>JAJLSL010000010.1:0-488908 GCA_030567555.1 Kuraishia hungarica
TAAGTTACCAGAGAAGAAGGGCTCGATTAAGATATGCGTGGAGGGTCCATACGGAGACGCCCACCCATTGGACAGATACAATACCGCTGTGCTGTTTGCAGGTGGAAATGGTATACCGGGAATGTTCACTCAAGCTGCAAGCCTCGCTTCAAGAAAAGTAGAGAAAACACACACGAAGCTCTATTGGGTCATAAGAGAATATAAGTCACTGAAGTGGTTTCTGCCGGAGCTGATGCATTTGAAAGAGACTGCAATCCGTCCTATAGTTTATGTGACCAAACCTGGATCAACCCTCGCCGAAATAGAGAATATATCTGCTTTGGGATCTTCTTCAGAAGGTGACTCAGCAGACTCGGGAGCAGAAGAAAAGGTGTCTTTGAATGAAAAGACTGTATCTACGGAGGCAACTTCAGATCTCCAGAGCAAGCTTTCTTTCATCGAATTCAGAGAGGGAAGACCAGATATTGACCAAATTGTTAAGAATGAAATTGCAGAGGCTAATGGCACAATAGCATTTACTGCGTGTGGCCATCCATCTATGGTCGACATTCTCAGAGAAGCCGTCGTTCAGAATCTCAGTTCTTATGACAAGAGAATTGATTACTACGAGCAGCAGCAGAGTTGGTAAAAGTATTTTTGCATTCGAGTTTAGAGAATTAATATTTATATAATCTATTTAATACATATAACTGAAATCCAAAGATAAATAATACTCAGTATGGAATATCTATGGGTAGTTGTTTTACTACATTTTATCTCCAGCACCCGAATTTGCCTACAACATCTACTCCTTACTCCATTCGATGGATATTGCAGGTGTCTGTCTCACAAAGCGGATTAATCTTATGCAGACCATATGGTATGCATGAACTATAAACCTGCTTTGCAGTAGTGCCATCTTGCTTCGCTTAGATGCATACCGCTGCACTTGGCCGTCTAACCACCGAACAGACACACAGTACATGTCTATAGGACACAAAGATTGCTGAAAAAAGGTAAACAATGAACTCTTCTAACGCAGCAGCATTTCAATCAGGCAGTAATGACGACAAATTGACATTAAGACGGAAATAAGAAGTGAAGTCACACTCGAAGACAGGAAGTGTAGAATATGGTCCCCTGCTTTTAAAGATATATAAGCCTTTTGACAGCCTAAATTTCTCTTCAGCAACTGTGGGCCCCTCAAAGATTTTGAATCAAATTTGATTTTGTCTATTTTTCTCTTATTTCGAAATTACAATTTTGATCATCTCCTTTATAAACAGAAATTCTACGAACAAAGATTTTCCTCTTTTATAAATTATTAACTTTTAAAACAGAACAATAAATCAACTAATTAAGAATAAATCTATAGCTTTTAAAGTGCACTTAATAAATATTCTTCAAAAACTGTTCACATTCACTCTTCTTTGATATTTGGTGGAATTTTATATTTTTAAGTTAAGTTATAATATTATCTTAACATATACATATAAGAGGCAATATATTGAATATCTATACCATCAGGTACATATTCAGAGTAGTAGATAAAGTATACATCAAGATGAAATAAACAAAACGGGCCGAAGTACAATCGATGCAACTTTTGGCTAAGGGGTGAAGAATGGGCCACCCCTAATAATCGTAAAAGGATGTTGAAAGAAAGGTATGAAAACACGTCAATTATCAACCACATAAGGCTGGGAGTTGAAGAAATCACATTGAGCAGAGACATCCGCATCAGCTTCATTTCCAACTGTGGTATAGGTAATTTTGAGGATATTGAATCCTACACTCTCACCATTTGCAACATCACCTGGAGCCCCGCTGATGTAGGAGTCCCAAAATGGAGAACTTTCCGCCTTATAAGTATTGGGATCCCAGGTTCTTGCAAAGGACAAAAAGTAACTGGTCATGTAATCTACAAGGGTCTGATTGTTTGCCGCTGGGAAATCAGTGGTTGTACTGAAAAGGAAAGAGCTGGTTGCTCCGTGTTCCTGAGTACCGGCATCAAACACAAGTTTGAAGACTGCAGAGCTATTGGAATTGTAATCAATAGCCTTAGAGCCCATAAAGTACGTGGGACAGTTAATGATGTAATCACCAAACCATTGCTGTCTCTGCCAGAAACTGGAATTAAAATTACTAGCAGGGTACAGTTGGTACAATCTTGAGAAGAAACTTGGCTTTGCGTCTGGGAAGAGCGCCAAAGCATCAGTGGTTTCTTCCTCCTGATTTGTAATGCTCTGATTACTGAATATATATCCTTCATACCCATCATGATCGACAAGAAGAGGGACGTCATAAAAGTTTCCATTCTTGAATTCTTCACTAGAGTAATCCCGGATAAAGTAACCGTCGATCACTGGGCCGAAGTAGAACACACCATAACCAGCTTGTCTTCCACCATAGTTATCCACATAGATGGGCACAGTTTCATTGTAGAGAGCTGCAGAGGATAGATTTCTCAAGCAAGTCAGGCCGTCACAACTAGTCAAGTTTAGAAGAGAGCTGTATTGGATCTCCTGTGTTATTTCATCAGTAAGTTGTTGCCACCATGGATACTCTGCAACGGCCCCTTGGAATGGTGGAGTACCCTTTCCACCATATGCCTGCAACTGAAGAGTCACACTGCCTCCACCAGCACTTCCGCCAATAATTGTAACACGAGCGGGGTCACCTCCAAACTCCGAGATGTGACGTTGAACCCAATCAAGAGCGGCCCGCTGATCTAGTAAACCAGCATTCAGCACACCGTCATTGGCCACGTCAGCACCTCCAAGAAACCCAAACACTCCTAAACGATATTGGATACTGACATAGACGACATTACCATCAGAAAGAGAAACAAGAGCATCACCTGGGTAAGATTGGGCGCTTCCCAAAGTGTAACCACCTCCATGTATCTGTACCATGACAGGTAGATGTGATGAAGCAGGGTTCATGGGAGTGAGCACATCAAGCAAGAGACAGTCTTCGGAAGAGTCACCAGGAGTCGACACACCAGCACCAGGGATAAATCCAGGTGTACCTTGATAACACTGTGGACCAATGGTGCTCATGTTAAAAATTTCACCGGTGTATTGTCCAGCTTGGAGTTCAATTGGAGCTGGCTCCCTCCATCTCAGGTCGCCTACTGGTGCCTGAGCATAGTTTATAGCACGGTAGTAGTTCACGCCGATTGTTGCATTTTGGTAGCCTTGAAACTTTACATATCCGAGGTCAACTACTGGGCTCCCCACATACTCTGAGAGAGCAAGGTGCAAAAGTGAAGCAATGATGAAAAGTAGCATTTTTTTATCACGGGCTCTTCAATTGTGATGAGTTGCGATTCAAGAGATATCACAGGTATGATGTGGTCCAGTTATATAGAGTCACCGCCCGGAGTCAATGGAAATGAGAGCCATCATACAATTGGGAACATTTCACCGGTGTGGTTGGTCTAAGCAGATGCCGAAAGGCGAACCCCACAGTCATCTTGCATTCGTGTGGTTTGTGGAGCATTATGCGTTCTACGTATATCCATTGAAATTTCCCTTTGGCCGAATGGTCTACTATGGACCCCACATAAATTTTCTCGGAAGAATGACTTGGTGCATCTGTCAGGGGTAATGTCAAAATGCATATGACAGAATATCCATTTCAGGAGATGAGGGATGCCCGAACAGGGCCTACCAACTATCCGTCACCTCAAGGGATACATTAGCATGTTTCTCTCGGCAGTTTGAAGTTGTTGTGAGGATAAGCCAACCGAGAATCAAAAGAACAGAAGGGAGAGGAGGAGAGGAGTGGGAGAAAGGGAATTGTTCGGATCTATCCGCTTACAGATTTGGCTCATTGAGGATATGAGTTCATCATTTTCCAAAAGGGGGTTGACCGAACGCCCCCATCATAATATCTATTGAGAGATCGGCATAATGACCACTGGCAAGTTGAGGACTCACCTCGTGCTTCGTGTTGATTTGATGACGCAACGTGCACATAGAGGGTCCAAAGCTTAAACGGATTCCCTAACCACTAAGTGTTATATGGTATGTAGTTGGGTTACAAGACATCGGCTAATGGCTACTCCGGCGTTCAGATGAATTATTACTGCAGGGAGATGATACGGGTGGGCTTTCTCAGAATCTTAATTCTGAGACAAACAGCAGGGTATTTTGTCTTCTTATAGAGGGATGCGGAGAAACATTTTAAAGTTTCAGTCTAAGGATGCATCGACTGGCGGATTCCGAGGGCCCCCTGCATGTAGGCTTGCGCCATCGTGCATATGAGCTATACGTGAATGTAGACAAATCTACTGAGCCAGGTCATGTTGAGTCAACAGAAACGGGGCCAGCAATAATATATATTACTTTATTGCCGAAGTCAAAGGGTAGGTGCATACGTAAGAATTACTGTTTTGTATTACCGAGCAGTACAGAGCTCGGAAAGAGGTATTTGTGTATCTCGAATTTGGCAAAGTGCTGGATGCACCACTGCAGGTTGCAGTATGTCATGTCTTCCCATAGTGAAGAGGCGGGGGTGCTAGGTGAGAGAGTAGCTAAGGTGTATGACCTCGTAGGCTAGCTTCGGTGCAATATAATGAACTCCGGAGTGGGAGTCCAAAAGACAATATTTTGGATAACCATTAATCAGTGATTTACTTGGGTATTCTCATGGTCCAATCTATTGGGAGAGCTCGCTGGGGAGGGGTAACGCATAACACTGGGTGAAAGGATACATTCCTTACATGAGGTTACCAGAAGAACCAACAGAAACCACCTCAGACAGTGAGCATGTCACCCAGGGAACTAAATCTGAAGGAAAAAAGCTCAAGCTTCAGGATTGGGTTATTGGCGCCGCCTCAATTTAGAGGAAGAGAAACCACAACTGGAAGCATGATAGACTCTGGTTGACGTAAGCAACACCACCTTAGATCATATTAAATTGGGAAAGAACGAAAGGATCCGAAGTGTAAGTTCATAACAAATGAAATATACAAATCGGTTCATCTTTGTTCGACTATATACTTCCTTCGAGAAACACCCTTCAACATGGCGAGTTGTCAGTGCTGCAATGTTGGCAGAGTTTTGAATTTAGACTTCCCCGTTCAAATTACCCCACACAGAATGACCTCCCACGAAGGGTCTCCTACCCTTCTCTGACACCAAAGTGTACCTACTAATCACCGTCGAGTACCACAAAGATACTAGCAAGATTAGCATCTATTGCAAGGTATATAGAGACACTTGCTGTGTAGTGCAGTCCGTGTATCCTCCTGCCCCACCCATGATTCGTATTACCACATCCCCTCTCTCCCTAGACTAGTAGCAGTCGAGCAATCGAGCAGTCAAGCAGTCAAGCAGTCAAGCATTCTACGATAAATACGAGGTACCACCATTGCTCACATTTGGTACTCAATATACTCCTGTTCCCCTTTAGCTATAGCCTCATCGTTGAAGAGAACGGGGAGACCAGATGGTTACATGCGTAGGTGGTGGTCATTCTAAAGAATGGTGTGCAGCTACCAAGAGCGGAAACCCCACTCCGTTTTGTGGATATGCATCTGCTTCCCGAACCGGAGATTCCACGCTAGTGCGTTAGTCATGCAGTGAATGCATGCACCAAGAGATAAGGGCATCTGTGGCCGAAACGCTGCGAGGCCGGAGGCTAAATGAAGTATAGGTGGTTGCATCTCGGTACAAAAGTCCCATGAGGACTTGTGCAAGATAGATGTTTGTGGCATTGCCTTAGTTGTTTATCTCAAGGCTTAGTGTTTGTTTACATTTTCTGCCAGTATTCTACAAGTCTCTCACAGATCATGGCACAGAGGAGTCGCAAGTTCCAGAGGGATAAATCCGGTTGTTTTGCGTGTAGGAAACGTCGTAAGAAGTGCGACGGTGAAAAGCCAATATGTGGAGGATGTTTGAGACGACATCTGACATGTCGATTTCCGGAAATAGGAGATGTTTTCACCCAGATC
This sequence comes from Kuraishia hungarica, assembly GCA_030567555.1. Classification (NCBI taxonomy): domain Eukaryota; kingdom Fungi; phylum Ascomycota; class Pichiomycetes; order Pichiales; family Pichiaceae; genus Kuraishia; species Kuraishia hungarica. The sequence goes on from JAJLSL010000010.1 coordinate 5,942, forward strand.
AACGTTGGGTATGAAAATGGGGTGTGGAAGGTGAGTTCCCATACTACGAATACTGCAATCACAGCTCTTGATACACACTCATCTAAGCATAGCCAGAATGATACGATCGGCTCGCTGAGCAACCCAGAAATCACACAAGCTACACCAATTGCCAATGCAATAACACGAAACATAGTTTATACACCTGAGACAGGACAGGAGCCAATCTCCCCTAACAGAGTAAATTGCTCAACATCGGGGAATGGTGCTGAGAACTCTGACAACTTGCACATAACACAGTGCGAAGGGCTAATACCAAATGACGAAACCAATGAAGAAACCAATGAAGAAGAAACCAATGAAGAAAGCGCCGCTGTTGAAACCTTTGCAATTAATAAAAGTGGTGACAGTCCAAAGTTGACGTTATACGAACATCACCCTTCTGTTAATAGTACCGACCACTTATCTCCAGGAGACCTGAGTTCCTCCTCAGATTCCTTTTCAGATGTTCCAGAAAATGAAAGCTTGAGTGAACGTGTTCCAGAATATGAGATTTCCCATAATGGTGTAGTGACCATCAGATTCAATCATCATCTCACAACTGATAATGCATCCGACAACAGAGATAGTCCCAGAGAATGTCCAAGCCCCAGCAATAGCTACGATGTAGAGTCTCTGTATGAGTTAGACACAGGTGACTCGTTTGATATGTTCAGAACTGTGCTTCCCTCCTCCATATCTTCCTTCTACAAGATTCATGGAATACCAGGTTTTGCCTCTGAAAACTTGGCGAACCGTTTGATGCACTACTATTGCCATTCTCTGGCTACCAAAATTGGAATATGTGGTTCTGAGCATAATGCTTTTTTGACTGTGTATATACCCATGGCACTGAATAACAGCTCTGTAATGAAGGCTCTGCTGCTGTGGTCATCGCTCCACATGAATGATTCTGCCAACCCTGAATCCAAGTCCGATATCAAGAGGCTTCATGACGACGTCATGAGCAGCATGGGCAAGAGACTGTCGCCTGTGAATGGCCATATTGGAGATGAAGTAATCGCAGAGGCATTAATTGTGTTATCCATAGAGGTTCTAAAGGGAGGAAACCGTAAATGGAGATCACTGAGTGCTATCATTCGTAACCTTATAAACTATAAAGGTGGGATAAAACAGTTGATGAGGTCCAATGCAGGAAACTGGTTTTTGCAGAACTTAGTGTACCATGACTTGACCAGTACATCTGTTGTTTTGAGAGGGTCTCTATTCTCCCGAGAAGAAACCGAGGTAATTCTATCTCCTGGTGCTCCAGACTCTTATATGGGGATCTGCAAGCCTCTGTACGCTATAATGGGTAAAATCTCGACACTAAGTGGCCGCCTCAACAACACTCTGGGTGGTTCGTTCTCTTATTTGGATGCCATCGGGGAGGCGGAAAGAATAGAAAAACAAATTGAGAACCTCACTCCTCCTCTGAGGACTGTAGAACAGCTCCATTCAGGACAGCTATGTCATATGTCAATGTTTTGGCTATTGCAAGATACCTGCAAGCTATATCTCTGCCAGTGTGTCTATAGAAATCACCCCCTGGCGCTGAAAACTAGGTATTACGTGTCCAAGATTATACCATATATAAGCTTGGTCGTAGAGACTCCAGTGGAATCGGCACTGTTGTACCCGTTGTTCATTTTAGGAATAGATATAGTGGAGGAACGTGATTGGCTAATGCAACTGCTGGAGGGGCTATATAGAAGGGCCCACATTAGGAATATACAGACGGCTACGGCATTTCTTAAAGAGATTTGGGAAATGAATGAAAGGGGAACGAGGTATGTGTTCTGGCCCGAAATAGCAGAGAGAAAAGGATTGACTATTAGTCTAGCATAATAAATTTTTGGATTATAGAGCTATAAATATATTTGTTGAACTATTTGCAATACAAAATATCATCACCAGGATGTGCAAAAGAAAAACAAACCAAAGAATACACCACAGACCTACATCATAAAGAGAACAGTCTTGATGACTCTCATGTATGTTGGCATTGGCTTGGTAGGGTTCTTCTCTGCCTGTATTTTTTCCTCCCTGTCGAGGGCATCATAGTATTCTGCTTGGCTAAAGTCCATATCCGCAGCCTTTATAAACGAGGTCTTATACCAGAACTTGTAAATGAGATACTCTGCAACAAATAGAGGAACAGAAAGATACGAGGCAAAGAAGTTCTTGGCCGAAGGCTTCTGTCCGATTGGGAAGAGAGCAAGGTAACCTTGAAAGATGATAATGATCATAACCACAACCATTCCAAAGTATTGGGAATAAGGAGCCGCCATGTCATGGAAGGGCAGACTCTTGTGGTCAATGCCTTGAGCTTTGAGACCAGCACGGAACCTGATACAGGCCAAGAACACAGACAACCACGTGATGTAGTTGGCCATAGAAACAAGCGATGAAAACCAGTCGTACACTTGAACACCCGTCTCCGTGAGGTTGATGTAACTGAGGGCAACACCCAGAACAATACACACGGCCAAGGATATGTAGGGCCTGCCCAGCTTATCCTTGCGGCCAAAGATGGGGTGAATGAGTTCTTGATCAGCCAGAGACACCAAACTCCTGGAAGCAATATAGACACCTGAGTTACCACACGAGATGACAGCAATCAGGATGAAAGCATTGAGAACGTTTGCCAACCAGTTGACACCGGCTCTCTCCATGGCAATAACGAAGGGGGAAGCCAAACTTCCATTTCTGTCAAGTCTTGGGTCATTGTATGGAACATTCATCGTCACCAGCCAGATGTTACAAATGAAGAAGAGACACATACGATAGAAGACAGGTCTCACAGTTCCCTTGACTGTCTTTCTTGGGTTGGCTGTTTCACCAGCAACAATAGAGATATGCTCGGCACCACCAAAGGAAAAACCTGCTTGGACAAATGCGGCACACACACCCTTGAAACCATAGTTGAAAGGGCCAGGGTTTTTCCAGAACTGGAAACCAATGGGACCATGAGCAGGAACACCACCACAGGTCGAGACCAGTAGGAAGAAAATGACACCAATGACGGCAAGCAGTTTGACCAACGACAACCAGTACTCAATCTCACCATAGATCTTGACGGTAAAGAGATTACCCAGAATCAGCACCACAACCACAATAGTCAACCATGCTCCTTCAGGGACATTGTTGGGCCAAAAGTTGATTATACCAATAGCGGCAGTCACCTCTGCTGGGAAAACGACAATCCAGTCAAAGGTGAAGTTCAGACCCAAAGCAAAGGCCCATGCAGGGTCAACGTAGTCCTTAGTCTGTCTAATGAACCCACCGTGAATAGGCTTATATGAAGTCATCTCACCAATAGACTGGTACATGATGAACACCACTACAGCCATGATAGTATAGGCAATGGCAATACCTGCTGGACCACCCTCTTGCAAAGCCTCTCCAGAACCAACCCAGAGACCGGTACCGATACCAGCGCCAAAGGTGATCATGGTGATCTGCCTTGCACTCAAAGTACGCTTGTAGCCAGCATCATCCTTGGTATAACCCTGAACGCTCTCATCAACAGGATCGGTGCTCACCTCCATACAGGTGTAGTCCTCCTCATGTTTTGTGTCCGACATGATTGTTGAGGTTTCGTTATTTTCGTTGTGGAGTGAAGGAGAGTTGTGGAGTGAAGGAGAATCATTGTATCAGAAATAGTCCCGGCATCTGGTTATTAATATATCCCGGCTGATGTAGTAGTTCTTCCACCAATCGACTATCTAATCAGTGACTGTGCTATTTTGGCGGTCGATGTAAGTTCTTCCATATTCTCGCGAGGGCGCTTACACGTCCATTTTAAGAAATAACGATAAGATAACACCAGGCAAGCATGAGTTCGTGCATGAAGATCACCAAAATGTGCGGGGATGGAACACCGTAAACTAAGGCAGTTCACTCTGCATGAACCTGCATTAGTGCCTTTACACACACCAGCTCACGAGTGGATGGGTATATATATGAGCAGATAACATATCATTGTGTTTGTAAGATTCATTCTACTATCAAATAACAGGAAACCCCCTTATTTTTCTTCAGCAGCGTTTATCTGAATAATCCAAAGAAATGCCCGATATCGTGTTTGACATTGTCGGTACCTGTTTCTCGTATGAGAAGGCCATTGATGCTGTAGAGGAGCGTCTTGGTGAAAAGTTCAAGAAGGATGGTGTTGACACCAGGCTGTTTTTCTTTTTCTGGCTGGCTGGATGTGAGCGCGACTACTCCTACTTGAGTCAGGCGAAGATGTATAAGACATTCCAGGATGTATTCTTGAACACATTCTACAGGTCTCTTGCATTCGCTGACATCAAGACCCCTAGGGAGTACGCCAGTGAGGAGGATCTCAAGTACATATATGACCAATGGTTTCTCTTAGAGCCAAGAGCTGAACTCACGGAGATGTTCAAGATGCTCAGAGAGTATGGCTTCACCATTTGGTGTTTGACAGATGCTAGTCATGAACGTGTCTACGGCTACTTCCAGAGGGCCCAGATAGAAATGCCTTCTGAGAATCTCATTTCATGTGATTCCATCGGTGCCGGTAAGCCAGAGCCACTGGTTTACAACACCATGATGAGCAAGTTGCCATCTAGTGGTGATGATGCTTGGTTTGGTGCTGCCCATATGTGGGATTCGTGTGCCGCTAGAGTGGCTGGATTCCGTACCGCCTGGTCTGCAGTGCATGAGTTTGACCCATGTTCCGAGATCTTTGGGGAGCCCGATGTTCTTGCTACTGGATTAGTTGAGATGGCTACAAAGATTATTGCCAAGCACAAGGCTCTCAAGGCTGCTTCGGCTTAGACTGTCATGCTTCATGTATAGAGTAATACAGCTAGGATGTTATAATTAATCCATAGTCTTACATAGAGGTTGCATAATGACCGGGCATCGCTTACCAGCTGATAAGGTCGCGTAGATAACATGTCCGTGTAGCTCCAAAGACCGGGGATCCTTTTTGGACCCATGGCCCTAATTGAAATCTTCTTTGTAGTTGACTTGATTGTATGAAGTCTGCATTATGCTACCGTTATCGCTCTCGTATCGCGTTTACCCCATAGAGCCTCAGACAAATCCATAACCCCACACTGTCGCCTAGATAGGAATACACCTTTCCAAATTGTGCAGTGGGCGAAATTACTGCCCTCTTCTCTATTGGGATTACCTCGATGCTTTTGAGGTAATAATCATCTACGGAAAGCCAGGGCCGTGCACCTATGACTACAATTAGCGTTGCATAGATTCGGATACCCAAGGCCGTACACGGCGGTATCACATTGCTAGTGAGAAAGCCTACCGATAACATAGAATGATCTCTCCAGTAGTGACCGTATATGGTTGTATATCTCCCTATCGAGACCAGTAGATTGTCTGTAGAGGATGTCTATGGCGGAATGTCGGTCCGCATTTATCACGCTTAACGCACCTCAAACGTAAGCCAGGTGTCCGGAGCGTTAGATTTCGGGGCAGGATCCCGATACAACCATTCGCAATGCAGCTATAGTTGTGCTGTGCAGCACTCAACAAACCTTATTTCTTTGTACGTCCAAGAGGAGTCCGCCTTCCGTTTCCCATAACTAGGCTTACGTCAGCTAACAAGAAGCGCCAAAACCCTCAGATAGCGCCTATGCCGAATCTCGTTTTGGACATATTTTGTATCTGTCGTTGACTTGTCAAGTCGCCCCCCCCTATCACCAAGAAAGCACACTGCAGATAGGGGCGTTTAGACAATGCAGGAAAGAACATCCACTAGTGGGTGCGGATGCATCACACTAGTCGGCCCATAGGTGCCTGCATTTTCAGGCAGTACGCGACCCGAGCGTTTGTGTCGCCTAAAAGGGAAAGTTGAACGCACGCTGATATGCACCCTGTGTAGCTGGAGTAGAGGAGACGAGAGGAGATAGCGGGAGGAGATAGTGAGGGATATGTTGAGGAGACGAAAATCAGTCCACCCAACTCAATTAGCCAATATGAGATATATTTTGACTGATTATATATCTTGAGAATAGCAGCAGTTCCTTATCGTAGAGTTTGAGCTACTACTTCACTTCAGCCAACGAGTTCTGCACGATGAGATTACCCCCTGAAAACTACACCAGGCCATTTTGGCTGTCTGAGGAAGATAAGAGTATCAGCCACCTCAGGACCACCTCAGAGCTTCCAGAGGAAGTGGATGTGGTGATTGTTGGAGGTGGCTACTCAGGAGTGGCTACGGCCTACTATCTCTACAAGAATACGAGCGAAGACAATCGTCTCAAGGTGGTGATGCTGGAGGCCAGAGAGATAAGTAGTGGTGCCTCTGGTAGGAACGGTGGACACTTGAAGCCTGACTATTATAGATCATTTGTCAAGCACGAGGAAAAACACGGTGCCAGAAATGCTGCTGCTCTATCCAACTTTGAGTATTACAATTTGAATGAGGCAAAGAGTGTCATTGAGAAGGAAGGCATTGACTGTGATTTCATTCTCACCAGATCGTGCGATGTCCATATGACTGAAAAGTCAAGGGTAGCAACCATGCAGGGTTTTGACAAGATGGTTGTGAATCCGTGGGTTGATCAGGCTATTAAGGATGATATACAGAGAAGTGAGGGTGATTATGCGGTGACAATCTCTAAGGTTGAACGCTCACCTGTATGTGTCACCTACACTGCTGGTCAGTGTTGGGTATACAAGCTAGTGCTGGGTCTCCTTAGGCCCTCACTTGCGAAGGGCTTAAATGTCCAGGCAAACACTCCAGTGACTAGCTATGAGAAGACATCTGAGGGCTACACTGTGCACACCAAGAGAGGCACCATCAAGACCAAGAAGATTGTCTTTGCCATGAATGCTTACACCCCCACCTTGGTGAAAGAAATGCAGAACAAGGTTGTCCCAGTGAAGGGTACTGTAGCCCATATTGTCTCAGCTGACCCCAAGGTGAGAACTCCACATCTCTCCAACACATATGGTATTAGGTATGACAGGGCTGAACATGATTATCTCATCAACAGGCCAGATGGAAGTGTTGTAGTTGGTGGTGCCAAGCAGTTGATCTTCCCCTATTTGGATACATGGTATGACTGTATTGACGACAGTACTCAAGTGAAGGGGGCCGACAGATACTTTTCCGACTATATGCAGAGGCATTTCTACACTTGGAAGAATTTCAAAACCAAGGTTCAAAGTGTCTGGACTGGAATTTTGGGTTACTCTTCAGATATACTTCCATACGTAGGTGAGTTCCCGTCTTCCCCGGGTTCATACTGCTTAGCAGGATACCATGGCCATGGTATGCCGCGTATCATTCTCTCTGCAAAGGCAATTGCCGATATGATTCTGACAGGCAAGTCTATTGATGAGACTGATATTCCTGTTCCATACTGGTTGACCCAGGAAAGACTTGACCAGAAGACGAATGACATTTTGGAGAGTGTTGGGTACCCAGAACTCAGCACAATGACTATTAAGCCAAAAATGTAGGAGATTACTTTAGATATATGTCGATTATACAAGGGTAAAATAGACTCAGATCATATATTGTTACAATTTGATATAGTAGATGCAGCATTTCTCTTAGGTTCTGCGTAAGGGACATAATTCCCAAAGCGCAAGAACGCATAATGGCTCAGCAGGAGACGTTGCCAAGCCTTCACCGATATGCACCTCAAACTCTGCATGATGCATAACCAAGCAAAGACTCATTAGAACTAATCAGGCAGACCAGTTACAAAGAAATGAAAATAATGAATATATTTTTAATTTATTATCTTCTAGGAATCGTCGCTTACGAGACCACCCTCTTTACATAATGAGTAGAATGCTCCCTGCTTATCCTGCAATAGCTTTTCTGGGGTATCAAACTCAATCACTCTTCCTTTCTCCAACACAATGATCCTATCACTATCCATGATAGTATTTAACCTATGAGCAATTGTGAGAATTGTTCTACCTTTGAATTCTTGACGGATAGTTTCTTGTAATAATTTATCAGTTTCAATATCCACAGCAGCGGTAGCCTCATCAAGGACCAAGACATTGGATTTGATAAGGAGAGCTCTGGCCAAACATATCAGCTGGCGCTGTCCAACAGACAAGTTTAAGCCGCCTTCGCTGAGACGCACATCCAAAGCATCTGAAAGGTTTCCACCAACTTCGATCATCGAGGCCACATGCTCTGAGAGATGGGCAAGCTGAAGTGCCCTCCACAGTTCTAGATCGGAGTAGACACCAAGGGGATCCAAATTGCTCCTAACTGTTCCCTCAAACACTTGAGAATCCTGAGGAATGATCGACAGTTTGTGACGCAAGTCAAAGAGGCCAATGGATTTGGTGGCGATACCATCAATGTTAATTAAACCATCCCCTTCGATGATACGGAAGAGAGCGAGGGTAAGGGATGATTTACCGGCACCTGTTCTACCAACCACACCAACTTTCTCTTTGCTTCCAATGCTTAAACTGATATTCCTCAACACCAGCTCTAAATCTGGCCTGTACCTGGCAGAGTAGTCCTGGAAGATAATCTCGCCTCTGCTGGGCCATTCGGCTTGGGGTCTCGTACCCTCTATGACGAGAGGTGCTTCAGGCTTGAGACGTGTATATTCTACAATACGCTCTACAGAGACGATATTGGACTCAACTTCTACACTCATTCTCACAATTGAATTGAGTGATTGGGTGACTTGAAGTGCGTAACTCACGGAAAGACCAATAAGACCAGGAGTTATGGAGTTCAGGTTCAATACTGCCAAACCAGAGGCACCCAATATAATCAGGGACCCAAGAAACTCCAGTCTCACTGCCAGCCATCTATTAGAACTAACAGAAGGATGCAGAGCCTTCATGTTGTCGTTAATCTTCAATTCGTTCAAGTGTTCAAAACGACCAGACTGAGCGTACCCTCTAATGGTGGAAACACCATTGAGAGTCTCCTGGAAATGAGCAAATATTGGGGACCTCGAAACAGATTCCAGTCTACGAAGCTCCCTTGAGGTACGGAGATAATAACCTTGGAAGTATTTGTAGAGAAAACCCAATGGGAGGACCAGGAGCGCAAATTGCCAGGTAGAATAGATGATAACCAATAGAGTGAAGACAACTTTCACCAGATTGGTAAGGCACATAGAAATGACTCTAGGCAAAAGCTCATCAATCTTATGAATATCACTGGTGAACCTATTCATGATCCTTCCAATAGGTGTTGTTTCAAAAAAAGACATTGGAGCTCTTAGAACGCTGTTCACCATATCACTGTGAAGCACTCTGGAACCATTTATACTACACACTAGAGTCTGAACTATAGCCCTCACAAAGACCAAAACCGATGACGACAATCCAAGAATCAGGTATACCGACAAATACATCCCCACATCGGGGTTGTAACCATATCTGGAATTGACCTCTGACCAATGTTTCAACCAGACATTGCCTGCAACACCGGCGCCGGTAGAAACGATGATTACCAAAAAGAATAGCAACACACCACTGACTGTGCATGCCTTGCTATAGGTAAGATATATATCATTCTTGACTCTACCTTCTTCATGAGCTTCAGTCTGAGACTCTGGCATAAAAGGTTTCAGCTCCTCGACACTGGCTCTCCTCAGACTTATAGAGTCATCTTTCCCAATAAGAGCTTTGACTTCATCAACTACAGAAGAGCCTTCGGAAGAAGTACCGTCAGAATTGCTTACGCTATTGGAAACACTGTGGTAGTGAGACGCTTCTTCTAACATTAAGCCCAAAGCATTGGTTTTATCAATGCCGCTTGGTTTGCCCTGAAAAGCAATCACACAACTCTCTATCATCGCAACATGATTGGCATAGTTGAGGATATTCCGATTGTTGGTGGCGAGCACACGGCATTTGGAACGCAAAAGTCCCTCTGGTCCCAAGACATTAGAGGTGATATGTTTACCGACATGTTCGTCAACAGCAGAGAGTACATCATCCATAAGGTAAACATCGGCCCTGGCATAAACGGCACGAGCAAGAGACAACCTGGCCTTCTGACCTCCAGACAAAGAAATACCCTTCTCTCCAACCTGAGTCTCATCTCCATTTGGAAGAACAGAGAGGTCGGTCAATAGAGCACAGGCTTTCAGAGTACTATCATAGAAAATTGGGTCCCATTTATGCCCAAAAAGAATGTTATCTCTGATACTACCATTCATAATCCATGGCACCTGCGCTACATAAGCTACAGATCCATGTAATGCTACAGAACCACTCTCTTGGTGAAGATCACCCAACATGGCTTGAAGGAGTGCAGACTTTCCTGCTCCAACTCGACCAACTATACAATTCAGTTCTCCCTTCCTTGCAACATACGAGACATTGGACAGTGCCTGTTTATAAGGGGATCTTGACCAGAGGTATGTACCATTCAACTCAACAGACACATCTCCTATGGCAACAGGTTTAGGAAGTTTCTTCACAACATCCTGGAGTTCACCAGATTTGAGGAAGTTGGAGACACGGCCAATTGACACTTGAGACTCAACGACATTGGTGATCACCATGGGTAATTGTCCCAATGGGAATGATAAAAGGTTGAACAGGGACAAAGCAGTGAAGACGATATCACTGGACAGAGGGGTATCACTTGTATAGACAAAAACCGCAAAAGTGCTACAACTAACCAAGAATGGCGCACAATCCCAAGTGAATTGAGAAAATGCAGAGAAAACACCAATCTTCTTCAAGGTTTTCAGCTCCTTATTATTGCGCACTTCTTGGAGCTTTTCCTTATAGGGTGTCTCCCATGCATACAGCTTGATAGACTTGATATTGTTGAGGATTTCACTTATGATGCCACTACGCTCGTCTTTATTCTTCATCTGAGCTCTCTGGAGTCCCTTTTGAGTCTTGACAATTTGTGCGTTCAAGGGCACCATGATAATCATGATGATTACTCCTATCCACATCGAATGTCCCATTAGCTGGTATAGCGAAGCAAGACAGAGGATGATTTGGAAAGGTGCGGACCATAAAACTTGCAGGTTCTGCACAAGATCATGAAGTCTTTGAGTATCTACAGCCATCAGATTGACAATATCACCTGTGGATTTACTTTGTCTCTCCTCGGTAGAGAGAACCAACGACTTGCGGTACAGTTCACCAATGAGCGAACTCTTTATCTTCATTCCCAGATCCGCAGCTGCCTGGAAATACTGATGCAAACAAACTGTCTGCAAAACAGAAACCAAAAACATATACATAACTATCATGGCTCCACGAAGCGCGGATTCTTCATCTTTATTATTGGCGTAGTTGATCAGTGCTCTCAGCAATTGGGGTTGAATGAAAGCAACGGCATCCTGAGCAGCTTTGAAAAGACCACCAACCAAAAAGGGCCAGCCATACGATTTTGCAATTGCCCATACCAAAGAGTTGGAAGAAAGCCAAGCAGAGTGCAGAGCTTGACTCAAGTGGTGTGATTCAAGATGCTGTGGCACAGGGGGGAGATCTGCCTGTTTGAGATATGTATAATAGCCCTTCTCCATGAGTGGCGAGAGCCATAGAAACATTGACTTATCAAAGATATTGGCTATATCATAAGGGTTTCCCCCAATGGGGGAAATGTGAAATACTGACTCCAATACCAAGATGAGTATGCCGTTGACAGTGAGAAACACTTCAAGAACCATAGCCAATGAGTAGTCATCACGGGCAACGTGGTTGATGGTGCCTAGAAATGACAATGCTGTGGAGGTGAGCCAATATATAAGCAATACACCACTGGAAGTGAGTGACTTGTAGGATTCTGTGTAATGGACAACGAACGCTGTTGCAACACCTATGCTAGCAAAGAACCCCACCGTAGGATAGTACAGTGATAGCAGCAAATGGAAGCCGAGCTGTACAACCACCAAAACCAATTTGGCAAATGCCCACCAACTTGGGTTCAGTGTCCTTGTTGGTAATTTCCTCAGCTGATGGATCTCTAGAATACCACCAATAGTGACACCCAAACCAGTAATTCCCGTGAGGAAGCTTATCACACCAGGTGAGGGATCCCCTAAGGGAGAGATGATGTCCATCATGATTGAATGGCTGACAAGTGACGACCAATCGCCTAACAATTACTCTCTATTCATCAACTTAATGACTGTATATTGAACATCCACACCCTTTATAACCCCTCTGGAAAATAATCACACCCCAAATACACCAATGGTCGTATTTCATACGCACGGCTAACGGCTGTTGCAACTGCTCCTGCTCTGCCAATGCTCTGTCAATATGCGCTTCACGGTACATTTTTTTGCCCGTTGCACTTTTGTGCGCGAACGCCGAGGATATCGTGCATGAATACCAGCCTAATTAGCGTAAATTCATGCACCAGGCTGTTCGAAAACCGATACATCCAGGATGCACTGTCCCACTTTCAGGAACCAACCTGGTTAGTGCGTTTTGTGCCGTACTAAAATATGCACGAGTGCCTGTATTTGTGTATCAACATTACCGATAATGGAACTTCTCAAATCACAGGGCCGTTAATAGGCTGTCACCACATGGCGTGTTGTGTTTATGAAGATACTCGAATAGATCAAAGTCAATTCAATAGTATACTGGAGGTGATGTCGGTATACCGCATAGACTAAACAGGATGTACTTTTTCTCATTGGTATATGATGTACTATATCAGTGGATTGGGCTGCTTAAAACTAATAGACGAAGAAGGGAAGATTTCCTTGCAGGTTTGTGGACCGAATTGAGCTGGACCAAAGTTGACAATATCGTATCCTAACATGCTTATTAGCTAAATCACTTCCTGAACCAAAGAAGGAACCGGTAGCTGTACTTAACGGCATACGTTATGGTGCTCCTAGATTGGATCATTTTGATGTCTACTTTGCACCTGGTTCTCTTGAATCTCTTTCAACTCACCCACCTCTCTTGCCAGGTCCAGAGACAACGGAATCTCCTTCTTTCTCTTTAATTCATCCAGTAACGGTTCTCCTTCTAGGGTACGTTGTTCTCATAAAGTGGTTAAAGCCAAATCATGCCGTTTCATCAAATGGACTCAGAACTTCTTTTCCAGTATTGTATCCACCAGTGCAGAAAACACCATTTACTCAGAGAGATCAGCATCTCTATGATAGTATTGATGTGATACTTGGTAACCATAAAGTTCTCCTTACCGGTTCAATTCACTCTGAAGAACCAAAGAAACTCGGCACAGAGTACCTATTACCTGTAGATGAAGTCACTGGAGATCCTATTGATTTCCCCAGGACCGAAGAAAAGAAAATGTCAACTCCAAGAAGGAACCGTGCAAGTTCATTCAATTTCGAAATGTCTAGCCACAATTTGCAAACTCCTACACTTCTCCGAAGACCAAAAAAAGCAAAGACACCTTCAAGTTCACCTTCAAGTTCACCTTCATCCAAAGTTGGAAAGTCTATTGTGGTGACTCCCGAACTCACGTCATTATTGGCTACAGACTTTGATCTTGATTCATATCTTCAACAACAGTTTGGTGACTCTGAAGAAGAAGAAGAAAGAGAAGACGAGTACATACAACTACTGGACATTCTAAACAATGAGAATGGAATATCATATATTGATTCTCTATTTAAAAGTTTCGAGGGGAAGGAAACCTCCACCAACTGGAAGACCCGCTGCTCAAACATGCAAACAATAAGGACAATTGCTCAAATGAATATCAGTAGAGAGATATCCAAATATGTTGCTTCCAAAGTCATGGCTAGTCAGGAAAGTATAATAGCAATCACCAGGTCCACACGTTCCAAGTTAGTCCTACAAACTACAAGGTTAATGAGAGATGTCGTCATATTCAGAGACGACTATGAACTTTCATACAGATGTTTCACCACCTTCATCAAGGGCCTGATCCCTCTGACTTCAAAGACCAAGGCAAAGTTTATAAGTGCGACAGCTACAAAGAGTCTCTGTCTGATGGTTATAGCAATAAGCACCGAAACTTTGACGGGATGTTTTCAAGACCTGTTCTCTGAGTCTCTAAACAACACAGATGATACACCATCTACAATTTTATATCTACTTAAGGTTTTTGTGTGTCAGCATTGTCGGTCAGAGCATGGAATTCAATCGCCAGCGAGAGACCAGCCAAAAAGTCGATCATCATACGCTGGAGAGGCTAATGAATCAGCAGAAGCTCAATCAAAATCTGAACCACCACTGAACTCCTTGACTGCGGAGATCTCTCCTTTTGTAGGTAAGCAGTCTAAACACCCTCGAGAAACCGTCAGGTACCAATTGATAGAACTTTGCTCAGTTCTCGTCTGGGCAGACTGTGATACCTCTCGGCTACTCTCCCAACTGTCTCCTGAACTGTACAATAAAGCAAAAGAGATGGTGTCGAGGGTGAGTGGAAAGGCAGTGAAGGTAGTGGACAATCCAGGATATGATCCCACACATAATTCTCCAACTAGAGAGAAGTTCGCACCTAGAGAAACCGTTACCAATTGCCATGAAGTTGAGAACATCACGATTTCAGTTTCACCAAGAAAGAGAAAACGATGTGTTTCTTCAAGAGTGTCGAGTTTTGCCGGAGCAAAGAGATCAGCAACAAAGGGACCCCTTTCAGATACCAATGATCTAGATGTATTAAGTCAATATGTTATGACATAATAGAATACCTACACTACATGAGTAAAACATCGTTTTTTAAGTCGAATGATCATGATTAACTCAAAAAAATTTAAACCTCCCTACAAGAAAAAAGTGATAAAAAAGAATATATAAAAAAGTGCTGTTGTTGTTGCTGTCGTGTTCCTCATATTTCCTCATCACCTAGCAAGTAGTTTCCGTCTGTTGGAAGCAAAAAGTCAGAGATGTTGGGGATTGTATAAGCGTAGTATAATGAATCATGCAGAAGTCTCTTCAGATTGGTCAACCTCCAATGTGTGTGTGTGTGTGTGTGTGTGTAAAGGAGATCAACCAATATAAGAAAATACCACCAACAACTCATTACGCTACTTCCCAAACAACCAACCAATATCCTATCCCTTGCTCCTGAGAAAACGATAATCCTACTCACTTACTGCATCTCCTCATCATTTAATCAGAAGATGAACCAGGCAAGTTTGTTGATACCTTTTGCAAAGACTCATCAGCATGGACTTGCTGGGCAATAATACCCTCCTCCTTAACTCTCTGGAACAAGCTCTCCTGCTGCTCAGCACTGAGCTCGTTCTTCTTCTTGTTCTTGATGTGGTACATTGGGTTCAATTGGCGCAAACTAAGGTTCTTGGTGAATGGCAAATGGCCCCTCTTCTCTTCAAAGAGCATGAGACCAAGGATGACAATAACCGCCAACCAGTACAAGTTGTAAGCCAAGACACTACCGTAGGTAGCAGAATTTTGCCATCCCAAAAGAGCGTTGAACACATCCCAACCATTGTCCAGTTCTGGGTTACAACAGTTAACGTGCCAGACAATAGAGTGAACGTTGTAAGAACCTGGACCGTCACCACTCTCTGCGGCATCACCACCAGTCTGGTTGTTGAAGGTGTTTGTTTGGAGGGACCAAACGGCACGGGAGAACAAACCCGAAGCGATAAGGTAGAGAATAGCAGTGGATACACATAAAAAGATCTGGAGGGAAACAGCAGAACCACCATAGAACAGCAAGACACCAATGCCGAGACCAGTAATGAGACCGGTAATAACAGGGAGTGGGAAAGATGACGCGGGAGTACCAATGCCAACACCTCCGACAAAGACAACAGCCTCAAGACCTTCTCTCAGACAAGTGATGAATGGGAGAATGAACAAAACGTACTTCTTCATAAGGTAACTAAACTTCCATCTGTCTTTCCTTTCGACAGGGGTAGCCAACAGGGCACGCGCAATCTTAACTCTCCACTTGGCCTGCATCTTGTTGACTCTCAACAACGCAATACCCATAAAGGAGATAATAACGGTAGCCACCAGAGAAAAGATACCCTCCCACAAATCTTCAGACTTGGACCAGATATCCTTACCCAGAGAGTAGTAAGCACCAATGAAGGCCGAACCAAGAACAAGACAAAAAATGACACCAAATATCGAACCCAACCAAACCTGTTTCCGCAGCCTCTTGTATAACTCGGGACTGGCCGAGCCAATACCCTGCTTGAGGAAAGCCAGGAGCACCGACACGACAATGACGGCCTCCAAGGTTTCTCTCAGCACGATGAAGTAGATCTCAACGTTGAAAACGTCAACCATTGTGCAGGTGAGAGTGAAGAGTAATAACGAACAGCAACGAACAAAAAGGTACTCTACAGGACAAGGAGAGAAAGAACAAAGAGTTGTTAACAAGTCAGGAACTGGGGGGATGGCTGCTCTTATATAAAAGAGGCTTTGCCGGACGGACAAGGGCCACAAAAGGAACACAAAAGATCCCGCCCAACGTTGTAAGCGCCGGCAATCGTTTGAGGGAGTAAGTGGGTGGGATATGACGTTTGACAGCGAGTAGCCAATCGCTGGAGGGGTCCTGTTTGAAGCCCTGATGAACCCTGCAAGACGCACGCAGCAAAATTTTATCTAGATGATCAATGTGCATGAGTGGGCAGGGAAGAGGGAGGGGGAGGGAGGGAAAACTTAGGGAGGTAGAGGGTTGGATGGAGTGATAAAAGTCCAAATAAAATTAGCTCTATAGGATTGGTGATTGCTTTATGATATACCCATGCCATTTTATTTTGACAATCCTTGAACAATTGGTCTTTACTATTGAGTAGGGAGTTATGTGCCATCCAACGGGAGTGTGAGTGTTAGCTTGGACGACATGCATGAAACTCGGTGTAGGGACCCAGGAAAAGTTATCAGATCATGCAGGTTCTGTGGCCGTTCTCGGGAAGGAAGAATTGGGTGGGTACACTTAGAGGGCAGAACAGAGAGGGCAGAGCAGGGAGGGACTGCAGGGAGGGACCACAGAGAGGGCTTAACGGAGAGCCTCCAGGGAGGTGGTGCTCACCACCATACAATACCACCCTGCAATACCACCGCACAAAATCACCGTATAAATAGGTTACTAAAAATATAACAGTGTTGACGGGTGTTTTGCTTTATCTAATCTTACCTGTTTGTACTATCTTCATTCAATTAGTCCCCATCACCGTGAAAGCTGATCTCCTCTCCTCTCCTCTCCTCACCTCACCTCACCTCACCTCATCTAATGACTCCCCGACTACCAACTGTTACCGCCGTTCCACTTGCTTGAATTAGCATACACAAATTAAATACACCACAAAAATAAAGAAATATCCCTCTGACTTCTCCAGATCAGCCTTCTGCATTTCTTTCTGCCCTTGTGACACTCCGCCAACCACTCTCAAACCACATTCAAACCCCATTGGATTATATTTCCCTTTGTGCCGCTGTGTACGCACGCGGCAATCATGCACCAATTTCGCGTTATGCATTTCTCCCGCATAGCGCGAGTCTCCGTCCGATATCAGCGAGCCACACCGAAGACCTCACACAACGGCTACAGCACTCAGTGAGAATGGAAAGGGTACAAGGGTGAGAGGGTGAGAGGGTGGGTTAACTATAAAACCGATATTCGTTCAAATGAATCAGAATGATAGTCATTGATATAGTAGCCGTGGTTGTGGTCGTTTTCGTTTCCTCATTGTTGCTTATTCCGATCTTGTTCCGTCTTGTCTCATCTTGTCTCCTCTTATGCCATCTTGTCTCTCTAGACATCGACTGTCCAGCATCGACTCTGCCACATCGCCCACCCGCATCTCCCTTGCGCCTGCACTTATCTCGCGGGCAAGTAATCTGTCAGTTATCAATTCGATCTCCCCTCCACAACGGCGCAGTCCCCCAATTTATCAGACAAGATCGGGACACAGAGGTTAGCACAAACAAGTGAAGTGGATTATCTATTTATATAGATAGGTATATAACACATTATATATTTTGTCAAGAACTATATATACATATCAATATATATATATATATATATATACATAGACATCCCATTGGTTTTATCCCAATGCTGCTTGCTCTTACAGTTTAACGCCCTGGAAAGTGCATACAGACACAAGAACAGCTAAATACAAACCAAGTAAACACAAAACACTCGAGTACAAAGGTACAAAACACAAAAATCAAAATACCAAACACAAAGACCCAAAATCAGATTCGCATATAATGAAGGTGTTATTATTAATTTCTTCCCTTTTTGTTTGTTGTTTTGCAAAAGTTCATACGCATCGCTTCACAGCAGAATGGGTGCTCGCCAATCCTGACGGCGTCAAAGAAAGACCGGTGATAGGGTTCAACGGGAAATGGCCATTACCCACACTGGAGTTGACAAAGGGTGATACCCTGGAACTATATTTGACAAACCAATTGGAAGGCCAAAGAACCTCGTTACATTTCCATGGATTATTCCAAAAGGATCTCAATTGGATGGATGGGCCCGAAATGGTTACCCAATGTCCTATCCCGCCAGGAGAGACGATGCTATACAAGTTCACGTTGGAACAAAGTGGAACTTACTGGTACCATTCTCATTCCGGAAGCCAGTATGGAGACGGTTTGAGAGGTGCCATTGTTGTACATGACCCATTGGACAGTGTGCTGTTGCCTGCTTATGACTATGACCAAGTTGTTACTGTCTCGGATTGGTACCACAAGCCAACCTCTCAACTGATGGACTTCTTTTTATCAAGGTATAACCCAACAGGGGCTGAGCCTATTCCTCAGAATGTCTTGTTCAACGATTCTCGTAACGTCACACTGTCCGTTCAACCAAACAAGAGGTATTTGTACAGGTTTATCAACATGGGGTTGATGGTGTCTCAATACATTTATATACAGGGCCATAATATGACCGTTGTTGAGATTGACGGTGTTTATGTTGAGCCGAAAGAGACAAGTGTTGTTTACCTGGCCACTGGGCAACGCGTTTCTGTTATTGTTGAAACAAAGGATGATGTTTCCACCAATTATTGTTTCATGCAGAGCATGGACACTGATATGTTGGATGTTGTGCCAACAGATTTGCAAGTCCATGGAACAAACTGGCTGGTTTATAATGAAAACGCTCCACTTCCTGATAGTTCAAGTGTTGTAGATGAGTTTGAGAAGAAGCTTCTTGATGACGATGACTTTGTATTATCCGACTTGGGCTATATCCCATTGGATAAGGAACCCGTTTATGATGATTACGATTATCAGATTGTGGTTGATGTGGTTATGGATAACTTGGGAGATGGTGTTAACTATGCCTTTTTCAACGGCACTACATACGTTGCACCCAAGGTGCCCACTCTGATGTCGGTATTGTCCAGTGGAGACAATGCCAATAACCCCAAAGTATACGGAACAAACACCAATTCGTTTGTTTTGAACCATAATGAAGTTGTTGAGATTGTATTGAACAATTTTGATAATAACAAACACCCTTTCCATTTACACGGCCATCAATTCCAAGTGATCAAGAAATCACAACCTTATGAAGATGATCCACATCCCTATAACCAAACAGAAGGAATAACTCATTTGCCGGAAATCCCTTCGCGTCGTGATACTATGGTTGTTAATTCCAATGGTCATTTTGTAATTAGGTTCAAAGCTGATAACCCGGGTGTTTGGTTCTTCCACTGTCATTTAGACTGGCATTTGGAACAAGGGTTGGCGCTCACGCTTATCGAGGCTCCATTTGAAATCCAAGAGATGGCAGCATTAAGCGGTATACCGGAAGATCATATCCGGATGTGTAAAGCAGCTGGGATCCCTTATGTTGGTAATGCTGCAGGTAACAAGGGGCTTGACCTAACAGGGCAGAATTTACAGCCCCAGCCTCTTCCTGAAGGATTCACCACTAAGGGTTATATTGCCATGTTTGCATGTACTGTTGCTGCACTATATGGTCTGTATTCGATTTATCAATACGGAATGGAGGATGTGGTTGAAAGGGGAGGAGCAGGAGGGGGCCAGGCCAAGGATAATCTGCATAGCTATGATGCTCTTGCGAAGGTATTGGAAGGTACAGGTAACGATGAGTTGATTGAAGAGATTAAAGCGTTGAAGAGGGCTCTAGTGGGGGAGAGTCGGGCTCCAGAAGAAGGAAGGAGTTGATGATACCGCTTAGTGGGCATGGCAACTGGATGATGTCTTAACATAGTTGATATATACCTGATATGTACCATTGTGTTCTTATTTCTAACATAGTTTCTAATTTTGTGTACTTACATTTATTTCATGTACTATCCATGAGATTACTCTTGCGCCTCCTCAACCTCTTCTTCCTGAACCTCCTCAACCTCTTCCTCCTCAGACGACTCATCGTCAAGGCTCTGGTTCAGCAGATCGGAAGTATCACCACCGGCGCCGCCCAACTGGCTGGCCAACTGAGAAATGTCAAACCCTCCTGGACCGCCAGCACCGGCAAGCTTTGAAAAGTCTAGGTCTCCCATACCACCCATGCCACCCATACCTGGCATACCACCCATACCTCCAGCGCCCATACCGCCCATGCCACCCATTCCTTGGAACCCATCCATTCCAGCATCAGCCTCTGGCTCCACAGTCTCCTGCTCATCCTCATCAACCCATCTGTCAAAGTCAGTGTGGAGATAGTGAAGCTTTATCTTTTCCTTGGTGATACGTGGCCAGAACTCTTCTTGTTTCTCAGCCTTTCTGATGACAAAGAAGATATGAGATCCAGCGGTGTGGTATTTGGAGTTCTCAACATCAACGTCTTTGAAAAACTCAATGTCCAAACCATATTTCTGCTGGTCATGACCTGACACAGCTGACAATGACAATTTGGTGGCGGTCAAATCAATCTTAACATTGTCTGGGTCGCCAATACGCACAGTGACGTAGAGGAGGTTCTTCTCGGCGACATCAGGGTTGGATCTTTGAGCCCATAAAACTATTGGGTTAGTAAACAGTTGGACAGAGGGGTCAAAAGGCCTATTGGCCCATTGACACCGTGATATACGGCCATTTGTCCACCATTTGTTGACCATTCGTGGAGACCATAAATGTGACCATATGTTGACCATACATTAACACCATCAACAGTGGATGGTGTCTCTTGACGGCTTTGTGTAACAACATATCCACATATCATTCAATTGACAAAAATGTAAACAAACAACGAAAACTAATTCAACCATTTGATACATGTATTTGTGGCAATGGAGTATGTGCTATGTTCCGGTCCCCACATCCTTCTCGATCCATCTATAGATCATACTCACCTTCTGGAGGAATCACAGACATTGTTGCGATTTATATTTTGAAACGAAAATAATAACAATTGATTAAGTATAATATACCAATGGATGAAATTCCAATATGTATAATTATAGTTAGCAATTACCAATTGACGGTAAATACAAAGTGATTAAAACCAATTGAAAAACCTAACTGACAAACCACAAAACCAGCTGATGAAACTTCCTGCTGTTCTTCCTTGTCCTTGCCTGCCCACTACGAGATGTCGGTGGAAAGACGTGGATGAAGAGGTGGGTGGAGATGTGGGAGGACTTTGTGTCCCATTGCCATAACGTGTAATGGCCAAAAAGAAGGGCTAGCCCACCTCAGCAAGAGGAGCCTGGGGAGACTGGTGAGTTTGGAGAGGTCGTCGCTGGGGAATCTTCTGAGGTTAACGCCCACGACTCTGCAGAGCGTGTATGACGAACTCCGCCTTTGTGGTTCAGCACCCTTCCAGCATCTTCTATCTGTGGTGGGTTAGAAGCAGATTGGAGAGGAAGAGATGAGATGGTGGGAGAGACTCAGGAAGAGGTGGGAGAGACTCAGGAAGAGGTGGGAGAGACTCAGAAAGAGGTGGGCGACACCCAGGAAGAGATGAAAGAGGGACAGGATCTACAAACTGAACAAACTTCTTTACTTGGTAACCGTACCTTACTTCTCACTCTATAGGGTTCTAAGTTGGTGGACTCATTATAATGGAACTTAATTAGGTTAGTTAACTTAGTAGGAAAGAGGGAGGAGGAGGGTGATCCCAATGAGAGGGAGCACCAAGGGAAATGATCTAAAGGGTATCGACCCTTTAGATATGGAACTATCTAATAAGAGATGTCCATTATAAATCTTAATATCAGCAATGAGTTCGATAAACCATATTCTCGTCGTCCTCCTGAGGCACACTTGCACAGGCCAGTCTTCAGTGGATAGAGAACCATTTTTTAGAACCCTTTTTTCCAGAAGCTTCATAACCCTGTATCATACCCAAGCATAAGTATAACAAACTTTTAACCCCAGTAACCCCCATTATCTCCATTAACCCCATTAACACCATCACGACTCCTTACCTTACCATGCCTCTTCTCTGGGTTGTTGCTCCCTCACTCTTTCTGTTGCTCCTACGGACAGACATCACCGAGGGGAAGAGCATCCGCCCTCTCTCTGTTCTCTGCGCTGCGGCTTCTCTGCCCACCCTCTCTGCTCACTCTCTCTACCCACCCTCTCTGGCCCTCCCCTTTGAGCAGTACACCTCTTCCCGTTCATGCGTCTATCTCCCCACTAAGGTTGCTGCTGCCATTTGCTCCACAATCTTCTACGTGTTTCTGCTGTGCTGTGGACAGTGTGTGGATTGCTTAGCACTATACTATTTATTAACGGAGATATCTTAAAAAGGCTGCGTTAGAATATCAATTGAGATCAACACCGCTCAATTACACTGTATACGGCAGGTAGAATCCAAAACTACTGTATCGACTTCTCCAGCCTGCTCGCTTTCTTTTGCCTTATCATCTGGTCCCACCATTTGATCTCATTGCTGTGCCATTCACATGCAGCAGATATCGCTGATAGAGAGTTCTACAACTGTCACGACGGTTACAACGGTTCCAACGGTTACAACGCTCCTACAGCTACAAAGTCTGTATTAACGTTCGGTTATATATAAATATAGAATCACAACACATGTCACAACCACGGGAAGGAAATGTCATTGTGGTTTCCAACAGGATTCCAGTGACCATAAAAAAGGATGATGATGGAAGTTACGAATATGCCATGTCATCTGGAGGGCTGGTCACCGCTCTACAAGGACTCAAGAAATCGTTCAAATGGTTTGGTTGGCCAGGTCTAGAATTGCCTGATGAAGACCGTGAAAAGGTCACCAAGGAACTCCGTGACAGGTTCAAGTGTTTCCCTATCTTCCTCAGTGATGAGATAGCGGATCTTCATTATAATGGTTTCTCCAACTCCATTCTGTGGCCTCTGTTCCATTACCACCCCGGTGAGATGAACTTTGACGAAAATTCCTGGGCTGCTTATATTGAGGCCAATGAACTATTTGCGGAAGCAATTTTAGAAAATGTGAAGGACAACGACATCGTATGGATCCACGATTACCATCTGATGCTTGTACCGCAGTTGCTGCGTGAGAAGCTTAATAAGAACGGGGTCAAGGGGGTCAAATTGGGGTTCTTCTTGCATACCCCATTTCCCTCGTCTGAGATTTATCGTATTCTCCCCGTTAGAAAGGAAATCTTGGAAGGAGTGTTGAGTTGTGATCTTATTGGGTTCCATACTTTTGACTATGTCAGACACTTTTTATCTTCTGTAGAACGTATTCTTAAGGTGCCTACATCTCCACAAGGTGTAATGTATAAAGGTGTCAAAGTAAACATTGGCGCATATCCCATTGGAATCGATGTTGAAAAGTTCACCAATGGACTCAAGCAGCAAAAGGTTATTGACCGTATAGGTGCCTTGCAAAACAAATTTGGCAAAGATGTGAAACTCATTGTAGGGGTGGACAGACTCGACTATATTAAGGGAGTGCCACAAAAACTCCATGCTTTTGAAATCTTCCTCACTGAACACCCTGAATGGATAGGCAAAGTTGTGTTAATCCAGATAGCTGTTCCTTCTAGGGGTGATGTTGAAGAGTACCAATCATTGAGGGCAACGGTCAACGAGCTGGTGGGACGTATCAATGGTAAATTTGGCACTGTGGAGTTTGTGCCAATCCATTTCATGCATAGATCAGTTCCGTTTGATGAATTGATTGCAGTTTATGCTGTTAGCGATGTATGCCTTGTGAGTTCAACAAGAGATGGAATGAACTTGGTGAGTTATGAGTACGTAGCGTGTCAGGAGAAAAAACATGGCTCGTTGATTCTGAGTGAGTTTGCAGGTGCAGCCCAGTCGTTGAACGGTGCAATTGTTGTGAATCCATGGAATACCGAGGAGTTGAGCGAGGCCATCAATGATTCTTTGTCGATACCCGCGGAAAAGAGAAAGACCAACTTTGATATGATGTTCAAGTACATTGATAAATACACTGCAGCATATTGGGGAGAGAGTTTTGTAAAGGAGTTGCAAAAGATAAAATGAGATGGAATGGAGAGAGACAAAGAGATGGAATGGAGGGAGACATGGGGTGGAGACATCTAAAGAGATGTGGAGAGATGAGAATTTATGATTTTTACAAGCTTTTCTTTTTTGCTGTTATGGTCGATGGTTGATGGTTGATATTTTCCTTCTATTTATATATTTCTATTTACTTTTTGATGTATTTGCTATTCATTGCTCTAGGTTATCAATGAAGGATACCAATAAATGATTATCCAGTAAGCTATAGTGGAGATCAACATTTATTCACCTGACTGCTTATTCTTATTCTACTATTGACCGTTTAGTTGAGGTGTTGAGGTTACTTCAACATGTATACAGAGAAGAAAGATAAGAGAACAGGGCAGAGCAGGTTCCCCAGATCTCTGTGTCAGATCACCTATTGGAAGCTAATAAGTAACCATGGCAGTAACCATGGTAGTAACTTTAACAAACAAAAAAGGTAAACAGTAATCATTACCACAAAAGGGGGAGGGGAAGGGGAAGGCGTAGATGGGATGGATACCTCTCGAGGATGGGACAAGTCACCATCTGGATCATTCTATGGTGGTACTGCATCTCTGCAGAAGGTTCTATAGTGTTCCATGCATGGACAGTATTTGTGGCTCTGCAGTTATAGTGTGAGATAGTATGAGATGGTATTGATCCACGGGACATATTTATGATACTATCCTAAAGCTAGTTCTACTATATCAATTAGAACAACTCTTACGTACATACCGTATAGTTAGTCAGGACGTACACCTCCAATATATTGTTCTCTGTATCTCCAGATAATGCCTCTGCATCGTACCACTGTGAGCGGTCTCTACTCCTTACATCTACTCAGTCCCTCAGAACTCCCACTGCTTGGCAGATCAACCGGGATCTGGTAATGGGAACGAGGCATGACGGGTGCGAACTCAGTAGAACGCAGGGCTGTAACAACCTGCATGAGGGGAAGTCCAAAGAGGATGCAGCTTGCTCGCGTAGAAGCTATAGAAGTCACAGAAAAGACAGAAGGGACAGAGGAGAAGAGGCAGAGGAGAAGAGATACAGGAGAAGAAGCAAATATCACACAAAGACATAATTAAATAATATTTCTGTTTAGTGGATTGGAATGTACACAGAGATGTACACAAAGAGGGTGGGGAGGGGGTATGACTATTTGTGGTATTCATCAGGCCTGTACTCAAGAGAGGAGACGGAGTTATAGTCTCTCTGTTATGCCTAGTAGTGCCTAGTTGTGCCTAGTAATAGTAATGCGGCGACTAGCAGGTATGCACAGAAGGGGTTTGACTCTATTGGCTTTTTGGAGCATCAAGGTGACAATCAGGATGGAAGAAGCCTAACAGGATGGAAGATGGCTATCAGGATGGAAGATGGCTATCGAGATTGCTATCTTCTTACAATCGCAACCACGTATATAATAGCTATACATATAAAACTTATATAATACTGTCATCATGATGTATCCATCACAAATTATGACCTCCTCTTTTTCTCTGTACCTGATAACCAGATCCATTTCTCATCACCTACCCATAACAGCAAAACAAGAAGCAGATAGGCATATGCCTTTACCCAATAACTTCCATAACCGCAACAACACCACCCAAACCCTCAATCCGCACCCAACCCTCAACCCCCACCCTCTCAGCCTACTCACTCCCATTCTAAGTCTCCGTAACCCATTTCACTCGTCTCTCTCTCCCCACCCCCCACTTAGCCACCTTGTATGCACCTCCGGTGATGCCTCCTTCCGCCTTATCTTCTCCGCGTCTGCACTCTCATTATCGCCCCTACTATTATCTCTCCTGCCTCTGCTTCTCGCATCGCCCCTCCCATACAAAATCCCTCCTTTCTTATCTCTCGCATGCAAACGCAAAACGCACATCCTCCCTCGCCTTGGCCCCTCTTTTATTTTTCCACTGCATTGGAATCATCGCGAGGCTTTGCCAGTCTGTAGGCTGCCCTTCAGCGATTGGGGGGGAGGGGAGTAGAGACAGTGAGGATGGACAGCGAGGATGGACAGTGAGGTTGTGATACAAATTATTCAGGACACAGTAGAGGATTATCTATATTTTTATTCCATCACCATTTTGATGTCACTGTGTTATTATTAAATAGTAACTTCCTTTTCGTATTATATATTCCTTCATTTGTATGCATTGATCTTATGGAATCAGAGTACAGACATGGCATTCTAATCAAATACTAAATATCCAGGATTGATCATCATCTTTTTGTACAACACATATATATAGCATATAGCATTAATCTACAACACACAACTGAACGCACACTTGAACACACACTTGAACACACATTTAGACACACTTTACATATATCCATATCCGCACATAATGGGACAACTACTTTCACAGCCAATTACGGAAAAGAATATCCGAACAATAAACAGAAACAATCTTTCACATGTGGTTGGTGAGATGCAAGGCTATAGGCTAACTATGGAGGATGCGTATTGTGATTTGGAAGACACCATTGATCTCACCGGGAAACCATTAGAGGGCAAAGTAAAGGGTAATTCGTTGAATCTCAGTGTGTTTGGAGTCTTTGACGGCCACGGGGGCGCGGCAACGGCAGAATATACGGGGGAACATCTCCCATTAATTATAGCGAAGGAAATAAAACGTCAGATATATTCAATTGATCCGACAACGGATGGAATGGATGGCGTAAATGCAAATGGGGCCGTAACTGATCTCTTCAGTACATATCTAATGGGTCAAATAGATATCCCAAAAGTACTAAAGTCTTGTTTTATGCAATGTGACAGCAAACTTTATAAAGAGAATCTCAACTCAGGCACAACGGCGGTAGTTTGTACTATGGTGGATAATCTTGTTGTTGTTGCAAATGCAGGCGATTCGAGATGTATAATCAGTTGTGAAGGTGGAGCTGTTAAGAACCTTTCATTTGATCACAAACCCAAGAATTTAGGGGAATTGATGAGAGTGCACAACAATGGAGGGTATGTCAACCTCAATAGGGTCAATGGGGTACTTGCGTTGAGTAGGGCGTTGGGTGATTTCTCTTTCAAAATACATAGGGGGAACAATTACTCTAAAGTGGTCCACCATCGGAAGAGGCTCACCGCTATAGCTTTGTTTAAGAAGAAGGACCCCAAGAGAAGGGGCAAACTCGATGATATCATTGATAAAGTGGATGAGAGTCATGTTATGACACCAGCAGAGGAGTACCAAGTGACGGCAGAGCCCGAGATTGTCATCCATAGGCTGAATGGTGGAGATGAGTTTGTTATTTTGGCATGTGATGGTATCTGGGACTGTTATAAGGGGGTTACATTGGTTAATCTTATTAGGCATAACCTTAGTCTGGGGAAGAAGCTGGCTGAGATTGTTGAGATTATATTGGATAATTGTTTAAACATGGCCAATACGGTCACGGGGATTGGGTTTGATAACATGACGATAATTATAGTTGCATTGCATGGGGAGAAGGGTTTGGATGAATGGTATCTCGAGATGAAAAATAAGGTGTTGAATGAAAAGTTTGGTAGATAGTGGATAGAATTGAAGGGATTTACTATTGACATGGTTTAAGCATACTTGTAGTGAGTATAGTGGCAGTAACACAAAGAGGTTGTCACCAGGAGATATTGATTGAGTGGAGGAAATTCGACAGTACGAATTGCCATCGTAAGATTATAGCAAGTTCTTCACCACCTTTACTCCTTGTATTGACCCAATAACTCCGTCCACCTACCTACTGTAGTCATTACACTCTTCCTGGTTCTGGTAGATACCTTAAGTCACTGCTCCTCCACCTATATCCTCTACTATGTCCTCTTCCTGGTTCTGGTAGATACCTTAAGTCACTGGTCCTCCACCTATATCCTCCACCTATATCCTCCACCTATATCCTCCACCTATCTCCTCCACCCATCTCCTCTCATCCCTGTTTGCTTCTCCACCATTCCCTCCCTCAAGTAAGTCTTTAGTTGAAACACTTGCCATCGGCTAGTAATCTCCCACTAAGATTGTCCCGTGCGCCCCCACCCAGCCATCCGGCTCATTTCACCTCATCGCTTCTGCCGTTTTTCGCGCGTCGCGTGCCATGTGCCGTGTGCTGTCCCGGCCCTCCGCATCTTTGCTGACCGCCTTTCTACCACCGCCCTTTACTACCCTACGTTTCCCTGTCCTACACTGTAGCCGCTCATCATACAAGCCGCCTATCATTCTACCTACTACCCTCTCCTGTACCCCTCTGTCCCTCGAACCGTCATGCCTCAAGACCTCTATATCTCAATACTCCCAGTCCTGTATACCCCCAATCCGTATATTCCCAACTCTGTATATTTCCAACCCTGTATACCTTCCATCTAGTCATTATCCCTCCATTCAGTCCTCCTGGCCCTTCCATATGGCGTGACACTCACTACCGGGAGCAGCTTCCCTGCCCACTCACCCAAGCGTACACACACCCTTACATACTGCATATCAGGCGTCTCTCTCTGGGCGTCTCTCTCTCTGTGGCCATCTGCTTACAGTTTGGCGTCCTTTTAGTATCCCATTTGCTTGGCACCTTTGCTGCATTCTGCACCGCTTTGCGCGTCAAATCATCGCACGGTTATTGCCATGAGGTGCATAAGCTGCGTCTGAATCTTTTCTCGCTTGATGATCTGGTGGTGTTATCAGGTGTTGATCCAGTAGGTGACCTGGGGGGGTTGTTCCTATGATTGCACCATAATTACTTGCATATTCAGTTATCCATTGACATTAGCATCATAGCATCATAGCATCATAATATCATAGCATTGTAGCATTGGCATCATTGGCATCATAGCATACCCAATTACAGCATACACAGGTTAGTGGCATTGACACACTGGCCATATTATCATTTCACCCATTCATATCGCATCACCGGCATAAAGATTCTCTGTAACTCTCATCTTCATAGGTCGTACACCAGTGACTTCTCTTTCCATATCATTCATATTACTCCACATCAGTGTGGCTTCTGCCGTTGATTTTTCGGTCATTCTACTCCATAATATCATTAACTATAGCCTACTGATCGCTGCACCATCTGATTTCAGTTAACCATCATAGTAGTTCTTAACTTACATAGCATTATCCATGTCACTGCCAATATAGCTGATGATCTATATTGGTGTATCATATACAGTTACACCATATTTACATATACGTTGTGGGTAAGCGTATTCTAAACGTATTCACCCCACATATTCCAATACATAAATACTGGATCCACTTCATTATACAGGTTGCACAAACAGCAACCTTCACACGTCCACAAAGAGGGTATAGTACCAAGCACGTCATAACAGAAAGTACATACCATATCACACATATACTTCACAGATATCATAGTACCGGGCACAGCATACAGAAACATATATACAATAGCATTTTATTGCATTGCCCAATCAGGCCATTCAATTACTTTAACCCCGCTCTCCCCCTCCCCCTGCTCGTCATGACCACCGTCCAATCATGGAGTGATCCACTTATCACTTTATTAAAAGATCCAAACTTAAATAAAGAAAGAGACAAAAGTAACCAACTCTTGGATATAATCAATGCCATCTCTTCCAATGACAAAAAGATAAAAGTCACTTGTATTCAAGGGTTCCAAATACTAAGAGACCTAGAGAGAGTGGAAGTACGAACAACCAATTGGGATTTTCTCACTTTGGAGATCAACATCTCCAATAAACTCTATTTGGACGATTCGGATAAACAGAGACAACAGTTTAATGGCAATGTTGCCAGAAGGGTCCTTTCAACATGTTTGGAACTTCACAAGGTGATGCGTGATCTCGCCGAGGAGGTAGAGGAGATGAATTATTTCGTAAGCACGTTGACTCCCTTACAGTATATAAGCGATCCAGGTACTATATTGACCGAACTGTGTTTGAGAGTGATCAAGTTAAAAGGCAAATTGGATGACAGCATATCCATCAAGTATTCCAAGGCCAAGCTGATCACCATGTCAATTGATCTAGAGAATATGTTATATGAGAATGCATTGAACGACCACGATACCCCTGCAAAAGATGATTTACTTCATTCCTCTTCTTCTCTCACTGAAGACACAGTTGCTAGTTACAAAACGTTCATAGAGACTCTCTTGAGCCAATTGGAGGATTGCGTTTCTTGTAATGACACCATTGGCACTGTTGAGTGTATTGCTGTTGTTAATGATGTGGAGAAGATGTTTGAAGCAATGAAAGTAGGGAGAGATAACAAAAAGAGGATTGAAAGCGAAAAGGTCAAGTCAGAGGCCGCTGCCAGTGCTGCTGCTGCGGCTATTTCTCGTCCCCCATTGGATAATGAGGAGTATGGTGGCTACCATGGTTATGAGGATAACACGAATTCCCATTTGGATGACAACCATGATGAAGGAGCCACTCTATTTGGCTCTGTTCCTGACTTATCAGCTTCAGATTCATCATCACATGGGTTCCCTAGAAGACCTAGGAGGTCCTCTCTAACCAGTGTATCAACAACTTCATCCCTTCATAAGACCACTTTGACTGAAGAGTTGCCCTACTTGATGACGGCATTTGATAATGCTAGAATGGCAGAAGAGGACCTTAAAAATGCGTTCAAGGGTAAGAGTGAAAAGGAGAAGAATAGCATTAGGAGGGGTCTGCAGCAAGGTTCGAGGAGTGGTACAATGAGTCCTAACAGTCAATATGGTGGATCTGCTTATGGGGCAGGTTCTCCTGCATTATCTCATATACGCAATGCTCCTAGTAGGAGTAATTCCCCGATGGGAAAGAGTAGATGGGACCAAAGAGAGAGAGCTTTTTCCCCTTCTCATCTTAGTAATGAGGTGGATGGTGATATATCTACTGGTGCTCCGACCGGTACTCCAATTGGCCTTGCTATAACTTCATCCTCTGAAACCTCCCATGCAGTTGCAAAGGATTTATCTTCTTCGTTGCGCAATATATCGTCAAGTGAAGTGACAAGTAAGGGATACCCCATTGGATATCGCCCACTGTCTACTTCCCCTCCTTTACCTCCCATGGCATCTATAACACCTTATAATTTGGGTACCCCGTTGAGTTCTTCCCTAAGTTCTTCCATGGGGACTCCTCTGGGAGGCAGTCCAATGGGTAGCCCCTACTTGGCTAGCGTGGTGTCATTCCCTCAACCCCACGGTCAGTCTCTACTGTCCACTTTGGGGGTTAAGCCTCAGGTCATCAAAGCAGATATTCCATTTAAGTCGTCATACCCATTGTCATCCAATAACAAGGATGATTCAGAAGAGGGGAAGGAGAATATCAGTGATTCCTTCCACTCCACCAAGAGTGTCACAACGTCAACAGGCGGTTCAAAGACATCAATTTCTGGCGATGTGAATTTGGCTGGTGTACCAACTGGTCAGTCTGTTGGGATTGGATTTTCAAGGATAATTGGGTTGGCTACACGAGCTCCAAACACATCATCCAAAGATTCCACAGAGTATTCTTTTCACGATATAGATAACTTGGTGGATTAATTTACAGTGTTTATGATAGGTGAGTAGTTACTCAATATAGAATGTAGTAAGCATTTACTCAATAAAGAATGTACTCAATATATAGTATATACAATGTATGGTGTGGTGTGGTTAATTCCATCTACAGGAGTGAATATCAATAGACCAAAAGTCACTTTTAATGCTTATATCTCATTATGTTTCATAACTATTTACATGTATACAACACTGCTCTCTCTTTCTCCTCTCCCTGTCTTTAATATGAACTACCACCCAATGACAGGTTGGCTCTCTCTATAGAGCTCTGTACGTGCAGAGCCTTTGAATCATCAACTTTAAATACATTAGCTCTAATAATACGAGGATCAATTCTCAAACTCCTCACAATCTCTCTTTGAACGGCAGATGAACAGTCAAATAGAATCACAAACTGAGACCCTTGGAAATGGGCTTCTTGTGATTTACGAATGATCTTTGGCAATGGTTTAAGACCAAGGGAATGGATTCTGCGCACAACTCCCTGGTTCTGGATGATAAGTTTTCCCACAGTGGAGACGACCCTATTAAATGTGGTTAGTATGTAAATGGAATTGTCTGCCTGTCCAAGGCCTGTTGATCTGATGGTGGTTACCACATCACATTTAGGGGGAATCAGAGATACCATACATATATATATAGACATACACATGTATAAAAAGACACACATATGTATATACGTGTATATGTATGGTATCTCTAGCATATCACAGCCTGTCCGTCTATATAGTTTACTCACTCTTTGGCTTCAGCATTAACTGCGCTTGGTGCTAACACACGAGCTATACCCACTAGTTCATAGAGCATTATGTGTATAGAGTTGGCTCCTCAAGTGAACGTGATGTAGAAATATTAAAGCCTGTGTCAATATTGTTTGGGCTGTCCAAGTCAGTAGAACGATATTTCAAACGATATTTCAAGAAATACCCCAATAACTTCCTCCTCTTGAGTATGTTACCGTCACCTTTTGATCCAGTCTAATGAACTTTGTAATCAACTTTGTAATCAACTTCGCAATCACATTTGTGTCACCTGGTATTATTAGCTCTGCTCACTTTCTCATTCTCACACCTCTGCTACCAATCTCTAGGAAATATTTCACCGAGCAGTCTGCAGTAGTGTGAAGACTGAAACAATACGGGTAATAAAACGGGCAATAATACGGGTAAGCCAAAATAGAGAGAGAGAGCACCACTCACTGCTCACTTTGTACTCTCTTTACCTGCCCGTTGTCTGTCATACCAGCATAAAGTGTGTGGGGCCCTACGCTTGTATGCGTTTACTATGCTGTCCATCCATCCCTCTGCTCTGCCTCCTCTATCTGCCTCTGACCATCCCATTCAGCTAACAGTGCACCACCTGCTCTCCCTGCCCTCCCTGCTCTCCCTGCCCTCCCTGCTCTCCCTGCCCTCCCCTCTCTACCTGCCCTCCCCTCTCTACCTCCCCTCTCTACCTCCCCTATCTGCCACTCCCTGTCTGTGCCACTGGAATGGCTGCCCACAACCCCAGACGCCCAGCACGATCGCTGTCCCTATTGCAGGCTCCCATCGCCTCAGGCCCCCATCGCCTCTGCCCCATAGCGATTACCATACAATTAAGCCACACAGTTAAGCTATACAAATTGGGAAGGGTGCATTAGATAACGAAGAGGGAGAGAAAGATAAAGAAAGCAGGCAAAGATATCTCTTCGATAGCCAGGGTGACTTTAATTAACTGGGAAGCTAGATTTTGTATATACATATTTACAGCTATTAGTTGAACTATCAGTCAGTTAGATATATCGGTTATTATACTATCTGGTAACATTCCACCATGTTTGAGTGGATGTTTGGAAAGAGGCTGACTCCTCAGGAACAGCTGAGGAAGGTGAGTAAAGAGTGGATAGACAAATATAGACAAATAGAGGTGGATATATAAGTATATGTGTATGTATATTTATATATATTTATATATATTTATATAGATATCTCTGAACTTGCATTTGCATCTCTATGGAGATATGCCTGCTATTGTATTATATGTCTATCAATAGCTTCCCTCCCCCCTCTTGCCCTACCCTTACTAACGGTATAGAACCAACGAGCTCTTGAGAGAACTCAACGTGAACTTGATAGAGAACGGGTGAAATTAGAATCCCAAGAAAAGAAAATCATTCAGGAGATCAAAAAGAGCGCTAAAAATAACCAGATGAAAGCTGTGAGAATCCAGGCAAAGGACCTCATTAGAACGAAGAAACACATTGAAAAGTTCCAGCGTATGAAAGTTCAGCTCCAGGCAATTTCTCTAAGAATCCAAACAGTACGTTCAAACGAACAGATGGCTCAGTCCATGAAGGGTGCAACTATGTTGCTCAACTCAATGAACAAGTCAATGAACCTGCCTCAACTCCAGAAGATCACTATGGAGTTTGAAAAGGCAAGTGACGTCATGGACCAAAGACAGGAAATGATGGATGAGGCTGTCGGAGATCTAATGGACGATGAGTTGGATGAAGAGGATGAAGAGGAGGTTGATGAGGTTGTTGGCAAAGTTCTTGATGAGATTGGAATTGATCTCAATGGCTTGTTGGCCGAGACTCCCAATGGTTTATCGTCGGGAGAGGCCGTTGCAGTGGCTCCTCAAAGGACTTTGGTTGCTGCGGGTGGACCCAGTAGTGGTGGTGCTGGTCATGAAGATGATGATCTACAAGCGAGGTTAGACAGTCTCAAGAGGACGTAGAGATTAGGGAGTGAGGTGAAGCTTGTGAAGCTTGTGAAGCTTATTAGCAGATGCATGTGTGTTAGGAGTCGGGAGCCAAGAGACAGGAGACAGGAGACTGGGGGATTTTTCTCCACCTTTGAATTTTGATTATAATTTTTACTTGGGTTTAGTTCAATATAGTTACTATTATGTATGAATGTATATATATATATGGCTGTGCGGGTGGTCAGTTGGATATTGTCGTTTCGGGTTTAACCGTCTCCCTTCGTATACCATCTGGCAGCCCCAATTATACTGTCCCACTTTGACAGCCCCAGTACTACAGCCCCAATGCTTCAGCCACAATCCGTTCCACAGCTGTATGGTCGTGGGTTTGCAGATTCACAAGCATTTCCGTCTTCAGCAGCTACAGCCCCGATTAACCACTAACATAGCAAAAAATACCAAATATACTAAAACAATATTATATATTCCTATAACCGAAACTTTTATCAAGGTATTCTTTTCATAAATACCCACTCAATGATGGTTTTAACACTTTAGTACCGGGGTTTTACACCTTTGGCCACACAGTCCCTCTGACGTCATACTAAGCATATACACACGCAGAGCTCTTTTTGTCTGCTAGACATCAGCGAAATATTATACACCAGAGAAGGGAAGGATAGTCCTATATACTGATTGGTGGTCCTTTCTTCTTTCACATATTAAACATATAACTGCTCACAGGGCCACCTATCTAGTCTAGCCAACCGTGTGAAATTCCCATCAACACCGCCACACCGCCCCCATTAGCCACACACTCACCACCCACATTTCAATGGTAATTATGCCAAAATGCCCTTATATGACCAAACCACGCATTCCAGGCTGGTTTCACCCTCAACAGAGCCTCACAAACCACCAATAATACAACATCATGACTCCTTTGATGCCAAACTCGCCCAGTTGACGGAAATGTTCAGCTACCTCACAACTGCACAGTTAACGACGGCCTTAAGGGAGAACAGCCATGATGTAGACAGAACTACCCACTATCTTCTTGATGGTGGTGATGAATTTTTGAATGGCAATGGCACATTGAAAGTAGACGGGGAAGAAGTAATAACGCCTGGAAATGGTGCTAGCAGTGACTCTGTGCCTGTATTCGACCAGCATAAGGCTGATGTAGGGTATCTTAAGGGTATGTTCCCCAGTATTGCGGTGGAGGATATTGAAAGGGTATATGAGGTGGATGATCATAATGTTGATAGAGCCACAGATACCTTATTGAATTTCGATATGTTACAGGAGTATACAAAGCAGAAAGACAATCAGGGAGATGATGGTAGCAGTAGAGATAATCCCATGAAAAAGAACACAGTAATGACAACTAGTAATGGCGATGCGATACACGAGTCCCATCCCCCTTCCCGTCCCTCTTCTGGAACCTCTAAGAGTAAAAACAGCAAAAAAGTCAAACAACAATTGGCTGAATTCTACCTGGATACATCCTCTAAAACAACCAAAACATGGAACGATGTTGATGAGCAAGTTTCTAGGGTTGCTGAGCTTAGTGGTTCCTCTTTAGCTGAAGCTCAAATGTATTATCATAAGAGTTCGGCCAGAGCCTCGTATGCGATCTTTGATATCATCAACGGGGTAGATATAACCACGGGCAAATTAGCGCCGCCTACTAAGAAGGAGAACCCAGTGTCTTCACAGCCTAGCAGTGAGAATGGACCCATTAGGGACTCTAGCGGGTGGATTATTCCTTCTTCTACTAGTTGTACACCCGGAGGGTCTCAAATATCCAAAGGAGGACAATTGGATGCTCCAACGGGTGGAAGGGTTCAGGGACGGTCCAACAATTTTACTGTCGCGTCCTCATCTTCTTCGTCTTCAGCAGGCAATAAGTTTAAAAGGAATAAACAATTCGTCTACTCAGAAGACTCTGAGGAAAGCTTATTCCTGGAAGAGCTTCGGGTGGAAAATCCCTTCTTGAGTAGATTACCTTCAGACTTCCTTCCTAAAGCTCTGGTGAGATTCGAAGGTGATATGTCAAAGGTTGTTCAAATGGCCTTTGCTCTAATGGAAGATCCCTCTTTCAGTATTCAGAGTGCTATAAGTTCCAATGACCAACAAAAAGAAGTTCCTGTAGCCATTATATCCCATAAACCGCCGAGTTCCTCCTCCCTCCACAAAATTGTTCTTAAATCACGCGCTACGACACCAGTGGTTACCAATTCCACAACCAGTGCGATATTACAGTCGCCTAGAACATCTCTAACAGGAGTTATTAAATCAAATATGAACTATTCAGACACTTACACCCCCACCCCTCAATTAAGTGATGAGGAGTTTTTCTCTAAAGGAATGCAAAGTGCCAGGACTAGCCGTTCCCTTGATCTCCACACGTATCCTTTGGATACAGCAATCAGAACCACCTCTATGGCCCTTGCCAATTGGGTCAGAGAGGAGGTGCTAAAGAAACAGATGCAGGCAATTAGCCATGCCGAAATGTCCGCCCGAAGTCTTCCCCCCTTGACCATCATCACAGGGCGAGGAATTCATAGCAAAGGGGGTGTTTCAAGGATAAAGATTCATGTGAAGAAGTTGTTGGTACGAGAAGGGTATATATTTGAAGAGTTTAGTTCGAGGTTTGAGGTTACCGGAAAGAGGTAATACCGTCTGTGGTGTATCTGTAAATAGTATAATGTGTGTAAGATGTATAATAGGTAATGAATCATGTAGATATAATACATCATGTAGATATAATATATCAGGGGATTGACCAGTGTAAAAGTTTACATCATTCGATATCATTCGAGAATATTCGATATAAACATAACTTATCCTACTGTAGCCTCTAAGATTCATTTATACATTCATTTAACTGCGTGTCCCCAAAAAGTATTCCCCAAAAGGTATTCCCCAAAAGGTATTCACACTATATACAAGTCACCCTATCAAATCATTTAGCATTCCTCCTCTTATGAGCAATGTTACCACCTAGTTTCTGCTCCACATGGTTATCCTCAAGCAAGTCAAAGTAATCATCCTCAGCAACATTCTCTTCAGCAGCAGCGGCAGAGGAAGAGGCAGTCTCCTCGCTGATCTCGCCAGAACTCTCAAACTCAGCATACTTCTGTCTGAACTTGTTGAGCCTTCCTCTTTGGTCAACATCTATGGATGCCAGGTCCTGCCTGCTCTCGTTCCAGAGGGGATTATTTCTCTGGTCTGTGATCATACGCATCTCCTCCTTGGGGTATTGTGACCTACGCTTAATGATGGAGCCATCAGACAACTCAACGAGACACTCAAACTTGTGGTAAATAGCGGGTCTGGCCTTTCCGACCTGGATCTTCTTCATTGGACGTGGTGGTATACCTGTAGATAAGGTTGGTCTTCCACCGGCAAAACGTTTAAAGATGAGCTGGGACGGAACCTTGGGGGTTGCTTTTATTGACAGCATTTTCGGTATATGTAGACTTAGGGGCGGAGCTGAACCAAAACAAAATTATGGGTACGTTGTTATACCCTATATGTTGTATATATGGTATATGTTGTATATGGGGTGTACACCTCTCAAATGGTATAGTGGTCAGATGGTATTATAAGAGAGGGTAGTGTTGAGTGTATCGATCTATTGATAGATAACGAGTATAGGGTGAGTAAGTAATACACACACACGCACTGAACACAATATAGACAAGAATTCAATAAAACAGTTGTAAAAAAACCACTTATCAACTTATCAACTTATCAACTTATCAACTTATCAACTTATCAACTTATCAACTACTCGAAGCAGAATTCTCCTTCTGTTCGTCCTGTCCGTCCTGTCCCGTCTTGCTATTAATTCACCTATAATCCCACTGATCTTCTCACTCTTTCGTCCTCTCTCTCTCTCTGTCTCTCTGCCCTCCCTGTAAGATGGCCCACAGCCAAGCGAGTGAAAAATTCCCAGCATAATAATTGAACTGCGCACTACTCTGCGGGGAGGTTGCCTGCTCGGCCAGTTTGTAACAGGATTTTGTATGGCCATGCAGGCTGGTGGGATTACATAGCGCCTTTAACTATGGTGACCGTTAACTATGGTGATCGTTAACTATGGTGAGTGCTTAAGAGGGGTAACTGGGTCAATTTAATTATATATTTGGGAACGGAAATCAGGGACAAAAAGGATATCACTTGATTTGTATTTTTTTTATCTATATGGAGGTACTCATTAAAGTGTGGGCCTACATACAAATATTCCCATACAAATACTCCCATACAAATACTCTCCAAGTAATTTCCATTCCCCTGCCTAGTAACGTACATAATAATTTAAGAGTTGAGAGAATATGAATATTCGTTCACTATATATGAAAATAACAATAACAATAACAATAATGATGTTGATAATATTCCTGACAATTTTCCATTCTTATATAAAATACATCCTATTTAATCCCAAATAATTATACATAGTAATACAACGAAGGATAACATTGCAACCCTTAATACCAATTGGTATTTCAACCCTCCACGATATCATCTGGTGGAACGATATCCATTACATCCTCCTGCCTTAATAAACCCGCCAACTCCTTTAACTCGGCAGATGCTTTAGGGTTGAATTTCCGTAATCTAGTGAAGAGATCATATGAAACAGAATCGCTTCTCTCCTCAACTCCTGCTGCTCCCTCATACTCCTCTTCATCTCCTGCTATGTCCTCACCCGCTTCTTCCTCTTCCTCCTCTACGTCATCTGCCTCTCCTAACACTCCCTCTTTGTTCTGTCTCGATTCTGACATATTGAAAGTGGTTTTCGACTTGATCTCCTGAATCCTTGACAATGAAACAGGCTCCTTCTTAGACAAACAGGTCAGCTTATACCTGATAATAGCCCTGATCCTAGTCATGGTAAGCCAGTCAAACCACCCATTATTCTCACTACAGATATCTACTACACTCGACATGGAATTCAACACTTCGACTACATCTCTATCCAGAATGTCACCCAATTGAAACGATAACATCCCCGGCATTTCTGTACCGTTGAACAATAGCCCTTTGGGAAGCAACCTCAAGTCCTTGTTATCCCCATACTCAACTCTCCGAGACACCTCCAGCAGATGAGGAACGGTGTAGTCCAAAGAGCCCAAAGGAGCATCTGGCCTCATATTTATCTCTTTGCTCATTTGGCCAACCACCCTAAAGGACTCCACTTGGTGCCATCTCGCACTTTTATCCTTTCTGGGATCATAGCCAAACTTACAGAAAAGTTGTCTCCATGGCCCCTTCTTGGTAGAATAAGCAGCGTACGGCAAGGCCTGCTTGAAGATACTCTTCAGCTCAGCAGGGAAGATAAAGAAAAGGTGTCTTCTCAGCCAAATAGGTTTTAAATCAAATAAAACCTTTAAAAGCTTGATGGCTTCTAACAGCAAGTAAGATTGAGAAGAATAGAGAAGCTTACTACTACTGGGTGTCGTTCCCTGCCCCTTTATCTCCTCGACTGCCCTTACTGCCCTTTGGTACCCCTCTTCCAGACGAGGATGGTAGCTTGTGGGAGCCTCTTTATTCCACTCTATGAATATTGTATGAAGCTTTGGTGCACTGTTCTTATTGGTGACAGCCAATTCTCCATGTTCGTTGGTATACGTTGAAGTTGGATTACGTGTGTAGTTATATATGAACGGCAGAGGCACTTTGGAGTACCGTGGTGCAGGAGGGATGTCCAATGGCAGCCCTTTGAAAGTTTTGTCTGGATTCATCACCTCCTCTGCAAACGTTTTAATCTTATTCAAATCGCCTCTATAGACCGATTCTTCAAACCTGGAGGTGAACCCCATGTTCTTGGTGATGGTTTGGAAATCAGCCATTTCCCTGAACCGGAAGCTCTTTGAAACTATGGCTTCTGGGGTCACCGTGTAGGTGAGACCAAGCAACTCGCACTGAATGAGCGCTTTTTGAACATCATAACCACTTCCCATTAGTATATGCTTGGGTATGGACACCTTCAATAGGATACTTGAGGTATCTACCACCGAGGACTCAATCGGGTGCTGGTATGGATCATCAGGACGAAGTCTCAATTCCATTACTGGCGGTGGTGGGTTGTTGTTTGTATTAATGGAATTCCCATTATTGGAGTGGGAGGATGAAAATTGACCGGATTGGGTAGCGTGGCTAGAGTGGCCAGAGTGGCTGGTAATATGCCCATGGGTGTGATGGTGAGGGTTCTCCGTCGAGGGACCCGTTGTAGGGGTATTGCTGGTGGCTTCCAATATACATTGAGCGATTTTTGCTTCACCACCAACCATTTCTATTGCTTTGGAGGTATTTTTCACCTTCAATGGGAAGTCAATACACGTCACCTTGGGGATGTCCAAGTAGTGTTCTTTAGCGTACATTGCGGCTGAACAGGAGGGGGAGGGGAGTGGAGTGGCCACTAAACTGCTGGTCTTTTAGGAAAGTTGTGCCTTGTGCCTTCTGAGGCGGGTGGTGGGAGAGACTGAGTGATCCGTTGAGTGACAGACCCGTTGAGTGAGAGACCCGTTGAGTGAGAGACCCGTTGAGTGAGCGATCCGTTGAGCGAGAGATCCGTTGAGTGTGGGGAATTATAGTGGTAGGACCGTGGGTTATTCACTATACTATGAAAAGGAACAAAGAGAGAGCTGATCCCTTTATTTATATATATTATCACTGGAGACTGACAAATATCAATAGAACATAATCGTTCAGTTTACCCAGTTATATTCACCAATTGGTTCTATATACTCTCCCCTCTATTATGGTGACACGCTCTCAAGTATTTACGCTGTAGAGAAATAAGCTACGTATATGCACATATGTTATGGTGCCTGCATAAGCTTCTTAACTATGGGGGACTTCTATGGGAGACTTCTATGGGGCCCTAACTATGGGAGCCTTAACTATGGCAGTATTTATTACTGTCAAGTGACATAATGTTCCGTAGAGATGAGTGTAAACAACAATACGAAGAGAGGTTCTATACACCACTAAACCAATAGTGTTCCACTCTATTCTATTCTATTCTATTATATTACCTCAATTGAGTGTACCAAGCCTTATCCCAACTGACCCACTCACCATATTATCATATAGCAGCCCCATTGACTCAGTCCCATTGACTAGTGATCTATTAGCCATCACCTGTTTGACGTCCCCTCCCCCACACATGTCTGAGGTGTCTGAGGTAAGACGGTCTTCCAGAGCCAATAAGGGCAAGAATCCTCGAATTGAAGAGGAAAAACAGCAACAAGTTGAATTTTTGAAAAGTCAGGAGACCACTTCCCAGGGTAAGCTTGACAGTTCCCCAGGTAAACCTAACAATTCACCCTCACCCACCCATCCATCTACCATCTCCCACCCTACAGACACTACAGAGACTACAGAGGATCACAATGACGATCCCTCCACAGAGAATGAAGAAATAGTGAGGTGTTTGGTATGTGGAACCACAGATGAAAATTTCAACGAAGATGAAGATACAAAAGGGCTGATGTTGGAATGTGAGAAGTGTCTGACTTGGCAGCATGCCATATGTGTTCTTGGTACGACCAATAAGAGGAAGGTGCCCAAGGTGTACTTATGCAATGTGTGTGATCCTGAGAACCCCACCTACAAGGACTTGGTGCTTGAGTTATCATATGATGAGTATACAAGGAGGAGACAAAAGAGGCTAAGAGGACATCATAGTGATGGTGATGACGAGGAATATGAGCCTGTTGTCCAACCAGCCCAACCAATGCTCATTCAGCATTCCACCCAGCAATCCACCCAGCAATCCACCGAGCAATCTGCTAAAGAGACGCCTGATAAGCAGGAGAAAAGTGACCGTCCTCCTAAGACCAAAAGGAGAAAGACCGTTGAATTGAGTGCTCCTACCGAGGTTCCGCCCAAGACGCGTCAATCTGTAACCACCAACTTTGAAAAGGTGTTTTCCTCTTTGATCCCAAGTGGGTATGAAGTCAAAGAGAGTGAAGATGGCGTGACATCCGAGGGGATTGCTCTCAGATGGGCCACGGAATTGGAATCGGCAATTTTCAACACCTGTGTGGGTGCCAAGTATTTAGAAAAAGTAAGAACTTTAACCTTCAACCTCAAAGATACCAAGACTAAGCTGTTTGATCGTATCCTCAGTAAAGATCTCTCGTTTGTTGATCTGTGTAAACTCTCCCACGAGGAAATGCTCAACCCTGAGTATCAGCAATTTGCAGATGACGTAAGGAAACAGAGCATTCACCAGAGTGTGTTGAAGAATAGTTTCAATATGCCCAAGGTGAAGATTACTCATAAGGGAGAGGAGGTCATAGATAGAGAGTCTACAGAAGTGGGAGAAGATGAGGTGGGAGGAGGAGGTGCTAATGGGGTCCAGGAGGGACACTATAAAAGGGAGAGACGAGAGAATGAAGAGCAGTTGGAGGTGGATAACGATGTAAATCCTGGAATATTGTTTAATAATAACAATAATAATAGTAGTAGCAGTGGTGGTGGTGACACCACCACTAATGGTAATATGGAACATATAAAAGACCTTGAAGATGATGAGGATCTCGATATTATTCTAAACGGTGATGCTAATAGTAGTAATAATAAGAAGATGGAGAAGAAACCGGTTAGAGGTGAGGGGTCTGATCATATTAAAACCTCTCTAGGGACCCAAGTAGCCC
The DNA here is from genome assembly GCA_030567555.1 of Kuraishia hungarica. Taxonomy (NCBI): domain Eukaryota; kingdom Fungi; phylum Ascomycota; class Pichiomycetes; order Pichiales; family Pichiaceae; genus Kuraishia; species Kuraishia hungarica. The sequence continues at coordinate 49,150 of JAJLSL010000010.1, forward strand.
ATGGCGAAGACGACGACAACGACGAGTATGATCCTACGGCCGGTATGCCAGTGATCCCCCTGGCTGATATATGGGACGGTGAAGTGACATTCCCTGGGGTTGGTAATTTTTCAGGACGGGCCAAGTTTATTGGATCATCTATAATAGGATCAGCTGGTCTCGATACAGAGGAAGGGGAATCGTCTAAATGTAAACACCTTCTGTCCTCTTTTGGTAATCCTAACCTTCTTGAAATGGAAGGACGTCTGGACGCTCTGCGGGCGGTGAAATATTTACACCAGATCATCTCTACCAGAGACCTCAGTCTGGTTGAAATTTCAGCCAAGGGAGTTGAAGATGGTCTTGATAGTGGCAGTGCCATAGAAAATGCCAATAGTTTTAAGCGCCTGTTCAACTACTTCCATAATAGGGGCAAGTACGGGGTTGTTGGAAACCGTCCAGAGGCTATAAAGGATGCTTATTTGATACCTGTAGACTACAACGATATATACTCCTCTGATGGTTTCTTACAGGATATAAAGGTTCCTGGGTTTTACAAGCACTTCAGTAATTATAAGCAGTTCCTGAGGTTTCCCAAAGAGGAAGCGCATTCCAAGACTGGACATTTATTCTTAGCTTTGGTTGTAAGAAAGGGTTATTTAGTATCGGAGGAGGCTTCGCCGAGAAGAGCAAAAAATGTTGGCATGAACCCATTTTCACAGCGCCCACCTACTGGATTTCCCACTGGGCTCCCACCTACTTTAACTCCTAGTAATTCTGATATCTCTGGGTTTCAACCACCTGCTCCGATTGGTACTGATATCTCCAATGGTCTGAATGCCTTGAATGGGATACCCAATATTGGTCCAGAACAGCTTAGATTCCTGCAGCAGTTTATCGCTGTGAATCCAGGAGTTCAAAATAACCCAAACCTCCTTTTAGAGTTATTGAAGCAGCAGACTAGGTGAAGGCACTAGGTGGAGATACTGGGTGGAGATACTGGGTGAAGATATTAAGTGAGGGTACTATGGAGATGTTCTAAGTGAAGTGGCTGAATGAGGGAACCAAGTTTTTGCTAGTCTGCTCGAGTTTACTGTATGATTAATGTTATTGTATTATAAGTGTGTAAGTGAAACATTATGTGAATAATATATATAGTTATATGACCATATTGGAGAGTAAGAATACACAACATCCATACTACATTTATAACAGGGTAGTAATCTACAGTTAGACATAACACTGAAAACCTACTAGAAACCTTTTTACATTTCACGTTTATTAACTATACACCACTAGAAGCAACCATTTTTAAACTATTTATGCCTTGGCAACAGCCTTCTTAACAGTGTATCTTCTCTGCTTCTTAAGAACAACAACCTGGAATCTCTCAAAGTCAGTAAGAGCACGGCGTCTCTCCTTCTGAGCAATCTTCTTGGCCCATGATGAAGCAGCCCACTTGGCATCGATGTCAGCAGCAGCCCACTTCTTGGCAACAGTGGCGGTTCTGGAACCTCTTGGGAGGCCGGCAAGAACAATTGGGGTGAGGACAACTCTAGCAAGAGCAATAGACTGACGAGCAATAGCTGGACCGTCAACGAGAACCTAAAGGAAAATGTGTTAGTAAGAAGGTCTTAAAGAGGGGAAGAAGATATATAAAGAGAGAGGCCTAACACTTTACACGGTACTCTTCAGTGAAGTGAAGAAACCTCCTGCATAGTGTAAGCCTCTTGAGGTAATACTGGACCACAGTGAAATATTGAATAAATAGGACAGAAATAGAGCTGGTACAGAATATATCGCTTATGTGGGTTGTCGTGTATGGTTTGTATATGGTTTGTATATGTTTTGTGAAGATTGTCAACATAGTATGTGTGGACAGCTATCTGGTGCCTGCGTAATTCGTAAACTTCTCTGATAATCATCCAGTGCAACTTATTCGTAGTGAAATCTGAAACATCAAACCGCTATACAACATTCTGTTATTGGGTGTTTTCATTTCAGTTGTAGTATTACTGTGTTGTCGTTGTTTTATCTCTCTGGTATCTCTAACCAGTTACACTGCAACTTTTCAGTTGATTAAAATTCAATGTGGTCAAGCTGTTTTTCGGTCTGTGTACTTGCTGCTTTCTACCTCTTCGAATACACTGAATGTTGTTGTCCATTTCACCCTTAATGCTTCAATATTTCACTTGTGGTACTTCGTTATATATATCCTCTTTCTCCTTTGTTTCTCTGGTGTATAAATTTACATACTCTCTTCTGGTCAATGATCTCAACGATGGTAGCCAACTTGCCGTTGATGAGCACAACACGGCCCACCTCGACCAATCTCCAGTTGGAAGCCTTAACGGATGTAGCGGAAGACATATTTATTGATTCTGGTGACTTAGTATTGTTCAAGATATCCTGTAAATTACAATATACTTTTAGCCTATATTTTTTCACTTGGTGAAGAGTGTGTCTAACGGTGTTCTCCTCTCCTCTCCTCTGCCTGGCCTACTACACCTACAGAGGTGTACCCATACGATGGCAGAAGAGAAGAGGCCCAAAAGGAAAGAGAGATAGAGGGTGATGAAAGTAGTGTGGGGACCGATTTGTTCACCTCGTTTGAGGTGCGATGCCCCGGTGTGACGGGTTGTCTAAATAAAAGCCCTATTTGATTGCACGTGACAATACCTAGGTTATCGTACCTACGATGCATTCATGCCTGCTTCATAGTGAGTATGCTAGCTGCCCGCTGCGTAGTGGAGGTATGACGAGGGTCTTTGTGTATCTCATTATAAGTTCCCTACTTAGGTGGAGGTAGGGACCTACTTGTCTCCTGACTGCTTGTCTCCTGACTGCTTCTCTCACTGGGGTCAGTTTCCTCCGTCTAGACTCTCTTCTCCTAGTCCTCCTGGTCCTCCGCCTGATCCTCCTCCTGGTCCTTATCCTCGTAGCCTCTGCTATGAAGCTCCCTGGTGCTGGTACTGATGCTGGCCCTGGTTCTGGTGCTGGCTCTGGTGATGGCCCTCTTTGTGTGCCTGGCCCATCCCGCCCACTGCTCGAACTCCCCTACAGCCATTAGTTACGGTGTACTGTCTGATCACCATCTTTGCTCATTCCACTAGTAGCACATCCACCACCCTGGTAGCCCCCGGCCCTAATGTCTTTGCACTACCACAGACCTAATTATTTTTCATGCTTGCAGGTTCTCTCCATTCTGCGCGATGGGATGAATAATTTAGTACAAGAGGGTTTATTCTAGCAGTGACTTTCCTTCACTTTCCTTGAGTTTCCGCGATTCTCCGTGACTGAGTTTAAATATTCCAGAGATTAAATCTGCCTGAGTTCATTTTGTCGGTGTTTTTTCATTTATATTTTCTGATTTACTTTTCAACAACACGGTTTAACGTGGTTCAACATGGTTGACACAGTGTGTTGGTTATTCTTCCTCTTCCTTATTATGGTATGTATATTCACCCCCAACAACAAAGCAGTCTCACCACCATCCACTCAGTTTCCTATTATGATGATATAATTTGCGATCTAGAGTAGGTAATCTCGAAACACCGCCTAGTTTCAAATGGGATGCCTACAGAATGCGACCAATTTTTTTGTCTGATAAATATTTATCTACTCTTTTGAGGGTGGTGAAGCTTAACCAATCGGTATTTCAACACAAGTGCTAACAAAAATAGATATGATTCAATGAACTCTGAGTGAGGTCTCTGACAATGTATATATTTATACATATATTAGTGGAGATCATTTTATATAATGCATTACGAATATATGAATAACGACTATTCCATGGTATGATGTAGTTCACAGTAATCTTGAGAGTAGCCTCCTTGAGTGAAGTAATAATGAGAGCAGTACTCTTGAGAGTAAGAATACTGAGAGTGAGAAGAACGGGGAAACGAAGAATGCCCCTATGGTCCTACCATTTAAACTCCACCTAGGCTGGATTATAAGATAACCAGCTAAATATTGTCAAGTTGATTAAGACCATATAGTTGACCTACTGCCAAGTTAACCAACCACATTGTTCATCTTAATCATATTGATCAACAGTCCTAGCAATTGGGCTACCCACAGAAACCGCTGGTATTTGTGCTTTCCCCTACAGCCCTAGCAGGGCCGTTCGTTCCCCTCCTGCTCTTTCCTTGATGGCCTGGCAATGGGCCTGGCAGTGGGTAGAGATGCCCTTCTAGTTATGCTGAGCCTTCCAGCACTCTCCTCTCTGAAGCCTCTCTTCTCTGAAGCCTCTCTTCTCTGAAGCCTCTCTTCTCTGTGCCCTCCTCTCTCTGTGCCCATGCCACCCTACCAGTCCTCCCACCCAGTCCTCCCTCCCAGTCCTCCGACTGTCCTTATCGCGATGCGTATTGGAAGGCACACGCCCCTCTACACAGAGGTCATACAATAACAAAGGGCTGAGCTACAAAGTGGGCGGGGCGAAGAGGTAAAAGACCCAAACAAGCGCTCGTAGATAGAGACATAAGATTGATATATCGAGGATAGATATCACAACGTATTCATCACATTACATTATATAATAACGTCCGTATTTATCACGTTATATTATATAATTACATCCATATTTATACCACATTTATATTCATCTTGCACTACATAACAGGTCCTCCCACCCACTCATCACTCTCTCTACAATGTCTCGATTTGCTGCCCAGGAAACGGATAACGACCAACGCATGGATGTTTTGGCATCTAAACTATCAACATTCAAAAACATCGCACAGGATATTCATAACCAATCGTTGGAAGATACAAGTGTATTGAGCAGTTTAAACGATGGATTTAGCAGTCTGTTCAACTCGGTGAAGAATAGTGGTGGTAGACTAACACGTGTGATGAATCAGAATGCATCATTAACGAGGAATGTGGGGTTAGGACTCCTTGCTTTTGTGGTGTTATGGTCGGTATTCAAGTTGATATGAGAGCGAACATGAGGGTAAGCGAGAGCTCGGCAGTGTGCAATGGGTGCACAGGCACAGGCAGAGGCACAGACACAGGCACACACACACAGACACAGACACAGGGGGTGAGACAACACACCTTGTGGGATACACATGCCCAGACACCGAGATCCTCAGACACCCAGACACTCAAAGGACGTGATGTACCTAAGACGGGTGTACATCAGATACGGTATGTGGGGTATGCCCATAACGGGGGATTAATAGAGTCATTTGATTTATAGGGGTTATCACACAATGTATATATGATTGTTTTATTAGAGTATCATTTTTAACAGCAGCATTGAGAGTATCCTTAGCTTTTCATACATCCCTTCCACCCGCTACATCTTGGCCTAATCTATAGTTACCAATGGCTTTACCCCATTGGACCTTAGACTTGTTGATGGGCAATTGCCGCCTTAGATTCTTAAAGAGGCTCTCGTTCAAATGGGTGAATTTGAGCAACAACTCCTTTTCAAACGAGTCTTCAAATGATTTAATAGTGGAAATCAAAGATGAAGTATCCACACCACTCTTGTCGAGCTTCTTCCCAGCCTTGAGCGCAACGTTACCATCCTCATAGTAGTGTACTCTAATGTCGATCTCTCCACTAAGAGTCCCCTGAGCCTTGTTGAACTCATAGAATGATTGCCATTTGCCGTTATAGAAATTGGCGTCGTTCAACTTCAAGTCAACAATGACTATGTAAAGCTTATCAGCATCGTCAAAGTCAGGAATGAGCACAGCCTTATAGTGTGAGGGGAAGTGTTGAGAAGCATAGAGGCTCAATTTAGAGGAGAGCTGTTTGAGTTCTGTTGTTGATGATGATTCTGTGTCTGGATCATACAACTCCACATCCACAGCCAGACCTGTTTCGAAGTCAAATCCAAACTGTTTCCCCGTCTCTGGGTCAAGGAACTTGAGTCCCCTTTTGTTGTATTTGGACACAATTCCATAGGCGGCACCCCCCACCTTGACAATTTGGAAATCTTTGTTGAGTTGATGAGTTTCAATTGCGGAGGTGAGCGTTGATGTTGGGTTTCCAGACACATCGGAAGACGCTTCCAGGATGGACACGATGTCTTTCTTGACAGCAGTGAGCTCTCCTGGTGGAGAGTCCACAATCATAGACGATACTATAGATGATACGGACATAATGATATGATCCCGATACAATATATCCAATCAGTTGAAATGAAATGGATTGAAATAAATTGAATTGATGTGGATAGATTTAGATTGGTTCTATTGATCTATTTTCAAGGGCGCGGGATAACAACAGGAACCTCCATGCCACATTGTGTGTACGCAGGAGGCATCTCAGCCTTTACATGCAGGAGGTTAATGAGGAGATTGAGGAGACTGAGGAGACTGGGGAGAGTCAAGAGGTTATGGGGCAGATCCAATGCGGGTACGTGGGCTGCGGATCGCGGGCTGTGGATCGCGGGGCCTTATGTAGTGGGACGGCATGGTTAGCAGTGCCCATAGTTAAGATTCACTGGGTAGGGAGGGAACACGCTATAGAATGATAATCTTATCTTATGATAATATAAACTATTCAACCATATTCAATAGAAAGCTGACTCGGAAAGAGTCTAATTACACAACAATTATTTCATCCCCTGAACAATCCCCCCCTCCCTCCCTAGTCATTTATATGGCTCTTGGTTCTTTACTCAGGAGTCATCCTAATAAGTTAGAGGGACCCCTAACAACGTCTGTCCCTTCTGCTTCTGCATCTTTTACTTTACTGCTGGGCTTCCACAGGCCTCCTCCAGTCCATAGGCCACCTCCCTTCCATGGGTCTCCTACCTTCCATGGATCTCCTACCTTCCATGGGCCTGGTCCCTTCTCTTCTTTCCGCTCCCATCACCCCCCCCCTCCTATCCCCTACTGTACTCCTCTCTACTACTGTACTTCTCTGTCCTCTGCCCTCTGCTCTTCGTTTCCTCCAACCGCTGACCCCCTTGGTGCCACCGCCTCCCTGTCATGCTGCCAAGGCTGTGTGCTATGCCCATCCCGTGCTGTGCCCATCCCCTGATCCCCAGACATTATTAACCCCCCTGTACTGTACAGCCTGTATTGCAACCCGGGGGGGGGAGTGGGTGTATGCGCCTCGGCCTTAGTAAAGCCAGGGTTGACCGAGCTAATCGGGTTGACCCAGCTGATCGGGTTATTCGAATTGATCCCACTGATGATTGAATTGATTGAATTGATCGACTTCATCGAACTGAGATCTCATAAGCAGTTACATTGCATTGCATTGACTAAAGGAAACCCCTTTCTATTTAATATATACGGGCGCTGCGTTAATTCATTAATACTTCACAATTGGTCATAACCACTAGCTACATCACCTTCCCGCTATCATATACACATGTTCTCCTCAAAGAGCACTTCCGGGAATCCTCTAACCACAGCAATTGGTGAGTAAAACTATCTATATGTGAACATGCCTATACACATGACACACTATACATATATATATATATATATATACATTTGTATATCTATATCTATATCTGTATCTATAGACTATCCCTATCCAGTCGATGTCATACTAACTTGCTAGTCGCTGCAACTTCACCTTCTCTTACACAGGATGATTATAACCAACTCCTTGGTGTGGCCGATGCTGTGAACAATGCACCTGATGATGGTGCTAGGAACTCTATCAAAGCTATCGAAGACCGTTTGTCCGTCAAAGATGCAAATGTATTGCTGCGTACGATCACCCTGATCACCGTGTTAGCAGAGAACTGTGGGTCAAAGATGAGGAATGAGATAGCCACCAAAAAGTTCATGGCCACACTGTTGAACTTGATCAAAGACCCTCATATTAATCACCATATAAAACGTTCTATTGTGGAAATGGTCAAACAACTCTCGGAAAGCTTTGGACGTGATCCTTCACTGCGTGTTGTTGGAGATACGTTTAAAGAGCTTCAGTTAAAGTACCCTAATCTATGTGGAGCCCCAGCTGTGCCACAGAAATATGCCATCTCAGATGCTGATCTGATCGCAGAACAAGAACAGTTGGAAAAGGCAATTGAAGAGTCAAAGAAAGAGTACGAGAGAAGACAGAGGTTTTTGACCGCTGTTAGTGGGGATGGGCCATCTACCACATCGGTCCACCCTATAACTTCCACAACGACCGAGCCAGCTGTCTCTTCACCAGGTGCAGGTACTGGTGCTGCTGGTGCTGGTACTTCCCAGACTGGTTCCTCTGTCCCCCTATCACGTGTTCGTGCACTCTATGATCTCCAATCTTCTGAGCCTGATGAACTCTCCTTTAAAACGGGTGACGTCATCACCGTGATAGAACAGGTATATAACGACTGGTGGAGAGGGTCACTAAAAGGCAAGATTGGCATATTCCCCCTCAACTACGTTACCCCTTTGCCTGATCCCACAAAGGAGGAGCTCGTTGCCGAGGCTGAATTTGAAGCATTTGTCATGAACAAAGCACGTGATGTTGAGAGTCTATTGGCCCAGGTGACAAACATCACCTCGGTAGCCAAGAACCCAATGGAGCTATCACGTGCTCTGCAGGATGAAAGGCTGTCGAACCGTATTAAGACAATTCTACCATTAAAGACCGAGCTCAGTAAACTCATTGAAAAGTATTCACAAAAGAAGTCCGATCTACAAGAGTTGAGCGATAGTCTTGTTTCTAGTGAGAGAACATATAATGATTTAATCAATGCAAGTGTCAGGAGGTTTCAGCAGCAGCAACAGCAGCCCCCAGCACCACCCCAGCATCAGCCACAACAAGTGCCTCAATCCCATTATGAACAGCCCCCTCATGCACAGTATTCTCAGTCCTCTGTCCCTCCTTCTTCTCTCCCCTCTTCCCAGCCTTCTTATGGCCAACCACAGTCCCAACCACAATGCCCTCAAACTTATGGTTACCCTGATACTCAGTCGTCGTATCAACAGCTGCCAGCACCTGTTTCATCCACACCTACAGGACCATCTGGCCAGCCACAAATGGACTCTTTCTCTTTCCGGCCAAACGAACCTGTATATCCACCACAAGCGCCTCAGCAGGTGTCTCCAAGTGGTGCACAGCCCGCTTACCCTGCAATTCCATCTGTTCCCTCTGGTGGCTCGTACCCTCAGAGTACTCCTTCTTATCCAAATGTTCCATATGGTGAGTTCAGCAACTTGTCGTTGAACCCATCAGGGAATCCCCCTCCCCAGGCCCAAGGACAGCTACCACCACAGAGTACACAAAACGGACAATCGAATGGTCCTCCATTGTACAATGCCGCTCCTAATCAGTATGGATATTCCAACGGAGGGGCATATGGGTATTCCCAGTAAGGAAGACAGATTGAGTTATGGGAGATGGGAGATGGGAGATTGGAGATTTCGTAATATTAGTAGAGGTGAGTTGATGTGTTTTGAAGAGTCAATTAAGTTGTTGTTATTGTGTGATATTGTTGGTGTTTGTTTGCGGGCTTCTATAGCATTAGTTTACTTAATATGTTTGTGTGTAAAGTATAAATATTATATTATATTAATTATATTGATCATATTAATTATATTAGGTTTGTTAGCGATATGCGTTAGTGGCATCGGCTATCTATTTAGTAAACAGCTCACCACTTTCAATGGTTACATTACACCTTCTCAAAACTTGATGTAAACTTATCAGACCCATGTCATGTGCCTTCTCCCTCTTTAGTTTGTCTGGTAATTGTGCAAGTTTCTCTAAGTTGGAACTAGCATCTTCTTCATCTTCATCTTCTTTTCCGTCACCACCATCATCACGCTTTACTTTCGGTATATATGTGTTGTCCAATCTAACTATTACATGTTGAGACTCCACCAATTTCACATTAACTCCACCTCCATTTCCCCCTCCACTTCCCCCTGCACCATTCGTGGAGTTTGTGATCCTATTTATCATATTCAGTATGGATGCAATATGTTGACCATGGTAGTGACAACCAGGAATTAATGACTCTACATATTGACTGAAGTATCCATATATTATTAACGTTGCTTTGTCATTATGGACAGAAACAGAAGAAGGTGGGTTATTCCCGTCTACTTCCGCTTCATTGGAAATTCCAATTCCCACATAGTTCTTGAAGGTGGAACTCCGCCACCTCTCACTTACAACATACCCTAAGTATACGGCGAGACCATTGAGATCCCCAATAAGGTCGATAACTACAATCTCCACGTGTTTTGAATTGATCACGTCATTTACACAAGTCAGTTTCTTCTTGTGTTCCAGCTCCAATAATACACTTTCGTCAAACACAACAATACATGTTGGGGTAGATTGTTGGAGCACAGAATCAACTAGTTCTACAATAGACGGGACGCCATATAACTTCATTGTCGACCTAGTGGGGGGGGGCAACGGTTAGAGTCACAAATCGGTTCACACCTAGAGCAACATCCTGATTGGACCTTGTCTCAGCTTAGAGGAACAAATGATATATAATGTACAATGCAATAAATATCTTAATATTCTAGGATATCCAGGAGTTCCAAAGGACCATTCCTTTCTCAGTCCGATCCCCACAATGCAGTATCTCCCCACATAGTAAGGACGCTTAGTAGTGTGAGCCTACGGGGTCTGCTTGGCTCCTGGGATGGTCTACTTTCATAGTGGAGGATGGACCCCATCCCATAGTGAGGGCAGCTTAGAGGGAGGGCCACCACCCATAGTGAGCAACTACCTATGTGGCCACTGTGTGTGCACTATAAGTTTACTATGGCAGATATCTTACGGCAGATTCTATGGCAGGTTCTATGGCAGGTTCTATGGCAGGTTCTGTGGCAGGTTCTATGGCAGGTTCTATGGCAGGTTCTGTGGCAGATCCACTATGAGAGCATGATCACGTAAAGCTGGCACTCTAATCCAGAAACCCAATTTGATTTTTAATTTCACATTCCCATTAAGCTATATAATATAATAAATAAATCTGAAACTTGAAATGTTTCCTTCATTTACTCACCTATCCTCCTACTACTCCATCTTAAGTTAAATAGTAAAAAGATGGTCTCCACCCACCCATTAGAGACCGGCCCAACTAGTACAATAATCAATCACCACACGCCTTTCTCCGGGTAAACTCGTTGCTTCATCACCATCTTTTTCACTGGTGAAATATCACTGCTAAAAGAATGGGGTGGTACGAGAGAAGCTGGTAGGGAGTTATTGGTTTGAAGTTTATCTCTGTGAATTGGAGCGATAACGGGACCGCACGTAATAGTTAATATGTGGGCTTCTAGGAGGAGTATAATACGTATGTATGGAGCGGAACCGGGGGGAAGGGAAGCCCCGCTGTAAAGCCCTGAAGCCGTTATATTGTATAGGGCTGTTTTTTTGTGTCCCTGCCTATCAGTTGATCCTATCCTAACATTGTTGATGTAGCTGCTAGATGCATGGTGCAAAAGTATGTTGGGGGTGTGCCTAGTGTCACCTCACTATTAATAGCCAGATCCTTTGCGAGATCCACACTTCAACTTAACCAAAAGACCGAAACAACTGACAAAGTTGAAGTGGTGGAAACACAATCAGCATCCACATCCACATCCACTACTACAACAGACGTCGTAATAGACGTTGCAGCAGACCACGTTGAAGGTGATGTTCAACAACCACCACCCACCGAGGCCAAATCCACTTTTGAAGTTGAACGTGAAATCATGCGTCTGAGAGCCATTAATGAGTCTGCCGTGAAAAGACTTCACGACATCTCAGCACTTACACAGGGAGAGGTTGACCAAACTATAGCAAATGGGCCAAAGGCTGACCCCACAAAGGTGAGCAAGCTACATGATGAGTTCAACAAGTTCATTGAGGAATACGCACGCAAACAGCCTGCCAGTGGTAATGCCGCCCAGGGATTCTCATCCGGTTCGAAGTTCCCCTTTTTGGTGAATTCCCCTACCGACAGACCATACTCTGAGCAAGAGCTGTTTATCCGTAGAGAGCACCACAACAACCACACGGGCAAACTGGGAGCCGACTTGAAGGCGGTATACCATCCATATGAGGATATTCTGAAGCCGAAGAAGGCCAACAACGTTACCATTTCCACTCTTTTGGCTGCCGGTGCCCATTTGGGTCACTCCACTTCTCTGTGGAGACCATCCACGCAGCCATTCATCTATGGTGAATACAAGGGCATCCACATCATTGACCTGGAACAGACAGTGTCGTACCTCAAAAGAGCTTCGAAAGTTGTAGAAGGTGTTGCCGAGTCTGGTGGTGTTATTCTGTTTGTGGGTACTTCAAAGGGCATGGCTCGTTCGGTCCAAGAGGCTGCTAAACGTGCTAATGGTTACTATGTGTCAGCCCGTTGGATCCCAGGTACCATCACCAATGCCAGCCAAAGGGCAGGTGAAAGGCACGAAGTGGACATGGGCGATGTCCCCACGGGAAGGGCCCTTAGCGGTGAGGAGCACGTGACTGTGGTTAAGCCAGATCTCATGGTGATCCTCAACCCTGTGGAGAACAGAAATGCCCTCAGGGAGGCTGTGCTGGCAAGGATCCCAACCATTGGTATTATCGACACCAACTCCGAGCCCTCGCTTGTGTCGTATCCTATCCCTGCCAATGACGATTCTCTTAGATGCACCAACCTCATTGTTGGTGTCCTTAGCAAGGCTGCTGAGATTGGCAGAAAGAGACGTCTTGAGGCTGTGGGTAAATACAAGGAGGAAATGGAGCTTGGAGGTGGTGATGTTGGCGTGAGATTTGCAGAGAGAAGAAGGTATTAGGTGAAATGAACATAAAGTTATGATATCTGTATATAATTAAATAAACAACCATAGATAGAGGTAATACATCTTATTGTAAAGTGAAAACAGAATCGGCAATACAAATCTTTATTTTTTATTGTTTCTAATAATATTAATCCAGTGCTGATCGTCCCCTATTTATTAATGCACATTTCACATCACATCCAGTTGTTTTCTTCATATCCAATTATCTTACCACATCCAGTCGTTCTCATCAGTTCCTTCATTAATCCTCTACTGATCCTTCTTGGATTTTTCCTCCTTCTCCTCTTCAAACTCCTCCAGTTCATCCTCATCCTCATCGTCACTTCTCTCATCCTTGGTGACATCCAAAAACACAACTCTGTACAAGATTCTGAAAATCAATAGCAACCAATAAATGTTAACCAGCTGCAATGCAAAGATAAGCGTGAAAACAATAGGCTGAGAAATCCAACATTTATACTGCTGGTCAGGGAAGGAGAGGTCAAATGGACCCACTGTTCTGAACTCGGTAAGCACAGACCACAGAATCTTAAGGTTAAGGTAGTGCCTGAGGTAAACCCAAATCACGACAAAGAAAGCAAAGAAAGGTCCTGTAATTGGAGAATCCAAATAGTTCAAAGTCTTGGAGGTGGCCAGGAAGAAATCTGAAATATCCATGGTGACGTAGATGGCAATACCCATCCAGGTGAAGTGGAATCTATAAGAAGTCCAGATAAGAGCGATGGTGATAATATGGTGAAGCACCAATTCCTTGAAGTCCTTTCTTGGTTTTTCAAGCTGCAACATCAACACCACGGATTGTTGTGACCAAAAGGCGGCCTGGCCCAAATAGTACACCTTAAAGAGGTATTCATGGGATTTATGTGGGTAATTTTCATAGAAGGCAGTGGTCTCAAAGAACCACAATGGCATCCCCTTCATGATGTACAAACCCAATGGGCCACTCAAACCATAGTAAACAATAGAATATGTCTGCTCCATGAACCTTCTAATCTTGGACTCCCTGGTTACACCACACTTGACAGCCAATGGACGCAGGACAACCTGCATGAGGAATTCTCTTAAGAAGGTAAAAAAGATCATGTAATAAAACACAAAGGTAAAGTCCTTGATACCTTTACCGTACATTGGAGGGTTTGTGTCAGGGATCTTGTACGACACGTTCACAAACATATGGAGCGGGTTGGTCTCTGTGTAGTTGTCGGAGAGCAAATAGCTGGAGTGCACAAAGAACATGATCAACAGAGGGATGATCCAAGTATGACGAGAGCTGAGCTCTTTGAAGGCGACCCAAATTTTAGAGGCCAATGCGGAATCGGAACCCGCACTGTGTTTGTTGAGGGACTGGATCCTCTGGGAAGAAGCACGGCGTTCTTCCTTATGGGTGTGCATGGTGGTTAAAGCAGGCACAGCGTTATCTCCAAGGGAGATTGCTCCAACCGAAGAGGTACGACGTTGACGGGTAGTCATAATGAGGTGTTGAAATGAGACGGATTTGGATTATGGGTGTTGTGAATGAGTATGTGAGTATAGCGTGTGTTGAGTATAATGTATATGGGTATGGGGTTCCGTATTTACAGTCTGGTGAGTATATGGTGAGTATATGGTGAGTACTCAGTATATTTGATTATAAATACAATGATTCCTCAAGTGAATATAATAATGATACTATATCAAAGTAGTAATTCCTCCACCAACTGGATATATTACTTTGAATTGAATACCGTAGTTGCGAAGTGGGAGCCAACAACTCAGTAGTTGGATTGGAAGCGGTTGTGGAATATAAATAAAAACAACAGTGAAATTTGTATGGACGCGATGGCAGTAAGCGGATGGGGGAGACGAGAAGGGGGGGACAGCCGGGGAGGGGAGACAAACGGGGAGGGGAGACAGACGAGAAGGAGAAGCGCAGGCAGACGACAACACGGAGGAAGAGCGAACAGACCGAAGGCAAGGAAGGGAAGGGCGAACGAAGAGGAAAGGGAAGGAATTCAAGGGGAAAAAGGCGATGCGAGATCGTACGGTGTACGGTGCACAGTTAATGGAAGGCAGTACGCAGTGTAGACACTCTGTGAAGGGGACTGACTCTGCGTAGTTGTAAACGGTGAGACTGCATAGTAAACAGAATGAACTCTTCGTGGGACCCAGGGAAACACCGGAAGACGGGAAGACAAGAAGCCAAGAAGGGGCTCGTAGTGAATACAAGAAGGAAACCGCCTGGATATGGCAGATATGGCAGGGAAAGGGCGACGAAAGGGCAAGGGGAAGAAACTAAAACTTACTGTAGTGGCCATACAGTAGCGGGCGTACTACGTCATTGTTTGGATAGGATGGGATGGGGATGAGATCGGATGGGGTGTGATGTTAAGTGGATTGTGGGTAGGTGGATGATGGGAGGATTGTGGATGGATTGTGGGTGGGTGGATGATGGGTGGATTGCGAGCTGATAGTGAGGGAGGCGGTCGATCACCCACCACTACTGACAGAATTACCAAACAGGGTTAAAAGGTGAATTGAATTGTAAACGGTCGGCTGCACTGTGCAATGTCCTGTGCAGTGCGGTGCGGTGCGGTGCAATGTGTAATGTGTAATGCGGAGTTAAGTTGCATATCACCGCCTAGACTGTAAGGCGCAGCGGAAGAGGTGAGGGGTGGTAGAGGGGTGAGGATGCTTATATGGCTACGATACAAAATAGTGGTAAGAATGGTGGGTGGTTACACTATGTAGTAAAGGAGAGAAGGAGAGAGGGAGAGAAGGAGAGAGTGTAGTCAGACGTGAAACTGTTATATATTCAAGGGACTAGTGGAGATTAGGCGTACGGAGCACGTCAACTGACCCTCTGACCCTCTATCCCTCTATCCCTCTATCCCTCTATCCCCCTATCCCCCTATCCCTCTATCTCTCTATCCCTCTATCCCTTTTTGTGTTAATAGGACCTCCCCTTCCCTCGCATCCGAATAACCTCTACGCTGTTACTGCACATCTACTAGTACAATCGAATAACCACAACCATGTATTACTTATGATAATAAGAACGCACCCGCTCCTTCTCTCATCGCTTGGACAACTCTCTTCCTCATCATCTCCTTATTACTATAATTGGGCAACTTGAGATAATTGGCACACGTCATCACCGATGGCAAGTAATCGTCAGCTTTAAGACCACCACCCTCTTCATTTTTCCTAACAATGGTGAAAACAGGTCTCAATGCCTTGAAACCTCCAACTGGAAGCCGTGGTGACCCAGTAAGGAACTGTAGGAACGAGCGCCTTTCCTCCGGTGTAAACTCCGCCATCGTTTGCAGGATCTCTTGAACTGAAGAGCTCTCCATTGAATACCCGTGGTCAGCATGGACCGAAGATAGAAGAGTGGCATATGACCAATCTTCATCACTGTTACCGAGCAATTGAACCAACTCATCTGATGAAAACACACGCATAGACGAATAGGGGAAAACACTAGAAAACCCATTCACAAACGAACAGATTTGCCTGTATACTCCCTTGCCCACTGTATATTCAACTATGCCATCCACATACTGGTCAAAGTTGGCCATGCTAACCTCAATTTCCCTGCCATTCTCCACCAGTTCAATGTGGGGGTATCCTGGCAAAGTGAAGTCCAAGCACAGATCAGCCAGCGTAGTTCCAGAATCATCTCCCTCAGGCCTGTTCACATAGCTTCTCAAATGGTCCAATGACCTTGCCAACTCGGGATCAACAATCTTCAGCCGTTCTCTTAGTATGGACTTGCGTACATAATCAGATGTCGTGGTATCCTCCACAGTACTATCTCCCACAGCACTTGTCTCATCATTGATCTCTTTGGCTATTGTGAACAACATTGGGTTGAACGCAAAGTCAATGATACGAGAATCCAACAACGCACGCGCAACAAACTTACCCAAAACACCAAACAATTGAACAATCTTTTCAGTTTCTTTAGTCGAGGGATCCAAATAAGGCAATGGAACTGGAAATAACCCTTGTGAGGCACTAACATATTTCCCATTCCCAGATACATTGTTGTCTTCGGTATTGACAGCCCCACTTCTCCACAGCCCCAGTTTCCTCTTTGAAAACTCACGAGACACATTGGCGTAGAACTCCAACGTGGGACCCAAGCCTGTGCCCACTTCATCGAAATACTCAATCTCAAGCACAGCAGGTATCGAGCCATACAATTCCAATACTTTGATGGCACTTTGAAGCAAATGCTTCCTGGATAGTCTCACCTTGTGACGAGCAGGACGGCCCAATTGGAGATCGTTACCACTGCCACTGCCCCCGCCTCCCATTCCTCCTCCTCCTACAGATCCACCAGAAGAGTTGGCTGCTGCCGCGCCGCCTTCGGTTTCTTCTTCGGTCCTCGTCTGCCAGAACTGGATCAGACGGGAGTATCCGAAAGAAGTACACTTCAAAAAGGTGGTACGAGTACCCAATGGGAACAAGAATGGGAACTGACGGGTAACCTGAACACTCCATGTGGGTAATGTGCCACTGGCAACTACAAGAGGTTCTTCTAGTTGTCTATTCAGCTTGGCTGTCAACTTATAGTTGATGAAATGGGGTGAAAGCGAAACGCCTTGGAGAGTGGGGTAATCGGTCGACTCAACACCAGAATCATAATGGGCATGTGGTGGATTGCTAACATGCGAATGGTGGTGGTGACCACCTGCTGGGCTAACAGTGGTAATTTCTTCACTTATAGTGTGCAGGTATCTTAGTAATTGTAGGATCTCCAATGACTTTGTATCATTAGACTCCCAGTCTCCAAATCCTTCATAGTCGAGGTTACCGGGAGCAATTCCGGCACTGGCATTGCCAACAACACCCTGAGAATCATCAACCATTCCACTCTCTGTGGTGTCAACCCTCCTATAACTAACCACATGTGGTGAATGTGTCCAGACCTTTTTGGGATCAACTATTTCATCTGGAGTAGATTGTAATGACCTGTAGATAGCACCATATATGGTTGTCTCAGAGGGAACAGGTTCACCATCTATTAGAAACTCAAAGGTGTAATTACCACTTCCCTCACCTCCAGCACCACCAGCAATACGGGCCCCTGGCATGAACCTATGGAACGACTCCAGTCTACTCTTGAGGAAGTTGCCTATCACCTTAAAGGTGGCTATAGCATGAACCATCAGCATCATCTGACCTGGCTCACCCCCACCATTACCGGGATGGGGGAGCCGGACCTCATTGGGAGAAGGAATATTCGTATCTTCGGTTATGCTATCATCATGCACCAGTTTAATACGCAACTGTCTTGCCATAGAAGAAGTACGAGGAGCGCGTGAGCCACCACCAAACCCAATGCTGCCACTGCTACCAGCAGTAACAATCTCAAACGATTCCGATCTCGTGAGCGCATCCTGGAGCTTACTGACGAGGGAAACTAACGGAGAGCTGGTAGTTGATGAAGTAGTTGGCGGGAACCTACAACACATAACCATAAATGAACGCTTACACTCAGCGTCCATTTTAAAGACTCGTGATTCAAATAGAAGCAGCAACGTAGTCACCAACCCAGAAGATACAAGTTCAAACGACGAAAGTGTGCTCACTGGAGATGCAGATGTGAGTATGTCATACAACTTACCCCATATTGAGCTCCATGCCTGGGTTGCACCCTCTGGATAACCAGAGAAGTTGTCAATTTGTAGTCTGAGCTCCTCCTCAAGGGCAATTGCAACTTTATATGCTTCACTGGTGCCTATTTTACTCGAAAGGTCAACCTGTGTAGCAACCATTTCCATACAAAGTTTGGCCACATGGATAATGATGTCGTTGGTGGAGAAATACGATGAGTTGTCGTTGTTGAGAGAATAATCATTGAGGTCTTTCCAGGCTGAGAGGGAGAATCCAATAGTATCGTCGTCGTCATCATCTTCTTCTTCATCTTCTTCTTCATCTTCTTCGCCATCGACTTCATCATCCTCTTCTTCCTCTTCTTCCTCTTCATCGTCTTCTCCCCCAGGATGACTCACCTCTTGATTTTCCTCTCCATCATCTTCAATCTCCTCTTCAATCTCCTCGTCAATCTCATCTTCAATCTCATCTTCTTCCTCCTCATCATCATTCTCACCCTCGAGATCGTCCTCCCCTTCAATAGTACTACTCCTATGAGTGACCTCCCCCTCATCCATTGGATCTTCATCTGCAGTCTGTTTCTTTTGTTCTTCCTCTTCTTCTTCTTTCTGCTGCTCCATATCCAACTTGGCTGATCCCTCCTGAATACTCTCATCTTGTTGTAACACTTCATGTAAAGTGGAAACATCTTGTAAAAGGCCCTCACTCTCAAATTGGGTTAAGAAGGAGGGATCTCTTAGTGAGAGTCTTTGGGCTATTAACAATGCACCATATAGCAAAGTAAGCCTCTTGGAACCGAGCTCAACGAAGGAGGTGCTAACTGCGCCAGAAGGGTTCACTGTAGAGGCTGCACTTGCTGGATGGGTTCTTGTGACAATGGATGCTAATAACGCTGAGATATTGGAAACATACACAAATGAGGCCAATTGTTTATCGGTAGCTGTATGTGTTACCCTTAGAATGCTCAACAGTACCAACCTACGGACATCATAGTCTACGGTAGAAGAATGGACATTCAAAAGAGTGGAGAACACCTGGCTTATAAACTGAGTGAACCCTATATTGGCACTCTCATCCTCCAACAAGAGTTTGCGCTTATCTTTATTGATTACTCTACGGGTCTCATTACACCTTACGCAGTAATACCCACCGATATTCTTCCTTCCCAGTGGAAGACCAGACTCCTTGAGCTCTACAAAGGGCAATAGCACACACACCACTTTAAGGAATGCAATAACCAGTTCTTTAGGAGCAGCCATTAATGCTTCAATAGAGACGGCGGGGGATGAAGAGGGGGCGGATATGTTGGTGCAAGAATTGGAAACTTCCCCAGCTCCCCTATTCTGACTATCTCCATTTACTGGACAAGTATCCAAGTTTTCCATTCCTGTTGCTATTTTGGCGATATCGGAAGGTTCTCTAGAAAGGGTCGTAGGGGCATTTACCGAAGGGCCTGATATTTTTACAGTAGAATTGGTCGAGGTGGTAGTTGCAACCTTCCCAAAAGAGGCAAGACAACTCACCATAACATTTCCAAATGAACATTCTGTCACCAATGCTTTACAGAATACGGGAGACGCAGAACATAAAGCGCCCATTGACTTGAGCAGTCTCAAGCATGTGGCAAACGATATCACCCCATTCGCACGTCCACCGCAGCATGATGGCAATAACGTGCATAGTCTATTGACCAATTTCACATCGATCAAACACTCCAAAGCATTGGGATCATTGGAAAAGGAATCGACGATCCTACTTATGGCAAGCCAAGCGTTCTCTACAAGCACATGGTCCGAGTACTCTACAGCCACTCTTTCAATCGTGGGGAAAATGGACTCTATGGTGGCCAATCTACGTGGGGAAATACGGCCACAAGAATTGGCCGTAATCACAAGCGCCTTCCGTTGGGCATGGACAGTAAAGAAATCCAAATACGCCAAAACAGAGTCCAAACATCCCTCCTCGGCAAGTATCTCTCGCCCACTGGTACGCGAGATCATCTCGAGAGTCTGTAATGCCTGTTCTGCGAGGTCAATATAGCTTATATCGCGTAGTTTACTGGATAGAACGCCAATGGCACCGGAACTGACAACATCATGTACAAAGTCAACGTTCACCTCTAATAAGTTGTACAGACACCTACAGCATACGAGCTGGAGCTCCAAGTCTTCTTGTAGGAAGGGGTCTTCCAATATGGAAACAAGCGCTTTACTGGTACGGAAAGCAGGCAATGACCTCTCTGCAGTGATACCGTTCATCATAAGGAGGTGCTCCGATATCTCAGTGAGCACTTTCAACAGGATATATGGATCAGAGTGGTCTTTGAGGCTATCTATCAACATGCCAATCTGTCTTCCACCACCAAAGGCACCGCCCATAAAAGAGCCGCCCCCAAATGGTCCTCCTCCAAATGCACTGGTGAATGTTGTGCCACCGCTGCCTCCACTTATACCAGGCGTTCCTCCTGAAGCTCCTCCTAAAATCTCAGAAAAGGCTCCTGGGAATATCCGGCCCAGAGTATCTGCCAATGATGTGCCATATAATGGATGGCCCTCCGGTATTCCGCTAGGGGTGCCAGACGGGCCTGATGTGGTGGAGGTTGTGGTGGTAGTTGCTGCTGAACTCTGTTGGGTATCTGCTTGTGTTAATTGTGTTGATCTATTTGTATTTCTATCCCCTGCAGAGTCCAAAGCTGCGGTGAATGATTGTTCCAAGAACCGTCTGTGGGGGGTATCCTCGTCGTCGTCATCATCATCGTCATCAACACCATCATTATCAACATCATCATTATGGCTGGTAGTAGTTACATCCAAGTCATCCTCATTGATGTCATCGTCGTCGTCGACCTCGTCATCTTCTCCGTGTGGTTCTTGATGGCCCCCTACTGTTGTTAAACTGCCAGCAGCCACATTATGCATAGACATAAGCATATCCTCGTCTGAATCCAGGTAATACTCGTACTCGTATTCGTCATCATCATAGCCATGGTGCGAAGAAGATGAGTGGGGATTATACTCATTGGAATGAGAGTCTTGATTAATAGCGTCATCGTCAGCTTCAGCGTCATGCTGTTCTCCTTCACCACTATGATGAGACTCTTCACCATCCGCCTGGTTATCATTCCCTCTATTACCTCTGGAGAAGCGTCTATAATGATCAGATAACCGGGTCAACACAGCATCCTCATCGTCGTCTCCAATTGCGCCGTCGTCATCTCCACCATCTCCTCGATAAGGAAGATGTTCTTCATCGGTATGGAATCCTTGTCTTGGTTGACTTTGTGTGGGCTGACTCTGTGTGGGTTGTGTTGATGATTGTGTAAGCCCTGGAGTGGCGGGCTCTATATCCTCCATGGGCTCTTCAGTAGAAGCATGGCTATGCTTACTGGCTCTGCGGGTTTGGGCGGTGGGCTTGGTTGTTTCACTTTGATCACTTTCATCATCTGAATGGTGTATAGAAACTGTGTTGCCTCCAACCAGTACCGTTCCTGTGTCGGTTGCTGTTCCTTTGACAGTGGGCTGGTGACCGGTGTTGCCACCAACAATCCCAGTGCCAATGGCCCTTGGGTCTCTTGAGTCGCCGCGCTCTTTTGCCTCCTTGGCCTCTCTGACCTCCTTGGTCTCTTTGGCCATCCTAACGGGTGCCGACCTCGAATTGCGACGAGGCATCCCGATCGGTGTCGTGGATGTATTTTATACTGCGTGCGTGTGGAAGTCTGGCCGGGCTGGGCTATCTATAGGCAGCTGAGCCGTGCGAGAGGAGAGGGAACCACCACTACACTATAAAGCAACTAACCCTATGAGCCAATCACTTGGTGAATAAAACTAGATATGAAAAATGCACCTAAATATACCTGGTGAATATAAGTATCGTGTGTATCTCGCTGTAACATATACATATATATATATATATATATATATTTATACCCTATTGTATATCATCCACTTACTTATCACTGTCTTCCCTCCTATCTGATAACAATCTACATAGTGCAGTACTCCACTATGAGATCCATCGCTGTATGGGGTAGGACAGAGGCGTAAGGGAAATTTACTATGGGCACATCGGCTGGGAAGCACCGTGTGGGAAGCACCGTGTGGGAAGCACCGTGTGGGAAGCACCGTGTGGGAAGTACCGTGTGGGAAATACCGTGTGGGACATAACGTGTGAAAAGTAGTTTGTATGGCCATTTACTGCGGGAATTTACTGTGGCCATTTACTGTGGGCTCTCTGTGGAGCTCACTGTACTGTGCAGTGGTGTAGTAACACCGTAGTGGTGGTGTAGTAACACCGTAGTGGTGGTGTAGTAACACCGTAGTGGTGGTGTAGTAACACCGTAGTGGTGGTGTAGTAACACCGTAGTGGTGGTGTAGTAACACCGTAGTGGTGGTGTAGTAACACCGTAGTGGTGGTGTAGTAAATCTGTAGAGGCATTGCACTAATAATACAGGGAGCACACCCTGTTATCTCTAGTACACCCTTCGTTCTTTAGTATACTCTACTTTCTCTATTACACTACACCTTCTCTACTACACTCCGCTTTCTCTATTTCACTCCACTTCCTCTAGTACACTCTACTATTGCTCTCTGCTTTCTCTATTACACCCTACTTTCTCTATTACACCCTACTGTCTCTACTACATCCTACTTTCTCTACTACACCACCCTACTTTCTCTAGCTCACTCCACTTTCTTCTATAATATGGACGGCAATATATATATGGGATATATATATGGCAATCTGGAGAATATATAATTGAGATCTGGCTTAGTTTATACTCTCTACAACACCGTCTACTATGTAGGCTATGTAGAGATTGTGTGACAGTCCACTACGATCTATGTCCATATCGGCTCCGAGGCACCGAAGCTCCGGCTGCTAACTATGGGCATTTACATCCCAGTGGCTTGCACACAGTTACTATGGACAGTGGCTTGCACACAGTCACTATGGAAGATCAGCTATATCCCTAGGCACGAGTTGCAGAAACACCAATAAACAAACTATTCAACACCCACTAGTAGAACCTTACAGATCAAGGTGTTGGATCAGCTGAGTTTTCCACCCCAGTCGATTGTTCTCTCAGTCCCTTGTTCTCTCAGTCTATCTGTTAACTCTGGGGTTCCCTTACCAGCCCCTGCCTCTGCCATAGTCCCTGCCGTAGTTCCCCCCCCACCGT
Organism: Kuraishia hungarica; assembly: GCA_030567555.1. Lineage (NCBI taxonomy): Eukaryota > Fungi > Ascomycota > Pichiomycetes > Pichiales > Pichiaceae > Kuraishia > Kuraishia hungarica. The sequence goes on from JAJLSL010000010.1 coordinate 72,629, forward strand.
CTGTGCCACACTCAAAGTCACCACCCCCTCCCCGGGTAACCTCATCGCATAGAAATATTTTTTTTTATTTTTCACTTAGTGTAGGCAGTCTTATGGCCTGGTGCTACCTGATAGATAAGTATATCAAGAGATAATATAGTTGTATTTCCAAGCCCTTGATTCATATCGAATAAAAACATATAACATATACATATACATATATATATAAATAATGCCACGTTCAAAGAGATCCAAGCTGGTGACCCTCGCCCAAACCGACAAGAAGGGCCGTGAGAATAAGACACGTATCTTTGACGATGTTAGGAGCAGTCTCGATACTTACAGGTACCTCTGGGTTCTCAAGCTTGACGATGTGAGAACCCCAGTGCTCCAGGACATACGTTCCGACTGGGTGGGATCCAAATTGATCCTCGGTAAGAGAAAGGTGTTGGAGAAGGCCTTGGGAGAGTCCCCAGAGCAAGAGTACAAGCAGAACCTGCACAAGGTGACAAAGCACACATCGGGAGTGAGTGGATTGCTCTTTACCGACGAGACTCCAGAGGTTGTGAGGGCATACTTCACCTCCTACTCCAAGAAGGACTATGCACGTGCCAAGAGCAGAGCACCAATAACGTTTGTGGTGCCAGAAGGCATTGTGTACTCCAGAGGTGGGGAGGTTTCCGTTGAGGAGGATGTGCCCATGTCGCACTCTATGGAGCTCACCATGAGGAATAAGTTCAAGATGCCAACCAGAATCAAGGCTGGTAAGATCATATTGAATGAGCCATACAAGGTTTGCGACCAAGGCGACGTTCTGGATGTGAGGCAGGCATTGATCCTCAAATCGTTTGGTGTTGCATGCAGTGAGTTCAAGGTGGGGATGGTTGCCTACTACGACGGAGAGTCTGAGGAGATTACCGTTTCGGAGGAGTAACTGATCATTGTTGTGTATAAAAGAATTGCATAGTTATTGGTAATATAAAATGTTAATAAGTCTAGGAAGATTATAATGTGTTGAGAGCGTATCTTGGGCCCTGAGAATAACCTGAGGGGTTATTACCGTTCAGGTGCAAATAACAGACGCGATGCTGTCATCCTGCATCTTGATAGTTGGTGAATCATTACTTCGAATCAGCATCATATCATCCTATTGCACGTTTACATACCATCACCAGGATACAACGAATGAGCCATAGCAAAGGAGACACTCCATAACAGACAACGGAGTCACTCCATAGTAAAATAGTCACCCTCCTCCACCTTCTCTCTTCCACCCACCCGCTCCTACAGCATATCCTCCACATTATCTCTACATTATCTCTACGCTATCTCTACATTATCTCTACGCTATCTCCACGGTACCTCCACGATATCTCCACGGTATCTCACTGTGTCCTTCTCATGATACCCACTCTGTTACACCACCCACTATAAATCGTGTATGAATCTTTGTAAGGCACTGACTGCATGCACCCTTTGCATGAGATTTTTGTATGCAGTGCGTGTTTGGAGCGCGTTCCCCCATTGAGATGGCAACAATAATAAATAAATAGAGAGGGTTAAAGATCAATTAATAGGAAAATGGGGATACGTTCAATTTGGTCGGGCATTTAATGTTTTACCAATTAGGCAATTAGGTAATCCATCGTAATCTATTTTGACCCAATATCTGTGCGATCAGTATAGGGTTATCACTACGTGTCTGTCTGTTTATATACGCAGTGTTTACCATTACCATTTGACTATTTGACCATTGGACTATTGGACTATTGAAATATTGGACTATTGGACCATTGGACCATAGAGATAGACATATAATTGGTGGGAGGACTATATACTCTGTATCTGAAAGGGAGTACACTACACTATTTGAAAAGGACAATCGGACATTACATATGACCACACGTTCAAAATGGACATGATGAATTTGGGACAGATATCCCGTAAAACAGGGATCCGCGCAAGAAATGTGCGTAAGAATGCTAATGGAATGGAAGATGTGAACGATTTCTTTGTGGATGTGAGTGATTCAGGGGTAAATGATGATGGCGAAGATGATACTCCTGATGGGGAAGAGGCAGAGGCAAATAACGGCCTGTTTACTGGATTATCGCGTGATGTATTGGGATCACACAGTAGGAGGAGTATAGCTACTCCCAGGAGGAATTATAATGGAAGCATATTAGATGATGACTCGCCTGGTGAAGATGAAGAAGAAGAACAAGCAGAGGATGATCATGACATTGATCTTGAAGTGGAATCTCTAATAGATGAAGCGGCTGCTGCTGGTTCACCCATCAAGCCCAGGTTACCAATTACCAAAAGGGGTGCAACATCATCAAAGAAAGCCATAAGGAGCCCCCTTTTATCTCCATTGGTCCAACACAAGTCGAGGGGAATAAGTCGCGCTGAATCTACACGGTCTCCAGCCAAGAGGTCACCAGCTAGGGGATCACCCTCCAAAAGGGCAAGTGCAGCCACTGCTATGGAAACTGCAACCAGAGGCACTGCCCCTAGTAACAGCCCCCCTAAGAAGAACGGCAAGAATTCGTACCTGAAGAACCTGGAACAACTAAGTCCCGATTCTGATGTTGATGATCATCTGGTGAAGACAATGAAGCAGAGACTTGCCGCAGATGGTAAGGGAAGTCGTACAACCAAGCAGGGCAGTGGTGTAAATGCAGCCAGTATCACTAAGAATATAGCGCTTGGTAAAGGCAAAAGGAAGCCAGCAGTAGTTGAAAGTGAGGAGGATGACCAGGACCAGAACCAGGAGGAGGAGGAACTTCCGCTGGTGGAGGAAGAGGTGGTGGAACAACCCACATCCCCTTATAAATCATCACCTATAAAGAGACCGAGGCTATCAAAGGCATCCACTATAAAGAGGTCCGCGGCAGCAGCAACCACAAAAGCAGGTGGGAAGAAATCAACGACATCCAAATCAATAGAATCAAATCAATCAAATGGTATCACTTCAGACCCCGACAATGACATTGTGCGCCGCTCTACTAGACGACGTGTTGCACCATTGGCATATTGGCGTAATGAGAAAATTCTATATGAACCAATCAGAGCTGCCAATGGATTGCATGTGAATGAAATCAAAGATGTGGTTACCGTGCCGGAGGTGTTTCAAGAGGCTAAGAAGAGGTCATATTATATAAGTAGATCCACAACCAGTCGAAGTAAGCCAGCTGGACGGTCTGGGAATTCTGGTGATTCTTCACCTGAAGAGATTGATTACACAGCACCATCCGACCCGGTGGCCCGCCAGGCGTCATCCACAGTAACGTCCACTCCACCAAGTATTCCTGAGGGACCTTCTCCACCATGGTATGATGATGGGTCTCTTAGAGGTAATGTATATGAGGGCCCCGGATCGTCCAATCTCATAGATAGAACCATTGCATGGGCGCCCAATAAGGAGAAGTACTTGGCGCCTATTAAAAACGATAGCGAGTTCTTCAAAGTTGCTATTTTATTTGACCAGGACAAAGAGTTCGCAGCTTCAGGGATAATTGAGATCCCATTTAATGCCACAAAAGCACTTAAGAGTAATGACGATACATACTTCATGTTCTATGTCATACAAGGTAGACTTGAAGTGACCGTTTCCAAGAATGTGTTTGTAGTCACTGCGGGGAGTTCGTTCGAGGTTCCTATGGGCAATTTCTACCAGTTGGAGAATAAGGGGAAATCAGCCGCAAAGTTGTTTTTTGTGCAAGCAAAGTATGTTACAATTCAACCAGATGAAGAGTGGGATTAACAAGGGGGTAGAGGTTGACATTATTGGATCGTTGCACTTTAGGGATAGGTCATTCCGATGTCCACGTATGTTTTGTATAATATGATTGTTTTGTAGAGGTTGGTTTATTTGATTGTTTGTTTTTTTGTATCATAAAGAGGTAGGGAATGCGGAGGGATGCGGAAGGATGCGGAGATCTCATAAGTTTATTCCTAGGAGAACTCTTAACCAGGACATCTGTTAACCAGAACATCTGTTAGCCAGGACATATCTTAGGTTTAGTCCTACGCGATCAATCTTTCGAGTGGTTCCATCATACCACTCTGTATATTACACTGTATACTAGTTAATATTATATATATCACTAATCTACTTAATAATTTATTTCATCATTACAAAATCACATGACTCCTATATTTATATCTACATTTATATATATAACAACACCTAAATCGCGTTATCATCACGACCATTTTCATCCCCCTCCCTGTCAGCTATCTTTTGCATCCTTGCCAACCTCACCAGCGGTGCAAGTGACGATACATCATCAGCCTCAAGAATAAACCTGTCATCCAATAACTCCAATGCATCGGCTCTCTTCTCTGGGTTAACCTCCAATGACCACTGTAAAAAGTTCTTCAAGTCCTGTGAAAGACTATCTGGGTCATTTAACTTGGGGGTACCAATAGTGGTAATCAAATACAAAGCTCTCAAGGGGGTCTCGTTCAAATATGGTGGCTCACCCTCAATCATTTCAATGGTCATAATACCCAAACTCCAAATATCAACTTTAGGTCCATACTCCTTCTTACTCACAACTTCTGGTGCCATCCAATAGGGAGTACCCACCATGGTTGTACGCTTGGCATTGAACTCCTTGATCTGCGCACAGAATCCAAAATCGGTGATTTTGATATCTCCATCCAACGACAACAAAATGTTATCTGATTTGATATCACGGTGAATGATTCCCTTGCTGTGCAAGAACTTCAGTCCCAGAAGGGACTCACGACAAACAGCACCAATCTGGCCCTCTGCCATTACACTGTGCGTAACGATGTCGGTAAGTGATCCTCCCTCCATATACTCCATGACAACCCACAAGTCCTTCTTTTGCATGAATGAATCAATAAAGTTGACGATATTCTTATGTTTTGAGCCCTTCATCACAAGAATCTCATTAATAATCAGCTCCTTCTTAGGCTGTTGCTCAAGGTTCATCTGCTTAATAGCCACAAACACACCGCGATCAGCGTCATGGGCTGTATAGACACCACCAGATGCTCCTTGGCCAATCTTGACAAGGTCACTATATCTGTCGTTGGGATTACCGGGAGAACAAATAGTGGTCAATTTGGCAATAATAAGCTTATCACGCTTACGCTTCTCTTCACGTTTCCTCTCACTGAGAAGTTTCATGTTTTTAGAGTCACGGATTGGACGTTGAGAGACAGTGGAGGATGAAGCCGTTTGTGGTGCAGTTGAAGATGCTGATACGGCTCCTGCTATTGCGGCTGCCGCCGCTGCTGTTGTCTCTTCGGGTAATGTACCCCTCTGTGATGTGTTCCTCACATTCTGCAGATGAACATCATCCTTCTCAATAGGAGGAGGAGGAATGTCATTTACATTAGCAGTTGGGTAGTTGGTAGCCGCAGCGACGTTACCACTTTGAGGGTACAGCTGATGAACAGATGACGGTTGCTGTGCCTGTGCCCCCTGTTGTTGGTGTTGGGGTGGTGGTGGTGGAGCCGGTCTTGTGGGTCTCATTTGCAGTTTATTCATAGAGTCGCCATTAATGTGCTGGTATGAATTTGGTACTAATGAGATGTTAGGGTGGTGCAATTGCTGGTGTGAAGTAGAAGAAGAAGAAGAGGCAGCGGGCTGTTGTGAATGATCTTTCCTTAATGTCTTTGAGGAAATTCTCCTAATGGAGCCCAAAATAGAGCTTGGATTAGATGGCTGGACATATACTGGCTCATTCAAACGATTGTTGCTGTTGCTGTTGTTGTTGTTGTTGGCCTCACTATCCTTGGTAACAGTTGAAGCTGATGGTGTTGATGATGGGGACTCGGCAAGACGAGGGGAAGGAACAGCTGGGGCAGGTCTACTGGGGATAAACGCAGCCTTATCGGTGTATGTGATACCACGTGGTGAAGAGGTGAGAGTGACATTATGGCCCGTGGGATTAGACGATACAGACATACTTGGTGATTGGTATACACCTGCTGCTGGCTCACGAGTTGTGGCATAGGGGCTCTGCAGTGCAAATGAGCCTTGGTGGGGAAATGACCCCTGTTGTGTAGCTGGGGTGGATAAAACATTATTTGCAGGAGGGGTGGGTGTACTAACGTATCCCGACCCGGACCATTCCATTGATGTGTCCGCCTGTTTCTCAATAGTGGAAGAATCAGGGCTTTGTGAGGCTGTGGAATGACCAGACGCCCTTGAGGTGTGTGGCGATCTATTGGAAGACACCACAGTGCTGGGATCCGTACTACGCCCCCCAGCGCTAACATTGGGACTATAAGAAGATACTCCTCCAATGCCACTAACTCCACTCACCCCCGTACTGCCATCGCTTGTTCTTGTTGCTGCACCTTGGAACTTTAGGAATGCCAGATCCTCTTCGTCCTTTTGCATATCTTCCATATAAAACTTGTGGATATTGGCCACTGCCTGGGGGTGTTCCAGCTGTTCCTTCTCTGATATACCACTACGCTGGAGCAACGCCTGCCATTCCGGACGCAGGTCAAACGTTTTCCCTGTGTCATGGTCAATCCCCACATGTCTCACATGCTGAGCATTGTAAGGTGTGGAAATAAGAGACGTGGGGTTTTCAGACGGTACACCACCACCACTGACATGGGTATTCCCACCAAGGTGCCCATGTCCACTTGACTGACCAGGCTGGCCACGTGATGAATCTCCTGGAAGGGAATTGAAGGCACTGACAAACTTGGAAAGTGCTCCTTTCACCTTCGTGGTGGCTGACACGTTTGACTTTCTTCTAACACGACTATTTGACGGAGTCGTCTGTGGTGTTGTGCGGTCAGAGGTGAAACTTTTCTGGGCGGTAGAAGTGCCTGATCGCAACGATAATGGGGTTGACGCAGCCGTAGACCACCCACCAGCACCACCAGCACTACCAGCACCTGAACTTGTGGCTGCTGCGCTGTTATCAATGATACCACGTGACCTCATTAACCCTGGTGAAAGTGGCTTGACTGCAGGAGGAGTTGAATAAAGATGGGATGCAGTGAGTCCAATTCCTCCAGCAGTGGCACCCCCACCCCCAACATACGAGCTATTTAAGGGAGATGACCCATTACCACCGTATGGTCTAGCTGGGGTGGTCATTGGATTGGAAGTACTTGCACTACTTCCAGTGCCTGAAGATGTTTTGCGCACCCCACTGGCCCCAATAAGAGGCACTTCTCCGTTGTATCCAAAAGCCCCTGTTTGCCTAACAACAGGTGTTACAGGACTGGAAGCATTAGAGGTGTTATTTCCAGTAGCAACCGCCCCACTAACACTAGGACTATCAACATCCACAGGTGTTGTCACACCATCATCAGGGGAATTGACACTAATAGAATGATCATCATTAGCAACAGTGAGGATATCCCTCGAATGATCTTGACTAGTACTCTCTTTCTCTGTAGAGCCCTGCATTAAACTGGTATTATCTTCAGTCATCACTGTGGTTTCTTCATTGTCTTCAGTGTGACGGTATTCAGTCTTAGGGTCTTCAGTCTGATGGTATTGAGAAACACTCCTGTCATCAACATTGTTGGCAGTATCCCCTATGTGATCTCCTACTTGATCCCCTATTTGCATATCTGAAGTACTGGCACTTAGGAATCCATCAATAATATCATGAACATCTCTACCGGAAGAGGCATATGAGTCTCTTGGCTCACTGGATTTAGATAATCCAAGATGGTTGGATGTCATTACATGGGGGTAATTTGAGTCAAGATCACCACGTGGCGGTATTTCGTCAGCATCATCATTAGCACGAGCATCAGCTCCCACAGCGGTAGAGGTGAGACGCTCATCAGACTGAGACGGTATAGTAAAGCTTTCATTGTTTGTTATGGGTTCAGTAAAGGGGCCAGTGGGTGTTGCGGTATGCGTGTCACTCTGTGTGCCAGGTGTGTATTCTCCTTGAACGCTTGTAGCATCAGAAGCCACCTCACGAACACTGGAAAGAGTATCAACTGGGGTATCAACACCCCCATTAGATGGGATAGCATACTCTGGGTTTGAAAAAGAAGCCTCAGCTGATCTTTCCAACCTCTCAATAGGCTCTTCATCATCAATTGGATGAGCCGATGATAAGTTAGCACTGATAGGCTCTTCTCCTTGGTCGGTTGGATCCTGTCCAATCACAGAAGAAGATGTCTGATCCTGCTGATGTAACAACGGTGTTGAAGGCGCTGAAATGTTCTGGCTAGCAAGAATGTCATTCAACCTTTGAATGGTTACATCTGGAATGGCTGTAGAACTTAAAGCTGGGTCCAATGACTTTGGTCCATCAGATGATGCCTTTGGCCCGACAGAGGGGACGGGAAGATCACTCTGAGGAGGAAGAGATGAATTATCTCTAAGAGCATTCACGTTAAAGGTTCCCTTCTGTCTCGGTATGGAATTTGGTTCCAATTCAGATTGCTCTACAGATCCAGTCTGTAGATGTGAGTCAGTCATTGTGTTGTATGGATGTGGGAGGTATTCTCAATTGGGGTGTATTGGGATATATATGTCAACTGGGATCAAGTCTCGGACTGGGAGAATCTGGGGGTATAATAAATGGTCACTTCCTGCTTGAAAGTTCAATACATGTGTAATAGGCTATGTGTAATTTTGTTATAAAGGAGTGAATAAGGTCAATTGGTTTTAATGAGGGCTGTAGCGTAGTGCTCCGGGGTAAGCTCTTGGAGTATTATGTATGAGTAGTGAATGTGCTGCACTGATTCATATATAGGAACAAAATAGAGTGTTGACAGATGGTGTACATGTATCTATATCTATATGTATACATATATATATATATATATATATATATGTGTGTGTCTGTGTGTCTGTGTGGTTGAGGATATTCACCTATTGCCTGATAATGAGAAAGAATACCGTGTATTGGAATACCGTGTAATGTATCCTTCAACTAGCCATTGCAATCACTAACAGAAAACCAACGCGCATAAACGGAAAGCTCAATTAGGTTACTGGATTTATTTACTCAATTAAGTGTGAATTGTTTTTCAAAATGCCAAAACCTGATCGAGTTACTCACTAGTGCTGGTGGTAGCTAGTCCCTCTCTCTCTGGGTTGTGCGTATCTCTTCGTTCGCTGTGAGCTCCCTTCCCTGTCAGTTCCCTGTGCCTGTCCCCGTCCCCTTCCCTTCACTTCCCTTCCTCACCCTACAACGTGGTGATGATCCCATCAGACTGGTGGAGGAGTTACCCTCGAGGGAGCATTGGGAAAGGCGTATGTAGGCAGGGTAACCATGTGGGGATGGAAGATAAGAAGAGGACCGTAGGGGAGGACCGTAGGGGAGGAAGCAGGAAGAGGAGGAAGAAGGAAGAGGAGCAGAAGACAACAGTGGGGGTGACTGGGAGAGAATCATTATAAACACAGGGGCTTATATATTACCAGTTACTTTCAACTACCAGCATTAGTTATACCGGGTGCATTATAGATTACAATTGTACAGTTCATTGGGTGCTTTGTACCTTCTATGTAGTGGTAGTCCGGTAGTCCTCCAGTAAGTACAGGAAGCCTTGAGGACCCCTGGCCCATCTCTACGGCTCTATACATTCATACACGCAGCGTCGGCTTTCTGACGCACATGTCAATTTACCTGTAGGCTGGGTGGTGGGTGCTCTGTAAGGCTTTTGGGGTGTACCGCTTTTGGGGATGCATGGCTTAGGAGAGTTTGTGGTGGACGGAGCCACCGAACTTGAGACCGTCGATTACTCTCCTACAACGGATATATATAAGCTCTCTATAACAGCAATCACCTCATCAAGCTTTTTGTAGGAGAAACAAATATATGATCATCATATTACGTTTGTGCGCTTCCGCAGACTGTGAGGCTGCCCCCTCCCCTCCCCCTCCCTTATGATATGTTGCACCACTCAAATCTCCAAGACTGTGCAAACCCTCCAAAGGCCTGGGTATTTGGTAGTGCCCCCACCACTGTTACAGATGCTCCGATGAATCATTGACAGAAAGAGGAAAGACAAATTTCAACGTCAAGTGGGGAAGATAAAAAAGAGAACAACCGCATCAAATACTTTGTCGTGTTAACATTGCTTCTTCTGCAAATACTCTGCGTCATACAGCGCACTCAACTTTCCAACGATTAAACAACACAGCTTCTTACAAGGCTGTCCCAGGCTATTTAGGAGACTAAGCTCAACCTCTCCAAGGCCCACTGCTACTGCTGCTGCTGCTGCTGCTGCTGTTGCTGCTTCTGCTTCTGCTACTGCTCATCGCATCGGACATAAAACCACACCTCAACAACCTTTGCCCAATAGTATTCGCAGCCCCACGTTCCCATCTTTCCCAATGTCGGCCCCTGTACCATTCAACAGAGAGGCCCTCGAGAGCGTCCTCAAGCGCCGTTTCTTCTTTGCTCCAGCCTTTGAAATCTACGGAGGTGTCTCCGGTCTCTACGACTATGGTCCTCCAGGTTGTGCCTTGCAGGCCAACATCGTGGATGTGTGGCGTAAGCACTTTATCCTCGAGGAGGATATGCTTGAGGTTGACTGTACCATGTTGACCCCAGCTGAGGTGTTGAAGACCTCTGGTCACGTGGACAAGTTCGCCGACTGGATGTGCCGTGACCTCAAGACCGGTGAGATTTTCCGTGCCGACCACCTTATCGAGGAGGTCCTTGAGGCTCGTCTCAAGGGTGATAAGGAAGCCCGCGGTGTTGTTGTCGAAGAACCAGCCGCCGAGGATGACAAGAAGAAGAACCGTAAGAAGAAGGTGAAGGAGATCAAGGCCATCAAGCTTGAGGATTCGGTTGTTGAGGAATACGAAGTCATCCTTGCAAAGATTGACGGTTTCTCCGGCAAAGAGATGGGTGAAATCATTACCAAGTACAACATTGGTAACCCAGCCACCGGTGAGACCCTCGAACTCCCAATTGAATTCAACCTCATGTTTGAGACCGCCATTGGTCCATCTGGTAACCTCAAGGGTTACTTGCGTCCAGAGACTGCCCAAGGTCAATTCCTCAACTTCAACAAGTTGCTGGACTTCAACAACGAGAAGATGCCATTTGCCTCTGCCTCCATTGGTAAGTCATTCAGAAACGAGATTTCCCCACGTGCTGGTTTGTTGCGTGTGCGTGAGTTCCTCATGGCTGAGATTGAGCACTTTGTGGACCCCGCAGACAAGAAGCACTCCAACTTTCAAACCGTCTCCCACTTGGAGCTCAGCTTCTTGTCCAAGGAAATTCAGGAGGCTGGTAAGACCACCCCAGAGAAGATGTCCATCGGCAAGGCCGTCGAGACCGGCCTCGTTGATAACGAGACCCTCGGTTACTTTCTCGGTAGAATCTTCCTCTTCCTCACCCGTATTGGTGTTGACCCACAGCGTCTCCGTTTCAGACAGCACATGAGCAATGAGATGGCCCATTATGCCCAGGACTGTTGGGATGCCGAACTCCAAACTAGTTATGGTTGGATCGAGTGTGTTGGCTGTGCCGACCGTAGTGCCTATGACTTGACTGTCCATGCCAACAAGACCAAGGAAAAGCTCTGTGTCAGAGAGATGCTCCCCGAACCACTTGTGGTTGAGCGTGTTATTGCTGAGCTTGAGAAGAAGAAGTTTGGTCCAAAGTTCCGTAAGAACGCTCCTCTTGTTGAGGGATGGCTCACATCCCTCGGCGAGAAGGAGCTCGAGGACCTGAAGGAGGTGCTCGAGACCAAGGGTAAGATTGCCGTTCCAGAGTCTGTGCTCTCTGCTGAGGCCAACGGCGGCTCTCCAGCTGAGGTTGACTCCACCCTTGTGCAGATCGTCCGTAAGACCATCACCGAGCACGTCAGAGAGTACACACCAAATGTCATCGAGCCTTCCTTTGGTATTGGCCGTATCATCTACTCTATCTTTGAGCACAGTTTCTGGGCCCGTCCAGAGGACTCTGCCCGTTCCGTGCTCTCCTTGCCACCACTGGTTGCCCCCACCAAGGTGCTGCTCGTGCCCCTTTCCAACAACGAGAAGCTTGCCTCTATCGTCAAGGCTGTCTCCAAGGTGCTAAGGGTTGACCAGATCCCATTCAAGGTTGACGACTCCAGTGCCTCTATTGGAAAGAGATATGCTAGAAATGATGAGCTCGGTACTCCTTTCGGTGTCACCATTGACTTCCAGAGTGTTGAGGACCACTCCGTTACCCTTAGAGAGAGAGACTCCACCAAGCAGGTGAGAGGTTCTATTGAGGAGGTTGTTGCCGCTATTAAGGCCATCACCTACTCCGGGGTCACTTGGGAGGAGGGTACCAAGAAGCTTGAGGTTTTCGAGACCAAGGCTGATGAAGAGTAATTGTATTAGTTTTCTGCTATTGTGAATAGATGATATAAAGTTCATTTTTGTATCAAGTACCGTGCACTTTGTTTATAGGTTAATGTATGTTATTATGTTATATATATGTATATATCGATGTACAGAGTATCTTCAAAGCTATCATGCCGCTTTCGTTACTGCAACACCTTCTTCATTGCGGCAAGTTCAAAGTCTTTGGACGCTATTATTCCATCCTCTAATTTACCTCCATCACCTACAAGAAACCCCGTACTGGCATCCACTTGACATAGCCATTGACTGATCACCTCATAGTTATACTTGGCATAGTAGTTGACCAACTCATGGTCCACGATAACCGTACAGTATAGAAACCTCATCTTTAAACTATTCAGTGCAAAATCCTCGATAGTGAGCATCAACAGATTAGCAGTACCAGGGTAGAACGACGTGAATGCCGTCACCTCGTACCCTACAGTTGTGTGGTCTGCATCATGGTGGGGTTTCAGGCCTATGGTACCCAAGATGGTGTTTTCGGCCGTATGGACCACTAAGTGCTCCAACAGTGAGATCCCTTCATCCAGTACTATTTCACGGTCATGCTGTTCTTGAGTTGATGCGAAGGGGAAATCAAATGTCCCAACCGGCCATTTCTTCAGTATCTGTTCTGTCACCTCACCGGCAGAGGCAGGGGGAGGTGCATCTTCAGCAGTGCAATATGGCTCGGGGTGATAGCAGACCCACAAATATGATTGATCCAATTCTACAATTGAAAGATCACTGGTCAAACTGTCCTTTATCCTGGGTGTTTTGATCACCCCATACTTGTATCTGGGTTTATCGTATGCAGTATTTATCACCGTGATCAGCACCTTTTCAATCTGTGGAAACAGGGAAGAGTTTGCAATACGATCAAAAGAAGTCACCAATGTACGTGGAGTAGTCATTTTCAAGTACTTTGTTGCTTTTTGGCCGCTTCTCCGTTTATACTTTCCTACCGCTAATACACACTTATATCTGTAGTTGGTTTCTCGTTCATTACCACTCACCTGAACGTTATCTCCAACGTTTCCTGTTTGGGCAGCGTGCATGCAGCTGCCTAATTTGGATTCAACTTTAAGATACCTTGAGTCCCAGAGGGAAGGGAAGATTCAACATTAAGAAACATTTGTAAATATATGTATAAAGGTGCTGATATCAATCAACTTCATCTCATTGTGTTTTGTTCCCTTTATAAAAAAAATATTCGTTTGGTCTATACAGGAGGCTAAGATCCTCTTGCTTCGTCTATTCTGTCTGTTCTCTATATACTTAATCTTCTCTATATATATAAAAATAAATAAACTGATAAACGCTACATACAAGGAGGTCACATCAAATACATTTATAAGGAGAGATAATGCTAATTCTCTGCGGGAGTTTCTCCAATAGGTGCATTTGTCTCAGTAGTAGGGGCTTCTCTCGCAGGTTCAGTAATTTCTGGCACTGCTGCTGATGCTGCTGAACCACTGAAGTTCTTTGAAATGCGTCTATTGTTCCTGTTATTGTTGTTATTGTTGTTATTCTTTCCCTTTCCATTCTGGGACTTGTTACTGGTCCTCCTAGTTGATGTCCTCCTTTCCAACCCTCCGGCGCCGTCACCACCATTGCTCTGTCTAGTCTTTGGAAGAGGCTCTGCAGTCAGGGTTTCGTCCTTTTTGATGTCATCCCTTCTAGGCTGACTCTGACGTGGAGTGGATCCATTGTCGGTGTTATTGTGGCTATGGTGATTTTGAGTATTACCCCTACCTTTCTTTTTCTGTTTTCGCTGTTGTCCTCCTCTTTCTCCGGGCTCTGTTGGTGTAGTGTCGGCAACACCAACAGCCTCCTCGGTAGTGCTAGTAGAGCTAATGGCTACGGCTGGTTCCAAGCTACCACCGGCTATAACCGGGGAAGGCTTACCAGAAGAAAGGATGGATATGCTAGGTGTCGTGTTAGAAATCACAGTTCTGACACTCTCTTGATGTAACGGTGTGTTGATAGATTGCTGGTGTATAATAGGAGTCGAAACCGATGGTAGTGGCACCGTCCTTGGCGTAGATATCACACTACCACTATTACTATAACCATCGCTCCTTATAGGTCTGTTTGCCTCTCTCAACACCTCCTCACATTCGCTCAAGACTCCCATAGTACGCTGGCCATGCTCCTTAGCAGCCAAAGCAAGATTTCTGAGCGCATCGCTAATGGCATCGGTTCGCTGCTCATACAGCTCCTCTATCTGTGACGAAGACTTGGTTACAATACGGAACTCCTCTGTGATCTTTGTGTTATTGCTCTTAATCAGCTCGATATTGCTGTTGAGAGTCTCTTCACGCTCCTGTATATACTTGTTGAGCTGTTCACGCATCTGTTTCATCTCGCTTTCATAGTGAGAACGGTACTCCTGCTGTCCACTCACCAAGGCGTCATAACTTATCTTGAGACGCTCCAGCTCTTGGACGGCATTGCGCTCACTCTCCTGCAATTTGTTCATCTTTGTCTTCAGACCGTCCCTGTCAAAAGTAAGTGAATCCACCGAAGAAAGAGACTCAGCCAGCTGTTCCTCCACGTCGGCAATCCTCCTCTCTTTGCGCTTGAGAAGAGCCTCTACCATATCATTCTGGTGCTTTGAGTTCGCCAGCTGCTCTATCAGCTGTTCTGTCCTCTTTTGGAGAAGTTGATGTTTCTTGCGGTACTCGGCGGTATCGTTTCTGGACTCTTCGAGTTCCACTTTAAGTGTATCTATGGTTGTATGAAGAGAATCAATCACACGTGATGATGTTGTGTGAGAGGGTACTCCTCCGGAAAGAAGTGGCCTATGAGCCAACATCTTCGACGGCGACCCAGCAGGGCTCTGCAACGGACTTGTAACACTCATCTTTGAGCGGTGGGTATTACTAGGTCTGTGGTATTGCAAGTTCCGGTCAGTGTGGCGGGTTGGCGTGGCTTGTGTAGCAGTCGATCAATAAAT
Organism: Kuraishia hungarica; assembly: GCA_030567555.1. Lineage (NCBI taxonomy): Eukaryota > Fungi > Ascomycota > Pichiomycetes > Pichiales > Pichiaceae > Kuraishia > Kuraishia hungarica. The sequence goes on from JAJLSL010000010.1 coordinate 87,874, forward strand.
AGCGAGCAGGGGCAGCAACTATATGTTTCACCCTTTCTCTATATCTATGAACAAGAAGCTGAAAATAACAACGAAAAGAATAGCTAAGCAAAGCACTATCTGAGAACCTCTCTCTCTGTCTCTCTCTCTGTCTCTCTCTTCCTCTCCTAGAATCTACTCTATTGTTCTATGTGGACATCACCTCTAAATCGACAGCTCCTCCACCAAAAACACTACGTCAACTCCGCCATACAAACGCATAAAAAAACCATCCATGTTTATCGCATGCGTAGAGTCGTGTGCCCACATAAAACATTCCATCAACGAAATCAAAACAATGAAACCCTTCGAGGGCATCGAGGGTTTGGCGTGTTCTCGCTTATGTGTGGAGGTGTGTGATACACAAATGGTGGGAGAGTGTAGTGGGCATGGGGGGGCACGAGCTCTGGGTGAGTGTGGGCGGCGGACGCGTAGAGACGCGATGCTCTTGTGCGAGTCTGCCAAGCACTGCGATAGAAGTGCCCCCCACTAGAGAGCCCCCACTAGAGAGCCCCGCCATGGCAGAGCATTTGGCAAGAATTTGGCAGTCCCTTGGCAGGCACTTGACAGCGCTTGTAGAGCCCGGTGTGTTGCGCCGGAGTTTGATGTATACTGCAGATACTGAACGGAGAGAGCATGAGGAACCAACCACCCTTATAATGTATATTCTGCATTATTACACCAACTAATTACTAATAGCCCTCGATCTAGTCACAGCTTCAAATAATTGTACTAAACTTCAAGGAGGGGGCTGTCAGCAGACTGCATCTCGATCAGTTTCCTTCTTAACAATTCTTTTGGCTGCAAAATGATGCAGGAGGTTTATTAGACCCATCTTGCCCCAAAACCTTATTTATTAACGCATCGGTTCATGATCAGATGAATGAATTACTACAATAAGCATTGAGGAGGCTTTTCACGTCACAGGGAGAGAGAGAGAGAGAGAAGCAGCTCATAGGTCCTCCGCTGGGCAGCCGTTCCAAAAATGGTAAAACCTGTACACTAATTATTGTCTCACTTTCTGCTTTTCATAATGGTGCCACCTCTCACTCCGGGAGATCAACAGATGTCGTCCCGGTATTAAGGAGGACAGCCGCAGGCCCCTAGGCTCAAAGTACCAAAGCATACCATATCATACGTTACCATACCATATACCCTTTATAGATTTGGCAGTGGAGTATCATATTAGGTTTTTTATCGCCAAGAATGATGACAGAGAAAAGTAATCGTGATGATTGATAGGGGCTAGTTTGGGAAAGTGACTTGCCAACTTACACTAGTGGATTCTTTTAGACTAGAATATCTTCAGGCGGGAGTTAAACACCACACTTCATGCCGTAGCAATGTCGATCGATGCGCCGCCACTGTGGTGAAAATCATTTTTTACTCTGCAATCCTTCAATGCCTTGAGTGATTTAATAATTTTGACAAATACTATAAAGAATATCGTACCAGATAACAGACCGATAATTACTGCTTGTTGTCTTCACCTTCTCCTCCAACCCCGGGATGTATCGGTCAAAAGTTAAATTAATGTCCAGCTCGGGAATGGTAGCCGGCTTAGAAAAGGTTGCACGGAGGTGACGTGAGCTATTGCACCTGCTTTTGTTACTGTGTACGGTGCAGCACGAGAAAAAACAGCCTAGTGAAAAACAGCCTAGTGGAAGGGCTGCCCGGTAGCAAGGGGCAGGCGACTGACCAGGGAGGTAGGCAGCCATTCAGATGGGGGGCCATCCCAACTCTGACTAGAGCTAAGCAATCTTGCGAGGCGGGCAAGGACCCGAAAACAATACAAATATTAGATGGGATAAAAAAAGCGCACCACTCGGTGCTTAGCATTCCAAAGCTTCAAACCACAACCTCGCACGGTCCCTCAGAGACGACACCTCGAGCATGAATAAACCCGCATGTTGCTCTGCTACCGTGCCATACCGTACCTCATCCACGGATCCAATCATACGTCACAATGACACAAACCTCCACCGGGCGTGCCCGTATTTAAAGCATGCGTCCGCGTTCTCTCCTATCACACCTATCACACCCACCACCACCTCTCGTTGCCCTGACATTTCAAACGAGTAACCGTTGCAACGTCTGCCAATGTAACGCCGATGAACCTCCATCCTCCCTACTGCTGGTCGAAACAGGAAGTAATTAACAAGAGCTCATGCACCACTAGCCGGGCTTAGTGGTTGGTACGGGTACGAGAGTAGCCTCATTCTCTTATGTGATCGAGCAAGTTTGCTTGCCTTTACCGAACAATGAGAGGTAGAAATTGAGTTGAAAATTAAACCATATGCTCCGTTGATATCAGTTAATAATGCCTATGATTTTATAAAATTGATATATTCTATTTTCCTATTGATCCTTCTCCCCCCCTAAGAACCACTCTGCTCTGACTCGCTTGCTTTACGCTCTCTCTCCCGTCTACGTGTACCACTCATCGCCTGCATGATGCAGCATGCGCTCTTTCCATTAATTACTTGCAGCTATTTCATCCAATGCCCCCTGTGCATCTATAAATATATGTGGAAGAAAGAAGGTGAAAGGGTACCTTTTTTTTTGGCCCTGCTTTGTGGTGTCTCTGTCTGTTTATCGACTTTTACAGAAAGCTATTGATTTATCTTTGCATTTGTTTGGCTCTTGGAATAGATAGAAAGCTTCCTGGAGGGCTTTAGAGTTTTGGTCGACCTCAACTGCTGTTTCAATTGCTATTTCAATTGCTACCGTCTTCTCGGGTTTCTTCGAAACGAGATGGAGAAGTCATCTTCAAGCTTAAATATCACAGCAAAAAGAGGACTATAGCGCATAACAACCGGGTTGCCTGGTAAACCCTCGCAAAGAGCCCTCTCGCTACGGATTACGCTTGGATGCCTTAGGGGGCGCTCCATTTCTTTATATATTTCTTGCTTTCATTTCTGGAATTGTTTTTCTAATTTATAGACTTTGGCTGCCACCTAGAGAGGTGACCTGTTCTTGCTGGAGCCAATTGATTCCGAGTTGACTCTCTCCCCATTCAAATCACACCGGTGTGCTGAGTTTCATCTCCACATACATACACACATTCATACATACATAACCGTGTCATTTCTCAATGGCGTATCACAGCATATTCTCGTCCTGCATCCTGTGGCTCCTGTATTTTACAGCCCGTGTTAACTCCACCCAGACCTACTGTGCTACTACAAACACTGGAGTCACCTCCTCTAGTTACTCCACGTTCCAGTCCAATGGACTGTGTCTCAATACATGTTCGAACCAGAACTATGCCCTAGCAATTGTTCAGGATTATGTCTGTTGGTGCTCCAATGATTTGCCCGCAGATGCTACCACAGACCTTTCCAATTGCGGTTTGCCATGTCCGGGCTATCCATATGAGCAATGTGGCAGTACACTTCAGGATGGTTACTATGGATACATCGTTGTAGATGCAGCGAACATTCAGAGTGAAGATGGTTCAAGCAGCTCAACGACTGTTGCAGAAACATCATCTACTTCTTCTGAAGATACACCAGCAAGTAGTGACAATGATACTACCGGAACTGCTTCCTCCAGTACCACATCTTCCTCTTCTACTTCAACTACATCAACCACACCCACTACCACTTCCTCAACCACTTCTTCAACCACTTCTTCAACCACATCAACAACATCCACTACAACTTCTTCAACATCAACCACTCCAACAACTACCTCTTCAACTTCTTCCTCTTCAACTTCTTCAACAGACACTACTACAACATCATCTTCCACCTCCACCACTCCACCACCTTCTGCTGTAGTGGAGGGCACCGTCACAGGTTTCATCACTATATCTCAGTCTCCATCTGTGGTTGTCATTGTCACTAGTTTCCCAATTACTACTACATCGGTAAAGAGCGGACAAGATGTGACTGAATATGTTACAAATGAGTACTACTCAACCATTGTGGTGACTACCAAAGCAACAACCGCAGGAGATCCAGCAGTGACGTCCTCTGGTGCTTTGAATGCTGATAACTACGGTAGCTCACACGCCTCGGATTCTTTCTTTTCCAACACTGGTAAAGTTGCCGGTGTATTTGTGGTGGTTGGTATCCTTGCGGCAGTTTTGGTGATGTTTTTGATCTGGTTTTTCTTCTTCAGAAAACTGAGGAGAGATGAAGACGAAGAGGAGGAGTCATCAGATCCAAGTGTTATAATACATGCGAACGACGATGATCTGGTTGGCAATGGTTACATGTACGATGATAAAAGTGCTCCAATTGTGACAGTGAAGAGTCATGGCCGACAGAAGAGCGGCTTTTCGATTTCCTCCTTCATCGGGGGCAAATTGACAAGCACCCCATCTGATAGCGACGAGGAGAAGGATAAGAGGTTCAGTCAGACCACTGCAAAAACATATAGGACTGTGGGGTCGGCGACTCTTATACCTGTTTCCCCTGTTGTAGACCCTCGAGCAGTATTCCCCAGTATCAATGACAACGACAGTAGTCACACGTTAGAGGATAATACTGATTACTCGAGGAGGTTTCTTACCGTTACGAACCCAGATGTTCAAGGCGATTGACAGAAGACACTTCTTTGCTTGTGATTTTTTTTGTTTACAAATCCGATAAGCCCATAAAATGTCACCCCATCTAATACTGCTACATATGGGGTTGCTGACATTTCATAACGCCGCGCATTTCTACGGTCAGTGATTTATTGTATGGTCATTGACCTTCGCTCCTTTTTTCCTCTTTTGCTTCATTCATTATCTGATTTTCTCATCGGCTCATTCACTCATTCACGCATTTTACTCAGTCATTCATTCATTCATTCATTCAGATGCGCATTCACACTCATTTGCTAACTACTTTCATCTTCTCTTTATGTTCTTTTCTAAGCTACTGCATTTTTATCAGCATTTCATTGGCGTTATTTGCACTTATCTTGTTTATGCGGACTATGGTTATATCTGTGCGTCAAACTACAGGTTGGTTATCAAATACACTTAATATATACATGATAGGAAACATCGTTATTGGATTATAGTAGTGGGGCTAAATGCTAGGATTAATTATAATGAGTGGTGTGGACCGATAAAGGACAAAGAATCCAGCTGGTTGCCTCTGAAGTGGAGATGAAACTAAAGAAACCCTGCATTAAAGCCTTCAAATCCCCCCATAGCTTCATATTTAACAACAATTTCATTAATGAGGCAGCTCATTGCTCCCATCGTCTTACACCTTACTCTCCCTACCCATACTCTCCCTATCCATTACCTCCCTATCTATTACCTCCCTATCCATTACCTCCCTATCTATTACCTCCCTATCTATTACCTCCCTATCTATTACCTCCCTATCTATTACCTCCCTATCTATTACCTCCCTATCTATTACCTCCCTATCTATTACCTCCCTATCCATTCCCCGTTGTATACTCATTTCACATCGCTTGAGCCGATAAGGGTAAGCTCATCTCTGAAATTGCAATAATGATAAAGCATCTGCATGCACCTAACCGACCCAAAAACAACAGTAGTGGATAACACATTATAAGTGAAACACTAATTTACGGTGATGTCATTCATGACCTACGGAGTTGCCGCCTCGGAGCCCGCTGAGGCAGAAAATTGCGGAGTCCTAAACTGGGGCGTGCGGAGATTAGCAGAGAGGGGAGACCTTCTAAGCCCTAGGGGGGATACCGAAAGGTGGAGACTCATTTAAGTTGGGGAAAGAGCTGCTGCATAAATCAACAAGGGAAATTTGCTTTCTTGATTCCGCTAACTCCTCGGGTACACAGACCACCTTGTCTGAGTCTAAGTGAGGGGAGAAAGAAGCGGCCATTCCATGGTTGCTGGGGGTAAGGTGAGGGTGAGGTGAAACAAGCTATATAAACCTCTATGTTTGTTGGGGTATCCTTATCCTGGAAGGGGCAGGAGAGGAACGGCGGCACGCTCTAACTGCGGCACGCTCTAACTGCGGGTCAGGTCACCGCCAATAGGAGTGGAGCATAGTTTAGCGAGTGTCACGTAGGTATATATCAAAAAGTATATCGACAAGGTGATTCCATATCGTCAATAATTGTTGCTGGATGGTGTGGTTACGTATCGTGGTTACGTACATAGTAAGACTAAAGCAGATACAGCAGCCATATATAGTGCCTACAGATAGTAGTGCTCTCCTGCCCTGTCAGCTACCATGTTGCCTGCATCTGATGCACCGATGTGCAGCATATATGGCAAACCCGGCCAGTAGTGTTTACCTGAAGGTCACCGGCCGCGCTATACGCATTACAGACCCCTGGGACACTGTCCCCTTACCTTACCCTTCCCCTTCCCCTTCCTCTAGACCCCAGAAGGAACCACAGATACCCAAAGTAGGCCTACTATCCACGAGATCACACCTTGAATTGTGATACACCAAATATTTGCCGAAATATGTCCACATCCACGTTCTGGATAGTAGCGCTGAACTACCACCGCCTCACGCTCCTTTTGAAGGGGTCCCGTATGCCGGGTTAGATTGTACCCCTGTCTTCATCCTTCTTGCTTGCATGCATCACGCCCACCTCACTGTCAGCTGACCACGTCCTCACTACATCCTCACTACATCCTCACTACGCTCACTCACTCACTCCCTCCCTCATTCGGTAAAACCCCACCGCACCGTATCAAGGAGACTTACTTCCCTCACGCTGCTCATCATGCACTCCTCAGCATGGAATACTCACAAGAGCAGATAATGCGAGAGGGGCCCTATCGACGGTGGCCCCACATATGTATGTTTTTGAGCTATGCACACGTTGATGACCCGTCTCCCTGACACCCTCCAATTAAGGTCATCACTGTACATGCAACAGAAGGTGCAGGCATAGAGAAGTTCGTGATCAAGTCATGCCGAGAAGAGAAGTGGTTATATTCTATGGAATCTATAGATAACTCTAATGGGCCTGGTTAGCTTGCTCGTCAGAAACGAGGGGTATATTCGTGTGTTGTTTTTGGTAGGCATTTGAAATGGTTGTATGCGGCGTGTGTGTCAGCACCGGCTTCCTCCAAGGGCGGTCTGATTATACGTAGCGTGGCTGGCAACCCGTATTGTGTGGGAGAGATTACGCCGATGTAATCACCCAACCCAACCAACTTGATGATTGAGAGATCTCGAGCATATATTTGGTGGTACCATACCATTCGTAAATCACTTTATATATATCGTAATAGATAAGCCATCTGTCAAATACTTTTAGGTGTAGCCAGCCGTTCAATTGAATGTATTATATCCCATCCTACAGGTTTGAGGTGCTTAATGGTGACGTTGTTCCAGCTTCTAATATCTTCAGCATCCCAATTCCCGAGTTTATTAAAGTCCCCTTTCTCAACCCCGTTGAATCCAACTGACCGCCTGGGGTCTCAATTGCTTTCTTAATTCATCGTCTACAGAACTATGCCCAAGTTACCGTGGGTTCATGTCAATGATAATCAGGAGGAAGAGGTTAGTGACGCCTCGGTAAGATCTTTAAAGTCGTTCCAAAGTATGTCGATCCTTCTTTTTTTTGCCGGTTAGACTTCAATTGAGTGTTGCCTACTAACATTGCATCATAGATGACGCCCACAGTGCAGTAATAAAAGATAACTTGCCTGCTAAAAGTACAGCAGTACAAGAACGTTCAGCCGCTTATGATACATCTCCCCCTAAGGAAAGGCATCCCTCTCAGCAATGGAAGCGTCGTTTATCCAGGTTTGGGTTCGGCAACATGCAAATGACTGAAGACTCTCATCATGGCCACCAGCAAGGGCCAACGCAGGATACCAGTGCTGATCAGGGTGCCGAAGAGGATAATGTAGAAGATGGAAGCTTGGCGGATTGTTCCACCTCAAGGACAGGTGCTTCTGGTGGGCACTTAGAAAGCACCAATGATTTCAGCAATGCCTTGTCCAACGAGGATAGTTCAACCACGGGTAGCTCAGCAGGGATAATATCTTTAGGCCGCGATGCTGCCCAAACCCGTAATAACCCCTCTCACAGCCATATTCATAATCACCAGCGTTTGAGCCATACTGGCTCTCCACCCATAGCTCCATCAGGTTTGTCTATGCCACGTCGTCCCACTGACATCGCTTCAGCCGGTATAGGTTCTGTATCTTCCAATGATTCAGCCTCCATGATATTTGAGCGTTCGGTTCAGTATGATCCCACGTTGTCTCTCTCGTTGGTATCTTCATCCTACAGTCTGTCACCTCAATCTCAGTTCGAGGCTGGAAGCAGCGAAATGACAATGACAACCTCCCCTAAAAGTACAGCTGTGTCTCCTCTCTTATTCACTTCAGATAGTTACTACAAACCAGAAATGAAGCAGGATGGCTCCATTCCCAACACTCCAAGAAAGCGTTCTGTAGTTTCAAGTGGTCTAGGTAGCATGTCCGTTGGAGCAGACGACGAAAGTGGCTTCAGAAGGACATCTTCTAGTATTGCTCTTCAACCAGTTGGTTATCGTATGCCTTCTCATTTCTCCTCGGAGAATTATGCTGCTCCAGCACTAGATGCTGCTGTAGAGTTGTTTTCCAACTCGCATGCCAATCTTGACGAGGTGGATGTCATCAGTGCTCCTGATGTTGAAGGTAGGCGGTCATCACGTCTACCGCGCAGAGAATCGCTAGTTGGTGGGTTTCTTGCCTCATGGATGGCACCACCTGGAGAAGCTCGTGGAGTAAGACCAGGTGTACATAGAGCGCTCACGTCTACATCGATCACCCCACTCGCCCCACTCACCCCTTCTGGTGATAAATTGACCTCTGTCCTGAATGATGAGCTTTCAAAAGAGAGGCCACGTAAAGTATCTATTATACCTAGAAGGAATAGTGCTTTTGAGTTTAGAGGGAAGTTGCCTTTTGAGCAGCAGCATCATCATACAGTGCAGGAAACATTTTCGAACCAGTTATTGTCTAGAGGGAAGGCCCTCAGACGCTCAAAGACTGCTGCTTCCACGGATTTAGCTGCTGTCAGGGATGACACAGACAAGGTGCCAGCACGTAAGAGTATCAGCTTTTACTCTTATGCTGAACTGCTTGATATGGAAAGCAGGTACCATGGATTTGTATCTCCCATAATACTAGAAGATAATACCAAGCTAGACGGGAATGTAGGGGTTATAGATGAGACCTTAGAATCATTCAGAAAGCGTGGCAGCAAAAGGGACAGCAAAGAAAACAGCGATGTTGGATCTACTGCAACTATCACGGGTTCCTCAAAAGCCAGGGTACACAGAAGTAACCTCAAGACTTCGGACACAGGTGACGAATCACCAGGGTGTAACTCCGATTCCGATGACAGTATGTATCATGATGATTCCTCCCGCTGTATTTCACCAGAAATAGACCACAGTTTGCATATGCCAGTGACAGTGTGCTCAGTGAATGATATGCTTAATATCACCTCTGGTGCAATCAAAAACAATTCGGGCAGCTAATTCAATTAGCCATTTGGGTCTTTTTTAAATTATTCTTCTTTCGTTACTCCATTTGCATCATCATGTGTTTTAATTTTGTTGGTTTTGTTCTCTTTTTTCTTTGGACTCACCCTTTTATTCTCTTGCCATGCTTTTGGTATCATTGGTTTTGTTTGTTTTTATACAGTTAATGCTTTTATTTTTTTATTTCAGATTCTGAACATCTAATCTGGAAATTCTCACACACAGATTTAAACAACGTGCGGTATTCACATATTATGTGAGTAATATATATTTTATATATATAAGAATTGGTTAATATTTACTTCGATTTCGTTTTGTAGATTTGTTTTCCAACCTTTAAAGGATGTGGTTTCATCACTAACAACAGTTTTATGACATGTTAACTTATATAATTGTATAAGCTAGGTTCGCAGCCCTGGGTGCTGGAGCATCCTCTGCTTGCAGTGAAACCGTTCGGCTCTGCCACTACTTTATCGTTCTTGCATTATGGTATCAAGTTTTGAGTATAACACACCACGTTACTTATTTTCCGTAGAGTGTATTAGCCAGATGCGCAAACCCTAATGGGCACATCGCAGTATCGGGCGCTAATGGTAAGATGGCTCAAGTGCGGAGCATTGGAAATTTCCATCGCAAGTGGTTTACGGTTATTATTTATGTTGCGGAGACGCAGAGAGAGAAATAACTTAGTCACCATTCTTAATCTTTCATTGGGCGTGCGTGAATTGGTAGAGTTATACTGCTTTTATCCTCTCTCTTGATTTGAACACACAGACAAGATGTCGATGCTCTTCTCTGCAAACGCCAGGACTGCAGATGCGGTTAGCGCCGAGAATGGGTTGGAATCCAATGTGAATGATGCGCAGACAGTACAGTTGCAAAATATGTACAACGATGATGACAATGGTGATGATTTTGACAGCACACGTGAAGACGTAGGAGATAGTGATCTGGACGATATTGGTGACGACATAGAAAACGAGGAGGACGAAGAAGAGGATGGAAGCGATGACGAGGAAGCTGAAGAAGACGATGACGATGGAAGCAACTTGGACGAGTATGACGGTATAGTACACAGACCCATAGAACTCCCCCCACACGCGTGTTCCTACTGTGGTATCCACTCACCGTCATGTGTTGTGAGGTGTGTTACATGTGACAAATGGTTTTGTAACTCCAAGAGCGGTAGTGGTAGTTCTCACATAGTGACACATTTGGTGATGTCAAGGCATAGATCGGTTGCGTTGCACCCTGACTCTGACCTCGGGGATACAACCTTGGAGTGTTATAACTGTGGAAATAAGAATGTTTTTGTGCTTGGGTTCGTTTCTGCAAAGAGTGAAACCGTTGTGGTGATCCTGTGTCGATTACCTTGTGCACAGTCTAAAGATGTCAACTGGGATACAGATCAATGGGAGGCATTGATCCAGGATAGGCAGTTGTTGCCGTGGGTCGCTACCATACCCAGTGAAGAGGAACTTATTGAGAGCCGTGATATTTCATCCACTCAGATAACAAAGCTAGAGATGAAGTGGCGTAGCGATCGTGGGGCCACAATTGAAGATGTGGATAAGCCAGAGGAGGAGGAAGAGATTTTGCCCATTCTCTTGCGCTATACAGACGCATACCAGTATCAGCGCTCGTTTGCTCCGCTGGTGAAACTGGAAGCTGATTGTGATGAACAGCTGAAGGCCAGCCAGTCGTTGGAGCACGTTTCTGTGAAGTGGAGTTTGGGGCTCAACAAATCGCATCTCGCTACATTTTATCTATCGACCTTAGAGTCAACTGGCGTAAAAGTTGCCGTTGGTGATGAGATGGTGCTACGATACAACGGACCAGGGTACTCGCCCTGGGAACAACGTGGTTTCATTGTGCGGCTGAACCAGGAAGGGTTCACACTGGAACTTTTAACACGCAAGGAACAACCACCTCCACCAACTCAGATCACATCTGGGTTCGTAGCTGATCTTGTGTGGAAGGGTACTTCCTATGACAGGATGCAGGATGCAATGAAAACCTTTGCTATTGATAAGGAGAGTGTTTCTGGCTATATTTACCATAAATTGCTGGGCCATGATGTGGCACCTGTGGAATTCGATGTCGAATTACCACGCATGTTTTCCATTCCCGGCCTTGCCGATCTCAATGTTTCTCAGGCAAATGCTGTGAGGAATGTCTTGCAACGGCCATTATCACTCATCCAGGGTCCTCCAGGAACAGGTAAAACGGTCACTTCAGCTACGATTATCTATCATCTCAGCCAGCTTCATAAAGAAAGGATATTGGTATGTGCCCCATCCAACGTTGCAGTAGATCACTTGGCAGCCAAGCTGGACTCCCTTGGATTGAACGTGGTGAGATTAGTTGCAAGAGGAAGAGAGGATGCAGAGTCTTCAGTGCCACATTTGTCGCTTCATACTCAAGTACAGCGTTCGGCCAAGGGTCCCCTCAAGAAACTGTTGCGTTTGAAAGAATTGCTCGGAGAATTATCGGCAGCTGACACCAGGGAGTATCGTCGTTTGATGCGCAGCCAAGAAGGCAAGAGCCTCAAGAAGTGTGATGTCGTATGTTGTACTTGTGTTGGTGCGGGTGACAAGCGCCTTTCAGGGATGCAGTTCCGTACGGTGCTTATTGACGAGAGCACTCAGGCATCCGAACCAGAATGCCTGATTCCAGTTGTAAAGGGAGCTAAGCAGGTGATCCTTGTTGGTGATCACCAACAGCTGGGGCCAGTGATACTAGACAGAAGGGCCGGTGATGCTGGTCTGAGGCAGTCTCTCTTCGAGAGATTGGTCCTTCTCGGTCATCTCCCAATTAGATTGGAGGTTCAGTATCGTATGCATCCTTGTCTTAGTGAGTTCCCTAGTAACATGTTCTACGACGGCTCTTTACAAAATGGTGTCACCGAAGAACAGAGAATGATTCCAGATACACAGTTCCCTTGGCCAATTTCGAATACCCCCATGATGTTCTGGGCAAACCATGGCCATGAGGAAATTTCCGGATCAGGGACGTCGTTCCTCAATAGAATCGAGGCCATGAACTGTGAGAGGTTAATTACAAGGCTCTTCAGAGACGGTATTCAGCCAGAGCAGATCGGTGTGATTACCCCCTACGAGGGCCAGCGCTCCTACATCCTGCAATATATGCAATTGAATGGAGCCCTTGCCGACAAAGAAATGTACATGAATGTCGAAGTGGCTTCTGTTGATGCTTTTCAAGGAAGGGAGAAAGATTTTATTATCCTGTCTTGTGTGCGTGCAAACGAGGAGAGCAGGATTGGTTTCCTGAGTGATCCTAGACGTTTGAACGTGGCCCTGACTAGAGCTAAGTATGGACTTATAGTCCTTGGTAACGTCCGTGCGCTCGCCAAGAATCAACTGTGGAATGCCCTTTTAGTACATTTCCGCGAAAAAGGTTCACTTGTGGAGGGCACATTGGATAATATGCAGTTGTGTTCCGTACAGCTGCGCAGACCTAATAACTATAGGTCAAGGGGAGGTTATGGCAAGAACTTCGGCACGGGGGTTCCAGGTGGAGACGGCGATACTGCAAGTCTCATGTCTTTTGCACCAGATGGCGGGAACGGAGGTCGTTTTTCACAATTCCATGAACAGCAGTGGCCCATGCTTAATGTTGGAGGTGGTATCGGCGGTAACTACGAAGATGCCGCAAGTATCGCAGATGATAGCGACTCAAGGTTTGGAAAATCAGATAGGGCTAATATTGAGAACGATCTCAAGACTTTGACAAGTTCTTTCGCTTTGCAATTGGGGCTGGACTGAAACTCAACATAGGTAGGTAAAAGGGGGTTTGGTTATTGTGCACATCTATGTAGAAATTGATTTATGGCAGCTAGCTGATAACAATATTTTGCCACTGCTTTGTAATATAGAAGACATCTTAATATTTTGAACAGATATGAGCGTACTACTATTATCTTGAATCATTTTATCGTAGATGAACCCCATCGTTCGTAAGTTGTGTGTAATTCTAGATAGATGTCGAGTTTATCGTGCCGAAAGCTAGCTTTCTTATCTTGTATAAACTCAACCGCATGTATCAATCATTACGGGGCCCTGCCCATCCAAAAGCTGCACCCATGCACCAGAAGTATGCTTGGATCAATATTAATTGAGTTTCAAATAACTCTTACAATATCAAAAGCTGCCAGCTGTAGCTACATACCCCATTGCCAAGAATACCAGCCAGAAGTATACGAGAAGATTACAATTTCGTTGTAGAGTTTTCAGAAGCCATTGTCTTGAGGAAACTCAAGGCATCTACAGAAGAATATCTTCTCAAGGCTCATTCGACGGCCCAACGACTATTGAAAGACTCCATCTCCATGTATCATATAAATCACTGACGGGTAGCTGAATACTCAAAAAATGCGACTACCGTGTGTTCAAATTATGCTTCAAAATGAAGGGTTTTGCTTTTCTTTCATCAGCTTAGCTAGCTAAAGATTGGGCGTCACCCCCATCCCAAGACTAAACACAGAATATATTAGCAATGAGACCCCCAAAACACTCCAATATATAGGCAATCTGTCCCCAATATTGTAGCTCACCCGCTGCATACGAAGCGCGTGTAGAAAGGGCTGTGTATCTCAAATGGTGAGCCATTGATTCTGACAACCTTTCAGGCACGCAAGTTCTCTCTTTCTCCTCTGTATTTCGTAGGCTTTCAGAAATAGTAAACAGCGACCAGAATCATAGGAGGTGAGCTTCGGACTAATTTGATTCTCTGCGGATAATCGACACTACTGCTCGTCTGCACCTCTTCTCGTCGTGGCTGAGTTTCAGTCTCTGATTTTGAGCTTGAATTTCACTTCCCGCAGAAGAGGGTATTGATACGGATAAGCTGTGACAGAAAAGTTCTCCTGGTTGGATGTCTGGAATCGCAACTTCTAAGTGCCGCATTATTACAAAACCTTTATTTCTCAACAACCCTTAAAAACAATTGCATTTATCTGTACTAAACGGGGTAGGGCTGTAGTGCTTCTATCCCAGTTAACATCCGCTTCACCCACACCGTCAGAGGTTTAAACGGTAGTGCGTACTTCACGATTATCATCAATATTGATGCAAAACACGTATTTGGCTCGAAACGGGAGAGCAAAGCAAAAAGGAAAGTTAGAATCATTTTTCGATTCGAACACTGATATCTCTGAAATTCGATAAGTGGCGCCGGGCCGGTTTGGTTTTCCTGCACAGAACAAAAAATTCAAATACAAACACGGCCATAAAATATCAAAACTCTAAATTAGAATCCACTCACACTACATAGCTTAGACTGAACCTCTGACCAACATAATCCTCAAACTATATATGATCTTGCTTATGGATAATGCCTTATTGTATAAGCGGCCCGAAAGACTTCAAAGAGTGAATCAATATGTGAGGCAAGGAAGACAAATCAGAAGAAGCTACTCTAGGCAAAAAAACATTCACACGGTAGAAGAGTCATTAGAATTGACTAGACTTAGCAACAGCGGGACCAAGATGATAAATGCTTACTGCCTGCTTGTTTTAACTTCGATGAAAACACTGGGTTTTGACCGACATGAGCAGATGAGTTGGGGTAAGTGGCAGACAAAATCATGTAGACAACTATTCTAACATTGGGTACTAATATCTGTTGTTTCTAGACATAATCGTGAGTTCTGCTGTTCGCTCAATGTAGGTGCGAGGAGGCATAATGTTTTTGAGGTACTGGAACAGCAGCTCGCCCAGCACAAAATCTATCTGGTATCTCCCCTACCTATCCTTCTTTATATTCCCCGAGGTCTCTATAAATTGCCCTAAAGGTGGTAGTTGCTGAATAAAACGATATTCATCATAATGTCAATATTAGCGTACAGTCCAATATAACCCAATACAGCACTTCCAACATTCATTCATCAGCTCTACCTGGGAAAGTACTGTATATACTGTTTTGCAGGCCGAATGTATTTATTTCCATTCAAATATTAAAGGGAAATAGACACAATAGCAAACGAAAAGTAAAGTTGTCACAGATCCACCACCATCTTCCAACCATTATGAGTGAAAATTACTGGATCTAAGGAAGGCGTACATGATTTGAATGACATTCATGTCGCCCCTACAGGGACAATTTACACCGACTTAAGTGTCAGGAATTCTGCTTTTAATTTGATTGTTCCATGCTGATGAATGGTCATTTGGGATCAGGGTCAACCTACATGTCTACTGATTCCAGTCATGATCATTTTCTTAGCGCTCCACAACAGAGTACATGGCAAAATATGACAAAATATAGTGGACTACGATAATTTTCCGGGGGTAATCCTCTAAGTGGGTAACCAATGCTGATTTTCTCTGAATTTATGGCACTAAGCAGGATAGAGAGAAGGTATGTGGTATGCTGTCTCAACATGCACACAAGAAGAAAGGTGTTTATAAACTTAAACTATGCACGTCGATACGACAATCCAGTTATCCTCGGAACAGGGATACATTTGATTCAGTGTGAGATTCAAGGTATATTGTGGCTTTTGGACTTTTTCTCGGGCGTCACCAATTCTTTCATGGAAGAATCCACAAAAATGAAGCTATGGAACACGACAAGGATAGATGATCCTACAGAATGTACAATAAACGCCTCTTCTTCAGGCATGAATTTATTACAGTTGATTAGTTGGGGCTCTCCGTATACCGGCATTGCTTGAGTCAGATCATGTTGGGTCAGACAAAAGGGTTTTTTTGAAGTAGACTAGCTGAATGTTATAAGGGGCATATCGCAACCTGAACATAAATGTTTTCCTATTTCATTTATTTAATACATATAATGAACCATGGTTTCCTGAATCCTCCCTAGAAGGGCGATCTTCCATAGGGGAAGATAATGATCTCTACTGAAGACAAAAATGAAAAACATTGCTCACAATGTGATCGAATGAGCTTTCATACCCTGTTGATCAATCAGAGTTGTCAGTAACATTGACTCATCATTATTGGCTCTCAAGGCAATCATTCGCCCCAGAACATGGAAACTAAAGTATAGATGAGCCTAATACAGTCGTACCCAGAGGTTGGTATTAATTTGCAAGAGATAATATCTCCTCAGCCGTATCAACATCGTATCCGGGAACTCTATATCAACAAAAATCAACCCCCAAAACAAATAGTAGGCCAGGTCGTAATTTGCTGGGTACCAGCCCCATTATTGCTTCACGTAGGGATTTAGGCATATCTTAGGATTATCATATTCACTGAGTTGCACAAGGCCAATTTCATATCCTTTAATTGGAAGTGAGTGTAGCATTTCTTCAGTTCTCAAAGGATGAAAAGTACTATTATTTGTACTAAGTGATTCAACATAGATACTGTGACAGAAATAAGCTAACAGCAGTCCAATGAGTCCATTACATGCTACTCCACCATTACTGGACTCTGCTGTCCTCAGAAAGCGTATTTTCTCTTCTACCCTTAAGGATCACTTCTTGTCACTTTCCATATATATTTATTTCTAGTCGAAAATTATTGGTAGCAAATTGTTAAAAACTGCTGGTCTAATCTGTTTTTTATGCTGTATTTTTTGCAGTACCTTGCTCATACCCGGAAAGAAAGAAGTAGCAACCTAAGATTGCAATGACGCTTGCAGATAGGAAATGCATTGGATTTGCTCCTAATGAAATGATGATCTATCTGACCAGGACTAAATAGGACTAAAACAGACAGACTACAATATAAATAAAAGTACTAATCACGACCGACTTTCGAAGAACATATAATGACAGTTCCGTATGTGCATCTTCCGCCACCATCCTTGAATCGTGGAAAACACTTACTTAGTGGGATAATTTTGGACTGATCTCTGTACTACTTTAACAGATGCTCTGATGATTAACGTACTGCGAATTGTCTCACAAAGATCTATGTTGAGGTTTCGACAGCGTCTAGAAGGTGGGCATGTGTTAGCTGAGCGAGACATTACTATAATATGTACTGTAGATGGTAGGATGATTTAAGGAGTCTAAGGATGAATCGGGATAATAAATATTTTGGTATGTGTCCACACCGTGACTGAACTGCCTAAGTTTTTTCCAATAGCTTTTGCCAACAGCTTTTGCCAATAAATAACCAGTCGCATTTACAGCTGAACTTGGTTCGTCGATGGTTGGATATGGATATTATTCCGATTCTAATATTGGTAGCTTCACTTCATGAATACTAAAATGACACCCTAAATCTAAATGTATGCCAGCCTAGCCAATCCACGGAGAAGAATGTTATATATCAAGTCAACCAAATTCCAAACAATCAAGCCCGAAACCCAGTGTTCATGACTTGGCCCCTGGTAAGAATCTTGTCATATTGGTTGGCTGCCTAAGACGTATAGACATTAGGAAACTATTAACCTCCTCCATCTGCATTAGAGGTGCAAAGAAACAGAATAAATGCAATCGCCATCTATCCCAAGCATACACCATGGGAATTCATTGTAGTCTTGATAATAATTATACATAAGAAAAGGTCGAAAGCAGTATATTAGCATCCTTAATCAACACTATATTGGACTAACTAACGAACTAGTCCAATATAGTGTTGATTAAGGATGAGAGCTGCTCAAACCCCAATTCTTCGCATCCAACTTCTCGTTTCAGAAGGATTTGAAAACATCAAGCACATCCAGATTTGTGCTGATGGTAGTGCCGTGGGCGCATACAAGCTGAACAAGAAAGGGTTGGAGACCATAATTCACTCAGTTCAGAATCAGACGGGTGGACCCTGAGAGGGAATCCAGCCGTTATGCAAAATATGAGCTTCCCATAATTGGGATCAGCCAGTCCAGGGCGACAATATCAATCAGTTTATATAGATACATTCAGAGGTAGGTGATATTCAGAAAATGAATATCATTATTGAGCCTCATTTATTCAGCTTCTGTACGCTGTTGAGCGTAAACTAAGCTGATTTCTGGGTTTGAAGACTTTTTGTACCTTCTCTGCAGAATTATATTATCATAATCTTGCTTGTGAATCAACAAGACGAGCTCTAACAGAACAGCCTTGAGGTTTCCCTCTGCCTCCATTTCTGCACGATATAATCTTTATTGCTGTTGAAATCATGAAGCGTTTCTACAGATAACAAATGCATACCCAGTCCTTCTGTTCACACTTGGCGTAGAGTCACAATTATATTTATTCTATAGCATGGGATCTACATGATAACTTACATCCGATTGGAGTAAGGGATATATGTGGAAAAGCGCTTTTTCAATGAACTGTGGAACAATTGTCAGATATTGATCTGATGTGCTTGTTCATATTTTTGATCGTGAAGTCCCTATCGAAGTCCCTCCCATTTCTCTGCATGTTTCAAGACTTTTCGTTGGTTTATTATAGGATTTCACATCGATTTTACATGGATTTTTAATTCTTTGAGGTTCTGGTTGTCTTATTTACTTGTAGTGTTCCCTACTAGTGTTACTGGTGTGAATACTGAAAATGAACATTTACTGGCATTTATTGATATTTATTAACAGTTGACGTAATTCTGTGCAATTGTTTTGATTTTCTGGGAATTTTTAATATTTTGGGGCTTTTTGGTGAGCGCAGCCCGCCCTTCAACCAGCTGATTTTTCACATCAATGATCGAAGATGTGTATAAACATGCAAGTGATCTTTCTAACTTTTATTATTTAGGGCTAGTCCCATTATTCTAGTTTCTAAAACAGATTGGTTTTGACAGAGAAGAATTCGGATTTTTTATTTGTTGTTGAGCACATTTCTTTTGAGGGAAATTCGTATTTATTTTTGAGTATAAAAATGTTTTAGAATTGTTTTTTCCAAACATCAAAATTGTGTGGATCACTGATAAGATTGTCATCGTTGTCCTTACATATATGGATTTTAAAATCCATTATACAATCTAATCCCTAAGCCAAAGTGCACTGGTACAGTTAGCGGCTCTACCTCAACAGCAAAGAATGAAGCTAGTGCAATGCAATGGCAAGGCATAGACATATGCGCCGTTTACATGCTGATGTAAGTTCAAACGCTATCAAACACCTAGCTCTAGGCATGTGGGGCTGCAGTTGAGATGAGATGACTTGGAAGGTAAGTACCTTCCAATCAAAAGGCAGGCTCTCTGCCAGATTCTGTCCACTGTAATGAGAGCTCCAAAGGGTAGTTAGTTTCTCCGACACAGGTGAAAAGGATGGCAATAGAACGCGTAGGATGTCAGGATCTCCAACAGACTGGAAATGCCTATTAGGTGTGAAGTGTATTGTTAAACCAGGATTTTACGATGCATACTGATAACGTGTGTACGACATTCACTGAGGGGTAACAAATCTGGCCGAAAAAGTATACTAAGGCACAACAGTTCAGCGCCGTTGGGAATACTAAATTATGTACAACCAAGGTGTTGTCTTGCAACCCCTCATCTTCACATGCGGCTTGAAAAGCAGCCGTGCATATGGATAAAATTACAAGATGTGCGCTCTCCTCGAAATGGCACCGAACGTGAACAGCGAATGTGGAGGTGCATGAAAACCATCCCATACGTACAGCGAATGGATGCCGGTGCGTGAGTTGCCGCCATCTCCATGCAAGAATGGTTGCAAGTACTGCCGATAAGATCATTGATCAGTTCCAAGTTGGTGTGCAACCAGAGCTTCGTTTTGACCAAAACATGAGGCAGACGATACTCGAACCTGCAGTGGATACATAGAGAGACATATAGCAATGCTTCTGAAATGTTTATGTTCAAGAGTAGAGCACATAGCTATTTGCGTGGCTTGAAAGCACCGAGGTTGCAACCATAAAATAATGTTCTGGATCTCCTGTGGAATGCACATAATCCACCTCTGGCACACACGCCCCCTGGATTCGGGTAAAGTAGCAGAAATGTGAAAGAAGACAGCACAGCAAGTAATGTACTGTGTGTTGACAGCGAGCCTTTCGTGTACGGGTGCGGCTCCATCACAAAGGAGATGAAACACCGAGGGTGAAAATATTGGTGGAAGCACACCGAAGAACGTATAAACACGCCGCAAAAGTTTATTTACCCTTATCTCTACAGGCGGAGATTTCCTTCCGACATGGTGAGCAGCTCGTAGCGGAGGATCACGAGGAGTCATTACGATTAGATGACATATTATACGCCTCTGATCTGTGCCACTTTAATGCGAGTCTCGTGCGAGAGCCCTTTTTGGAGGCAGTATATTTTCCTTTCTGATGATGATCAATTAATCACAGGTTACAGAAAATGAAATAATTGAATGGCTTAGTCAAGTGCCGTATTGTAAAAACGATGAAGGAGGCAACTAATGAACGATTTACGAAGATACGCGATTGAACCAAATAGATTTGCGGCTCGCTGCTCAGCGCGTTTCAGTCTTCTGGGCCATACGGCAGCACTACACAACACGTACCACGCAAATGTACGATGTGATGCAGTATACCTGGGCAAGGCAAGCAAGGAAGCAAGCAGGGACCTAAGGAGATTAAGGAGACCTAATCTCATCCCTGGAAAAATAAATAAATAATAATACTAATCGGGCATCCATCCACCCACAAAGCATTTTACTCTGAGGGTGACTCGAAAGAGGGTTTGCTCCGTATGCACAAGGCAGACCTTTATTGCCCAGTATTTGTTCCGGCCCGCGGGATTGTTTCCCCCAATGTAAGATCCACACGATCCACGCGCCTACTCACATTTGGTCTCCCCAGGCTTAGAACGTATGATCACCTGTGGCCTAGATTTCTTCTCGGCGTTTGAAGAGAAAAAATACGCTGCAACATGGTCATTGTGTGGCAAGCAAAGTCGTGCCAAATACACGAATTCCGTGAGTAAGCCCAATCAACCTCGTAGCTTTACACATGATTAGAAAAAGAAAGAGGGTGTGTGCATGCTAATTCCTGCCCAATATGGACTATTTGGGAAAAAGAAATGACAGAAGGCTCTAAAGTATGTAGCAAAAAAAGAAAAGCCTTAGCGATGCCTCGTGAGTTACGGTACTGCGGTAAGAAAAAGAAGCCTGTGTTCGGTCACACATACAGTGGGCAGGAGGGCTTTTTCACTCACATTTTTTTCCACTCCCGTATATACCCCGTTGGATGAACAACAAATGGATTAAGATATTATTCCGGACACTTGCCATCCAATTTTTTTTCTCCTTCGCTGCTATCATCGTATTTGTCATTTCCCTTTTTCTTTGATACCCCCCCCTTTCATATTCTATAGATTTCCGTTTGGTGTGATCACGATACCATATATACACCTTGCGATTTCCATACACACACACTCTAAATACCAACACACACACTCAAACGCACACTGATAGATACCAGCATACTCACTGGATATTAATAGATATATCCACATCTCATACTCGAACACTGGAAAAAGATTCATTCATATACACCCTGTTGATCTTTTTTTACCTACTGAGATTCCACTCATGAATTCTCAACTGAACAACCAGAACGATAACCAAGAAGTGTTTTCCGAGGACCAGTTCCGGGCTGTGTTTTTTGACTCCGCGAAAAGATCCTGTAACGCCCCATCAGAGTCTAATAAACGAGCACGTCTGGACGCTTCGGTAACGATAACCAACGCGTCAGAGGGTGCAACGCAGACAGATATGCCCTCTGTCGAGTCGAGTCCCTCTGCCCTTTTGAGTGGTGAGAGCTCAAACGAATATGTCGAAGAGAAACTCACCTTGATACAAGAGGAGAACATGACAACCATGTCCCAGCACATAAAAACACCTACACAGTCACAGCAGCATGCCACTTTCAGACCAGTGGCGGTAAGAATACCCCCTAAACGTTTCCGTTCAAGATCGTTGCCAAACATAACGTTTCCTTCTTCTAGGTCGCGTCTCAGATTAGACGAGAACACCACCTTTGTCACTGCCACTTTGGCTACTCCACCTCCACTTCCTCCAGTCAACCTCCAGAGTCTCCGTGAGATCGACTTACATGAGATTCTCAAGAACCCCCAGTTGAGACACGATATCCTCTTCGACCCGCAATTGCAGTTCCGTCCCAACTTGGATGGTGAGAGAGGTAGGCGGAAGAAGGTTGTAGTGGACAAATACTGGGATGATGTTCAGAATGAATGTGAGAGATACATGTTCTTTGACAAGAACAGAGAACAACTCGCAATAGACTTTTCATCTTCCAGATTGCCTCTTCTCTTTTCCACACTCCGTGATATCCTGCTTAGTCTTTTACCATCAAAGGACAGAACCCAGGTTCACGATATCTTGGACACAGATCTCCTCATTCAGCAGTTGAACGAGAGAGCCTTTGACTTTGTCGGTTTGTCACTCTGGCTTGCCAGCGTTTTCAAGTCTCATTGTGCGCCTATGCGTGACCAGTGGGTGGATGACATGACAAGCAAGTTTGTACAGGCCCAAGAGGAGAACTCCACTGCCAAGCTTGTTGATGGTCTTAGAATGGTGTTTTCCATCCTTGAGGCTATGAAGTTAGACGTTGCTAACCATCACATCAGAATACTCAGACCAGCCCTAGTTGGCACCGCTGTGGAGTTCGAGAAGGACTATTTTGAGCAGATGATCAACAGAAACAAGTTGGACATCAGCGACTCTATTTCTTGGTTCAAGGGTAACTTGTTGATTGAAGACAAACAAATGGATGAGAACAAACTTAGAGAAAACTGTGTTTCCTCGATTTTGAAGTTGCTCTCTTGCCGTACTATGGTGAGTGAATTCCCATCAACCCTTACTTTTGACCATGCTCGTCTCATCCTTTTGAGAGCCGATATCAGACAGTTGGTATGCCTTCAGCTTTGTGTTGTGCTTTACAAACAGATGCTGGTTGCTCATGCCCCATCTGTTGCCTACCGCCGTGAGGCTTCAAGCAAGGAGAGTGTGAACGCGCTCAAGAGGGAGATCTTGGCAGTTATTACCGATGAGAATGGAAACTCAAAGTGGACTAGAAATATCGCATCCATTGCCCTTCAAATCGCTAAGAAGGCCGTTGGCATTCAGGGAGTTATGTCTGCCCCACCATCTGAAAAGCTGGTTGAATTTGCTTACAACTGGCTCGTTAAGCACACTCAGCCAATGAGTGAGGTGTACGGGCTTTTGGAGAGCAGAATGTTCAAGCAGCTGACAGAGACTGTCAGCAAAAAACTTGAAGCCGATGGGTCTCTGAGCCTTTTGACTTCGATTGTCGGCAACGAGATCGCTACGACCGGCACCATCACCACAACTGCAACATCCATTGTTGCTTCCAACACCTTCGCTCAACAGGATAAGGCAGCTTCTACTACTACTTCGTCCGACAAGGGCAACACTGCAGAGGAGCTCGAGGTGCTTGCCAATAGACTCAGCACTCTTTCAGGTTTCCACTGGAATGTGTTTAGTTCTTACTACACTGCAGCAGCAGCAGCACCATCCGAGATATAGACAAGGTTATATATATAAAGACACGAATATTTTTTTACCCTTTTTTCTTTTGGACATTGTTGCTATTTGAGCATTCCTTCTGTTTCTCAGAACTTCTGGTTTTTTTCTAACTGTTTTAACTTCTGTTGCCTTCGCATTATAGAGTGAAAAATCGCCCACGCATATCATTCTAATCTTTCTTTTATCGTTACTTCTTCTGCTTTTTGGGGCTTGTCGGGGACACATTGCATAAAGTCTTGGTTCTTTTTACTTTCTATTGTTTTTTTCTCTCTTTCTTAACTAGCATCATGGTAAAAAGGGGATTATCTAAAGCATAGTGGATTCCTCTATTCCATAGAAACATAATGAATGGAATACCTTTAAGAAAACTATATTGTAGAATTTATCTGAATGTTTACTATAAATTTCAAACGTGTTCCATAATATTGATGAACAGGACATATTCTAATAGTATATATATATTTATTTATATTTGTGTATGTTTACAATTTACCCCAATTTTATGGTGCAATTGTTTTTGTGTACTAAGAATAGAAGTCATCCAGAATACCTCCCCCCACACCTTCGTATGCCTATTGTAAGGGGCATACATAGCATATAACGTGCTACTGTCTACAGCAGGCAGCCCAGTAGGCAACGCAGCACAGGTTATGGAACCACCTATAAAGAAAGGCACTGATGAGGCTTATGGCTCCACATCCCATCATCCAACAGAATGACACATCAGAAATTGATAAGTAAAGCTATAAATAACCATCAAAAACATCAGGCACGTATATGCTTCACTCATAATATGATCAGGTTCGCCTAGTAAACCGGCCACGGTACTCCCTCCTCTGTGCTGCTTGTAACCTACCATGTGTCTATTGCGGGCCATCCCGTCCTCATCCCATCCCACCTTTCCTGTGCCTCCTGGCTCATTACCTTCTCTCACAGGTAGGAGGACGTGTTTTCTGTCCAGGTGCCTGTGCCGATCTCCCTATTGGGAAGACACGCGTCTCTCTGCAGACAGACGCAAGGCATGATGAAACAAAAACATTGGGACGGGGATGATCTGCAAAGTGTGCCTGAATTTTGCCAAAACATGGCGGGTTCAATAGTGGGCCACTTTGAGGAGAGGATAGGAGAGGTGTTGGGTGGGGGAGTATTTTTTGGTGATGATTTGACAGCCAAAGCAACCCAGAGAGCAGCTAATGGCGAGCTTTAGAGACGAGTGACTGCACAGACGGCACATAGCTATCATGATTGCTATACTAAGCCTGTAGAAGATCAACCATCTCTCTCTTCTCTTCCTCCTTCTCCTTCCTTTTCTCTTCCTCTGCTGACCACCAACAATGTCAGCTCATGGGTTTCAATCATACGGGCTACCCGTGTCTCCTCTCACTGCTATTGAGAGGAACTTCACTATCAAGGATGTCTCCCAAAAAAAGACCGCTGCCCCTGCTACCAAAAATAGAAACACTCATAGGAGACAGAATAGTGCTCTCTCAATTGAGTCCTCTGTGCCATATACGGGCAGGCTGCTTGATCTTTTGAAATTAGATGATGATGACGAGTTTATATGGGGTCAAACCACTACTGAACACACTACAGAGGTACCGAATGATGAGTATCAGGAACCTGTCTCAGGTAAGACGGGGGTCCTCAATTCTCCAAACTACACCACTCAACAGCAACCCAGGTCACATCCTCTTCCAGGTCATGTGCAGCAAAATGCCATACCTGCCGAGAAGTTCAGATCGCTGAGAACAAAGATCCAACAACAGAAAAAAGAGGAGCAGGAATCCTCTATGATTGCTAGTGTGAAGGCATATGGATCGTCGGTGGGAAGAGTCAGAACTCCAGTTGTGGTCAACAATGGTGCATCAAATAGGAGGTCTCAGCATCTGGAAGACGATGATCAGGGTACCTTGATTAGTACTCCTAGCGAAAGCAGAACCTCAATTGATATCCACAAACAGTTTAATGACTACACTCTTTCATCATCAGGCCATCAGCAGGTGGCATATAGGGTTGATCTCCGATCCAGCAGATCCCATCATGCTCATTCACTATCCAACCCAACTGATGCCATTGATGTGTCTCACCTGAAGGCTAAGAATGCTCCACCATCACCGATTACCAAAGCATTCCATCATGGTTTTTACCATGCTACAGCACCAGTCCCCAATGGTAAAGAAAGGAAAAACTCAGCTGGAAATACCTCCATCACAGCACCCTCCCCACGCTCTTCCCCGCAAAAGCTGGCCACCAATTCTCAGGCTGAAAAGTCGTCACCCTCAACAAAGAAACTGAATATCAAGAATAAGGCGATGGGTCTCTTCCGTACTCCTTCAGCGCCAACATTATCAAGACACAAACGTGGTCTCTTGACACATAGTAATCCAGCTCCAATGACACCTCTACCGCCTATTCCACCTTCTGCATTCAACTTTTCTCCCTCTCCATCATATTCGTCCACAGTTTCAGCATCAACTCCTAGCTTTTCAACACCATCTAGGAAGGGAAGTGATTTCACACCAAATAGTGACTACCATACACCTTCTTCCCATACCGCCCATAGCCCTTACTGGGAGCCTACGAGCGTACTAACGCCCGAGGCTAGGGTATCAATGGCTATAGCATTACGCAAATCTGGAAATCCAAGAGAAGCATCCTACCAGCTTCAGATCGCATCCAACCAGGGCAACAAAGAGGCCATGTTACTCTACGGTCTGGCACTGAGGTATGGCTATGGTCTTCGTAAGAATGAGCGAGTCTCGTTTCTCTGGCTGTGCCGTGCTGCTGATATAGATCATACCATAAGGTTGTCAGCTCACCTCAGAGTTGACCCGTTCAAGTTAAACCGCGATAATGTGCCTCGTACTGCTACTGAACCATTGGCCTCTGCCATGTTTGAGATTGGCCAGGCATATGTCCACGGCTGGGGTGTTGACAAGGATGAGCTATACGGCATTCAGTTCATAGAGAAAGCTGCCTCTGTAGGACATATAGATGCCATGAACGAAGCTGGTACGCTATGGTGTCAGAAGAATGCCACTGCTAAAAAGGATCTGCCCCGAGCAGCTACATGGCTGAGGCTAGCGGAGTCTTTTGGTGCCAAGATGGTTGGTAATAGCTGGATCTACAAGTCCAAATATACTGGAGAGGTTTAACGGAGCGGAGCGTGTATCATTTTTTGTCATTTTTTTTAATCCCCCCTTTTGATTCGTCTCAATAATCATAACAAAGAACAATCCGCACGACAAAAAAGTATGCGATCACAAAATGTAGGATAAATATTATGAGGTAAATATTATGAGATAAACATTCCGAGAGTAGTATATTTTATATTCTCAGTGGTCAACTGTCTACCGCTTACCGACAACCCTGTACCCTTCAAATCCGCAGAGTATCCTTTCCCCGCTTAATTGATTACAGTGACCCAATTAGGTAGGCCATCGCGTATCGAGGATTAGTGGAGATTGTGTCAGCAGCTTAGGTTTGTGCATACAAAATTTCTGGAGAGGATGAGGTTATCATAGAGGGAGGGACAGACAGAGGGAGAGATCAGTTAGGATTTCAGCTGTTATTCTACTGATATTTTAGTGATACTGTTAGCGACATCAGCCCAGCACCACAGTCGAGCATTGTAAAACTCCACACGATGTCTTCAGGAACGAGAATCAATGCTGTTTTTGAATATAACCTCTCCTGCCTGGAGTGTAAGAGGCGGAAGGTGAGATGCGAGAAGCAGATACCTTGCTGCAATCTATGCCTCAGCAAAGATAGGAAGTGCGAATACCCCACGAATGCCAAAAGGAGGCCCATAGAGATCATTGATCAAACACAGGAAGACAAAGACAAAATCATAGCTGCTTTGTTGGAGCGGTGTACAACGGTTGAGGATGCATTGAAGAAGAAGACCACTGTTACCAGGAATGAACTGCCGAAGTTCTCCAAGCTTTTAGAGGATGTGAATTCCCGATTGAGGGTAATGGAAACTGTTACGTTTGACTCTTACGCTTTGCCTGGTTCATCGTATAGTCGGTTACACCTTCGAATGCAGGATGAAATCATAATCAAGTCTGTGCTAATGGAACTCTTTGAACACGATAAGGTGGTGTGGACATTCTTTGTCCCCCGGAGCACTGCAGAGAACTTTGTAAAGAATCCAGAGTTCCTATTCCGTGACGATATGTTCAGAGCAGAACACCTGGACGATGCCCTGCTGCTGATAATGCTGCTTGCAAACCTGGTGAGGCTGAACTATTTCGCTTCAACTCTGATACCCGATACGGAGAAGAATTCACTCTCTGCATGTTTGTACAGCGAATACCAGCAAATGATACAACTACAGAAATCTAGGTCTCCAAACAACATCCGCCTTGGATGTTTGGAGATTGAACTGAATTTTTCCACTGAAGAGACACAACAGGATATGTTTTTAAAGTACTATGAGGTTGTCGGTTTGGCAAAGTACCTCAACATGCCAGATGATGACCCTAATATGTTACCGCTGAAGCGTATAGACGCTATGGTAGCATTCAAATACGGCATGAAACCATTCTTCTTCGATGTAGAAAGAAAGGGTAATAGTCTTGTCGAGGAGGCAACTTATACCATTAATGCCTGCAATCTAGCATCACAAAAGAAGAAGATGAAATCAGATATAGATTTCTTGCTAGAGAATATACGATTGGAGGAGGTCATAGTGAGACTTATAGAACACAGAGATTACCTTTTACAATTGGATATCACTTGTTTGTTATACCTAAAGAGTCTTTTGGATGCTGACCATGGATGTCCACGTCTATTGGCCGCTACGCTATATAAACTATTGAGGATATCGTGGAATTGCATAACGAAGGAGAAGGCACTGTTTGCCAGGGCATTATGGGTGATTAGGAAGGCCATAGTCCTTCTTAACGAATATAAAGAGACTGTTGCTTGCAGTGCCGGAGATAATGAAATAGACAAAGTGAGAGGTATTTTTATCGCTTGCTCTGCTCTGGAAGAGACGGCATTAGCAAACATCATTGCGATCCCATCTGATATGATGCAGGGCCTCCAAGAAATCAATTCTTTCTCAGATCGGTTCTTTGACCAGGAATTACGCGGTTTGCAGCCAGATAGAGTGAGCAGTATCTTTGATTAGTTGGTTTAAACAGATTCATAGAATATATTTATACATGAACAGAAGATAATGACATACATGCCAGTAGAAATGAAAAACAGGAAAATACCCAAACACCTTAAACTTCCTCATTCTGAACCTGACTATCTGCTTCAAACTGAAGTCTTCTATCCTTAGCCATCTGAACAGATAGCTCAATATTGTAGCCATCAGCTAAAACCTGCTGTGTTTCCTCTAATTCCAATCCCGAGAGCTCAGGGTAACAACAGTAAACAAAAACCCAAGCACCTACACAAACCGATGCAAATAGCAGAAAAGTCCCTGCTGCAGAAAAATCCTTCATCATCGACAAGAAAGACGAGGCCACAATAAGGGAGCCTGTCCAATTTGTCGCTGTTGCATATGATGCGCCTATACCTCTGACACTCTGAGGGAAGAGCTCGCTCTGTTGCCATGGCACATTACCAATACCAACAGCGTAGCTTCCAACAAACGATATAGTAGTAAGAACAACAACTGAAGACCAGAGGGTAGAGCCAGAAGATGCCATAACTGTAGCTACCGCAGTGTCCAACGACCCCTCTGGGTCTTCGAAGACAATTCCTAGCTTGCTGAATCCCAAAGCACACAAGGCTAGGGAAATGCCCATAAATGGCAGCGAAAGAAGGAGAATGTTCCTTCTCCCTACCCTATCTATGACAAAGAAGGCTAACACAGTGAACAAAAAGTTGGTTCCTGCCACTACACATGAAACGGCCGTAGAGTTCTCAAACCCCACATTCTCAAATATCGTGCCTGAGAAATACATAAGTGAGTTGAAACCCGTCAGTTGTTGGATGCCCTGAAGCCCACATCCAATTATGAGGGCCCGTAAGTTGGAGGGCACCATGTGTATTTCCACAATGCCATTAATTATTTTCTTCCATTCGTTACTGCCATGTAGAGATGAGTTCAACACTGACAACTCCTCTATGTTTGCATCAATGAGCTCTCTGGGTGCATCGAGGTAAACTCTTTGCAGCACATCTGTAGCAGACACCACATCACCTTTGAGGATTAGGTACCTTGGGGTATCTGGAAGGAATATAAACGATACAAGCTGAACGATGGAGGGAACTATTGCAAAACCCACTAGATACCTCCAGCCATGGCTGATATGAGCGATTCCTGCACCAACCCCATATGCGATCAACTGTCCACCAGTGATGGCCAGACAGTTGACAATAACGAGCCTTCCCCTGAACCTAGAGGGAGCCAGTTCTGATATATACAGCGGAGCAATGAGTGATCCCACTCCCACACCGATTCCCATCACAAATCTACCGGTGATCATAACTGCCAAAGAGTGCGTTATGCATTGCAAGAACGCACCCACAATGAATAGGAGATTACATGAGACAATAACTGGTTTCCGGCCCACAAGGTCAGCCAGTGCACCAGCAAAGAGAGCTCCAATCAACGCACCAAAAGATGTTGCTGAAGTCACATACTCTTTCTGGGCTATGCTAAGGGGATGGTTGTCCAGGTCTTTACCAATTACAACCAATGCTGAAGATATATACCCTGTGTCGTAGCCGAACATGAAACCCGATAGCGAGGCCAAAATGGTGAGCAAAAACACAAGCGGAGAAACTTTAGTGGCATGGGCTGCCAACGCGGAGAAAGTGGACTCATGATCCAAGTTGTTGTCCGACGATGGTGGTATTAGTCTATCCTGTTGCTGTTGCCTATGCGGATCTAAGGATGTCGAGCTTTGAGATACCAATGTGTGGGAAGATAATGATGATGATGGAGAGAACGCACGATGGCGCTTATTGGTGGTCATATTGCCTGCATTAATATTGAAGATGGTGGTTTATAAATGCCAAGAGTTGGTAGACTCGACAGGATGGAGTTGATGTTGTGGGTATGTCTGTTGCTGATAGTAGGGTGTGGTGTGTATGTCTCCTACCCAGCGATTAGAATACAGATGTCACGAAATGCACAAATAACCTCTAAACCAAGAATATAAACAACGACAAACAACGTGAAAATACTCTACTTGGCGAGTGGCCCCTCCCAGTACTCTGCGTTTATCAGCACAACAGTTCCCTCACCTTAGTTACCCCTAGAGCACCTACCCTCTTGCCTTTATATGCGGGGATGACCCTCGGCCAGTTCGCCGATTAGGCTGGAGAAGCTCCGAGCCTCCAGGGCTGCATGCAGTAGACGTCTAAGGGCACGTTGAGGCGCAGGATCAGAGAATAGTTGTGTTGGTTATAAATCAAGAGGAATATTTATTGTGAGGTTTTGAAACTAGATGATTCGACCACCAGGTGATAGCGATCTTTTTCGAGGTTCAGATTGAAAGGTTTTGGTGTATCAACATTCACAGATGTGAGTGGGCATGCAAGCGCTGCCAGTTTATGGAAACCGGAGATAAGAATAAACTTGAATAGGTACGAATGGATACTCTTATTATAAATGACTCTATATTCTAAGCTTCTAATGTAGATAAATGAAATAGGTAAGCGTCCCCAAGTGTATCTTAAACAGAGCTAAGCTACACCTTATTAACCTAATCCCTTCTTATTGTAAGAGGGGCCAACACATCCGATGGGAGGCTGCTCTGCTTTAAACGAGCAAGCCTCTGTATTCAGTCCTTGAACATCCAAGAATTAAACCGAAAAAAGCAAAAAGCAAAAAGCAAAAAAATAATACCCCGGCCGGCGAACCGGCTGGAATGAAGATGAATCGAAAAATGCAAAGAAAGAAATCCTATGATAACTAAATGCAGTACAAACAAAAATACAAAACTGAGAGGCATAGCTACGACAACTAAGCATTCTCAATCAACTCCTCACTAGAAACCTTGGACTCAAGCTTGTTGACAGCAAGGTTACGACGGCGATCCTTGGCCACTTTCAGGGAGTACTTAACGTTGAAACCACCGGTAAGAATACGCTGAGTCTCCTCGAGCTCAAGGTTAGACAACTCTGGGTAGCAGAAGTACACGAAAACGAGTGAGACCACACACAGGGCAGCAAACAAAGCAAAGGTTCCAGTTGGGGTAATGTTCTGAAGCATGGTAAGGAAAGTGGCAGAAATAACCATAGAACCACCCCAGTTGGTGGCAGTGGCATAGGAGGCGCCAACACCACGGACAGATTGTGGGAAGAGCTCACTCTGCTGCCATGGAACATTACCAATACCGACGGAGTAAGTTGCGACGAAGCCAATCATACTGATGATGACAACGATACCCCAGCCGGTAATGTCATGCTGTTGGATGAGAGCACTCTGGCCAGAAAAGGTGATGTGGATGTAGTGGAAAGCAACGGCACACACAATGAGAGAGATAATCATACCTGGAATACCAATGAGGAGGATTCTACGACGACCCACAACATCGATAATGAAGAAGGCAACCACGGTGAAGACGAAGTTGGTAGCAGCAACCACAATAGAGACGGCAGTGGAGTTGTTGAAGCCAATAGACTCAAAAATGGTGGAAGAGAAGTACATAAGGGAGTTGAACCCAGTGAACTGCTGGATACCCTGAAGACCACAAGAGATGATAAGAGCTCTTAAGTTGGAAGGGACAAGGTGTACCTCCTTGATGGCGTTCCATGTCTTCTCAAACACATTGTTACCTGGGATAGCGTTGTTGATTTGAACAAGCTCCTGGATCTTCTGTTCGATGGTCTCCTGAGAAGCACCAATGTGAGTTCTGGCGATGATTTTTGCAGCTTCTTCAGTCTTACCCTTCATGATGAGAAATCTTGGAGTCTCTGGAAGGAAGAAGAAGGCAACAAACTGGATAGCAGGAGGAATGATAGAGAGACCTACCATTATTCTCCAGCCGTTGTGCACCTTTGTGAGACCAGCACCAATACCGTAGGCAATCAGCTGTCCACCGGTAATACCAAGGCAGTTGAGAATGACCAATCTACCTCTGAAACGAGAAGGAGCCAACTCAGAAATGTAAAGAGGGGCAATCAAAGAACCAATGCCAACACCGAAACCCATGACAAATCTACCGCCGATCATGGTCCACATGTTTTGGGCCGCACATTGAATAACGCTACCAGCGACGAAAAGAACATTGGAGAAGATGATAACTGGCCTTCTGCCAAAGAGGTCTGCAGCGAGTCCGGCGCCGAAAGAAGCGATCAAAGCACCAAGGGCAGTGGCAGCCGTGATAATCTCCTTCTTACCGTACGTAAGAGTGGTTCCAAGGTCATCACCAACAGAAACCAGTGCGGCTGAGATATATCCGGTATCATAACCAAACATGAAACCGGAGAAAGAGGCAAGGAATGTCAGCACCAACACGAGGAAGGAGACACTCTTACTATCGAGGGTCACTATCTTTGCGGAGACGTCATCCTGGCTCACCACCTGGCTGCTGACATCGTCTTTGTTGTCAGATTGAAGTTCTTTTTCAGACATAGCGAGTGTATAACAATAACCTCCTTTCAGCAAAATCAAACGGATAAATGAACGAAGAGGCCGATAAATAGAAATAACCAGTACTCTGTTTACTAAGGTGAGTTAAACTTGTGAAATGAGAAAAAAGTGAATGACTTGTGCGAAAAGAAAGAAACAAGGTTATAGAAAAAGGTACCAAACAAAAAAGAAAAAGAACACATCCCTTTTCTGTTGGGAAAAACTCAGGCGTCCAACTCATATCACGCGCCTAGAAAGCAAAGCCGTCGGTCGGATACGCAGCATCAACGGGCATGCACCGAAAGCTCTCCGAACGGACGGAAAACCACTTCTCAATTGGGCGATGCCCTTCGGAGAATTTCCTTTCGCGGTATACCTGGAGATGGGATTCCGCTACCATTCTTGTAGGGCTTGAGATTTATGGTTACCCGCCACTATTGGGTGTTATGGGCTCATTGCAGGTTAAATGAAATTTTGGTTGGTGCAAGATATTATATGAATGCCATGGTAACTAGAGGGCTCTACAACTAGAATGGGTTTACCTCTGCTATAGTGGGTATCAGTAGATCTTTTCATTGAGACTTTGAAATATTTAAAAATTAGGGGAATAAGAAAGTAAAAAAACTACACGGGAGAAGCGTCGTCGTTGCATCTTTCATGAATGAAAAAATGAATTAAAGAGCAGCAAAAAAAACAATGGTCCCTAGCAGGATCGAACTGCTGATCCCCGCGTTATTAGCACGATGCCTTAACCAACTGGGCCAAGGGACCAAGGATGCTGGAATTGGTTTGTGCTCATTTATGAGGGACTTTGAGAAGTCAAGAGCCATATAGCTAATTGTACAACCAGTGAGAGAGGCTGAGTTGTATAAAGCTGGGTTACGGACATATATAATATGATTTCATATGAGTACACAACACCGAAATAGCAATGATTATTTAGCTTTTTTCTTGGTTTTCATATAATGGTCACCTGTGTAATCCAATTGTCTCATATGTGCCAGGGCTGTCATACTCCACTTTTGAGAGATGAGTTGAAGATAGACATATCTGCGTGCCTGCCCTCTTGGCCAAAACAATAACAACGGAAATTAATCTGCAGGATCCTTTCGCATCATTATGTTGCATCATCCCATCATCTCGGTGTACGATCTCTAATCCATCATTCGTCCCAATAGATAGCAGCCGCAACAACAGCACCGGCAGCAGGGACTAAAAAACACCCGGTGTCCCAAGCGCATGTATGCAGGTGATTAGGAAAGAAGCTAGTTAGCTATTCCTCTAGCACCGATATCGAAGGCTCCTCGGTGCACCAGGATGCATCCCAGGGCGCCAGAGCTACCGCAGTTGCACCTCCTGAGCACCCAACGGCTGCATTGCAATGCCTTTTAGCTTCGTTTCAGATGTGCCAACGAGAGCGTAAAAACCTTGCTCAGGGTACTTTTTTTTCTTACCCACAGTACGGCACACGCTTAAAACGCCGTTCCATGTAGCTTTTGCACCTCTCGGGCATAAAAGCAGGAGAATTGTATGTACAAGGTTTGCCGTACGGCCCAACGCTCATGCGGCAGCGAGTTCCACATACAGCGTCTTGGCTGGTTAATGCACATCCCATCCCATACATTAAATTATTTGCTATAAGTGAATTAGTGGGGGAAGGGCAAAGGGGGAAAAGGAGGAATTATAGGTAAGAGGGAAGGGGAAAAAAAAATCAGGTACATTTGTTCAACACCTTTAACTTAGTCATAGTTTCATGATGTTTGTTGAATCTCTGTCAAACTATAGCCGCATAATGCCATCTACAGCATCCGATTCGCTTGAGCATGTCTCGCCCAAGCTGAGGGCCATCCTTGCTCCTCATCTCCCCCAGGAATCGCCCGAGCGTGACCACTCCACCAACTCCAACTACTACGCATTCACCGTCAGCAGCACTTTCCTCGACTTTGAGGTATCTTTTGACAAGAAGACTGTTGAAGGTAAGGCAACTTTCAAAATCGTTGCAAAGAGTGATGTGGAAAACATTATTATGGACACATCCTTCTTGGACATCAAGAACATCTCCGTCAATGGTAACCCTGTAGAGTTCAGCGTGGCTCCAAGACAGGAAC
Source organism: Kuraishia hungarica (assembly GCA_030567555.1). Lineage (NCBI taxonomy): Eukaryota > Fungi > Ascomycota > Pichiomycetes > Pichiales > Pichiaceae > Kuraishia > Kuraishia hungarica. The sequence goes on from JAJLSL010000010.1 coordinate 123,391, forward strand.
CCCTTGGCTCTCCGCTCACAATTTCTTACGCTGCAAGCTCAGACTCCGAGTTTGAGCTCTCCATAGAATTCTCCACAACAGAGCAGTGCACAGCCCTGCAATGGCTCGACCCGGCTCAGACCGATGGGGGCAAGCTCCCATACCTCTTCTCCCAGTGTGAGCCAATCCATGCGAGATCCTTTTTCCCATCTTTCGACACTCCTTCCATTAAATCTCCAATCGAGTTCAAGGTGAAATCTCCACTTAACACCCTCACCTCTGGAAGACGCGTGAAAGCAGAACCAGCTGCTGATGGAACAACCTACTACTACTACACCCAGCCAGTTCCTATCCCATCATACTTGGTTGCCATTGCCTGTGGTGACCTTGTTGGCGCCTCTATTGGACCAAGATCTGATGTCTACAGTGAGCCATGTGCTATTGGTGCTTGTCAGCACGAGTTCGAGGCTGATGTCGAGAACTTCATCGAGGCTGCTGAGAAGCTCATCTTCGGCTACGAATGGAAGACCTACGACGTGCTTGTCCTCAACAGAGCCATGCCATTCGGTGGTATGGAACACCCAAACATCACCTTTGCCACACCAACACTCATTTCTGGTGACAGACAAAACGTTGATGTCATTGCACACGAGCTTGCCCACTCCTGGTCCGGTAACTTAGTCACCAACTGTTCTTGGGACCATTTCTGGCTCAACGAAGGTTGGACCGTGTACATTGAGAGACGTATCCTTGGTGCCCTCCACGGTGACAAGCACAGACACTTCAGTGCCATTATTGGATGGACCGACTTGGAGAACTCCATCAAGGCTATGGGCAACTCCGCTAGTAGATACTCCACATTGGTTCAGGACTTGAAGGATCGTTCTGACCCAGACGATGCTTTCTCCACTGTGCCATATGAGAAGGGCTTCGGTCTACTCTTCACCATTGAGCAGGTGCTTGGTGGAAAGGAGGTGTTTGACCCATTCCTCCCATACTACTTCTCAACCTTCAAGTACAAGTCTTTGGACACCTACCAGTTCTTGGACACCCTCTACAGCTTCTTCTCAGATAAGAAGAGCCTCTTGGACACAATTGACTGGAACAAGTGGTTGTTTGAGCCAGGTCTCCCACCAAAGCCCCAGTTCGACACCACCCTTGTGGATGAGTGCTACTCCCTTGCTAAGAAGTGGGTCAGCGTTGCCACCTCTCCAACCATTCCAAGTGTAGAAACTTTCCTTGAAGTTTTCTCCGGAAAGGAGATTGACAACTTCAACTCTAACCAAAACGGTGTCTTTTTGGATACTCTTATTTCATACCAGGGTGTTGGTGGATTTTCATGGAGCTCTTCAGAGAGGGGCCAGGTTGCATTGAGTGCAATGGCACAGCTCTACCCGCAATACTCCCAGTCTAAGAATGCTGAGGTGTTGTTCAGATGGTTCAGACTTCTTCTCACTGGCCGTGTTACATCCGCTTACCAGAAACTTGCCGACTGGTTGGGAACTGTTGGCAGAATGAAGTTTGTTAGACCATCATATGTCTTGCTCAACAGAGTTGATCACGATCTGGCCGCTAGAACTTTTGCCAAGTACGAGTTTGGTTACCACCCTATTTGCAGAGCTATGGTGAAGAAGGATCTGGGATTGGCATAATCATGTTTTGAAGGCACAAGATGATATGATATATGCTGGGGAAAGTGGGGCCATAATTAAATGTATGTTCATAAATACATTTGCATATGCCATCGCAACGAAACAAGAGGTCATCTAACCTATTTAACGATACACATAAATCATTCAGTGGCCGCGGTTCTTTTTTCCGCGTTATTATGACTTATAGCCTAAATAAAAACGAAACAAATTAAATTTGATGTTAAATATATATTAAACGTAGCAGCACCACTATTTAGTGCCTCTCTTCAAATTCTTGTGGAGCTTGTGCTCCTTCAATAGGGAAACACAGATAAACCCACAGAATCCAACACCTAGAGTGAATACAAATGCAGACCAACATCCTTTGACGTAACTATGGCGAATAGCCTCTTTTGCCCATTCAGGAGCATCTTTAATATATGCAGCACTACGCCTTGCACTCTCAATCACAAAGTCAATCTCGGACTGGGGGATATCAGAGTGCTTTGGAATCGCCTTTGGAATAGAAATTGCTAGCACACTGGCAAGAACCTGTTGGAAGATTGCAGATGCTCCAGACATTCCGAGCGTTGAACCAGTTGATCTGAAAGCGTATTGGATAGCTGTAGAAGACGCCTGTTGCTCTTGTGGAACAGCCGCAATGAGAGCCAAAAGAGTCACAGTTAACATAGAAGAGTACCCTCCGTAGACGAATATGAGCAATGTATACTGTGTAAACTTAGACATATCCTGAGGATACTCTGGATACGTGATGTAGCACACATGTGCAATTCCTAAAACATACAACACACCCACAGTACGCGAGAAATTGAGATATTTGCCAGTGGCTTTCATGTAGAAGCCAGACCCGACTGATGCCAGGGAAGAGATGAATGTAACCAGCACAAGTCTACGACCAATCTCCGATGGGGAGAGACCCAGCACAGCAGAAAAGTAAACGGGGATATAGTAAATGAGGCCAAAAGTCGCTCCTGTCTCAAACCAGTTGGCAAGAGAAGACATAAGCACAGATCTATTGCCGAGCAGCAACTTTACAGGTACAACCGGTTCCCTTGCCACGTAGAGCTCGACGTAACCAAAGGCGTAGATCGCCAGCACTGCAATTATACATAGAGAGACAAATGGGACACTGTTGTAAGGGAAATCCTGACCACCAGCTGAGGCTGCAATCATCAGCGCAAGTAGTCCAATCACCAAGAGAACACTTCCTGTAACGTCAATTCTGCCTGCCTTCACCTTCCAAGTGTCGGTGCTTTCATTGCCATTTGATGGCAAGTTCAAGAATAAGCTTAAAAATGTGAGACTAGCAAGGGAAAGAGGCACCTGGATCAAAAATGCCCATCTCCACCCAAAAGTATCCGCAATGAGTCCACCAATGATACCACCAGATGCAGAGCCTAAGGCAAAAAACATGTTTCCGATTCCCTGAAAGACTCCTCTCTTACGCAAAGATACGAGATCCGAGGTGGTGATGGTTGAAAGTGTATTAACTCCACCTCCACCAATACCAGTGATAAATCTACCTGCAACAAGGGTCTCCAACCTGCTGGAGAAGCCACAGATCAAACAACCAACGCTGAAAAGAATCAGGCACAGATAGATCATAGGCTTCCTGCCAAACACGTCAGACAGCTTACCGAAAAGCGGCTGGAATATTGCACACGATAGCAAATACGATGTTGCGATCCACGAAATGTACTTGAGGGCATTCAACTCAGAAGCAATCTCTGTCATGAGGGTGGTCATGATGGTACCATCCATGGCAGAGAGGAACACCATTGAGTATATGGAGCCGAAAATCAGATAGAAGCCATTTTTCACAGCATACTCCTCACCAGCCTCACTTTCTCCAGTAGTTGTACGGGTCAATGATTGATATTGTGATTCATCTGGTTCCCCTGCTCTCTCTTCGTCTTCATCAATGGTTCCATAGTAGCCAGTGAGCTCATCCTCCTCTTCGTTATCACTGGCTATATCACTAGCTACGATTCCAGGGATATCTGCTGAAACGTCATCTATTAATTGTGGGGATAGTAAATGGTGATGATGTGAATGTACTGACCCCACCAATGGCTGCTGGTCGTCGTTTGAGCTCATGGTGTGTGTATATATATATATATATAGGTGGGCCCTATGTATGCGGGAGGAGGAACTCGGGCTTTGGTATATATAGTCAGTGGATGGCGTGAAGCTAGAAGGTTGTTCAGCTAACTATCACTTCCCAGATAGAACCAGTAGCAATTGTGAATTGTGAATTGTGAATTGTGTAATAGGATGTGTATTATTTATTGAATTGGTACGAAAGCAAGAGCACACCACCAATTATAGTGGACACAGTCATATCTCGGTATACACCTCGTAACCTACCTGCCTTAACCGTTACACGGGCCCGCCTATACTATACGATATGCATGGCTTCCCTTAGATAATAGGCGTAAAGCATATAGGCGCATGCAGATAACCACTTGCGTGCCACCTGCTTAGTAGGTTAGGTTACTCTTTGACTCATGCGATGAGCCATATCTTGAAGGGGATGGCATCAGTTCGGGTGGTACACACCACATGCGATAACCCTTCAGCGAGGCATACAATAGTCGTGCAGTGACAGTTGATGACGGATGAGTACTGCTGACGGAAAGGACGTGCATGCCTCGAGGAAGTTCTGGGAAAGGATGGATCCTGTCACCATACCATTCTCTGCACATGGGTTCCTCACGTGATATCAAATAGGGTAAAGCCCTCGCTGAACCATGTACCCCCCCAGATTGTTAGTAGCCATTATGTATATTCCCCCAACCTCTACCGAGTGGTGGGTCGTGCACTCTGCATAACCAACCCTTCCGGCCTTGTCACTATGAGGGCCAGGCACACTGAGTAGATTCTCTTCTCCTCGCAGCTTCACGTTCGTTAGCCCATAGGCTCTCTCTCTCTCTCTGGTTACTATATCTAAAATTTTCCACTATTAACGATATAAGTCTACCTCTGTTCAGCAGGTAAAACATCTCCGTTTGAAGGTAGGTAATAATCAACTGGTTCAAGCACTTGTTGTTGTTCTAAAGTAAAACTATAGTTTGTGGAATCTGTGGAGTCTAGGAATTCTTTGCAGCTGAAAAAAAGGTCACCGAGGAAGAGAAACTCGGAAACAAGCAGAAACAAGACTACTATCGTCTCAAGAAGAAACACAACGTCACAACAGTACCACAGCCAAAAAGCGAACTATAGTGGATCAATAATTTCCAACACTGCTATTCTAAATTAGGCCAGCCGGGAGAGAAAGACTACTTATTGTCAGTAATAGAGTATTAACATTTCGTTCTTTTAATAGGTATCATGCAGATTTTCGTCAAGACCCTCACTGGTAAGACTATTACCTTGGAGGTTGAGTCCTCCGACACCATCGACAACGTCAAGTCCAAGATCCAGGACAAGGAGGGAATTCCACCAGACCAGCAGAGACTTATCTTCGCCGGTAAGCAACTCGAGGATGGCAGAACCCTTTCCGACTACAACATCCAGAAGGAGTCTACCCTCCATTTGGTTCTCAGATTGAGAGGTGGTATCATTGAGCCATCCCTCAAGGCCCTCGCTTCCAAGTTCAACTGTGAGAAGTCCATTTGCAGAAAGTGTTACGCCCGTCTTCCACCAAGAGCTACCAACTGTCGTAAGAGAAAGTGCGGTCACTCCAACCAGCTCCGTCCAAAGAAGAAGCTTAAATGATCGGTTTCGCAAAATTTTGCCTGTATGTGGTTCCGAGCATTCGTTTTATATGTGGGAAGTTCACACGTGTTTTGGTTGATCTGAATTATATACGGTGTAATGTTAAATAAAGGATAATCATAGGATAATCTCTCTGTCTATTGTAGATAGGAGCGTAGCTGTAGTTATTTGTATCCTAAATATAGTGTTATTGGTCCAAATCAACTTTGGTTATTTTATTATAACACTATTGACTACACTTGGCTGAATCTCGTAACCCTATCTGCTGCTCTTTATGCCCATCTTACTATAGGCATCTATGACATATGAGCTACGACCGATGACTACACTGAGTGAAAAATCACCATTTCATCTCTACAAAAGAGACACTAGTAACCAGCGAGAAGAAGTTGTCCTGTTGCCTCTTGATAATTATTGTTGCAATGGTGAAAAGCATAGGTGTACGGCGTGGTGTGCCGTCTTTAGGCTTTTACTACCCTCTACCAAATCACCTACATAATCTACATCACCGCATACATCTCACCCACAGGCCGAGATATTCATCAACGGTACAGAGCAACTTCATATCCATAACCGCACCAAAGAAACCTCTGATAAGAGTTCCTGAGAAATCAATTGCTCAAAGTGTATCATTATATAAGTCATTGTTCCTTCTATCAACACCTCAACATGCCCCACAAGTAATCAGAGAGGCAGTAGCACTCCACACATCCTATCCTCATCTCCAGATTCTCTCAGTGGCTGTTGATTCAATAGCACCCGGAAGTCAAAGGGATGGGATTTCTCAAGTATGGATGAAGGAATACTTTGAGATTGACGCCAATTCAGTCACCAGGCTGGAGGCCAAGGACGATGTATATGATACCACCGTGAGGGAAAGTGATGGGCTTAATCCTGTACGAGCAGCCAAACAGTGGCGCAATATCGAATCACAGTTTCAATTTCGGGTGAATGTCAAAAATGAAACAACTGAAGCTGTACAAAAACTCAGTGTAGCTGTTCCCCTTGCGAATACTGTTTTCCATACGGAAACTCTCACCAGCATGTTCTACCTGCTGCCAGGTGAAACGTTGGACACAATGGTGGAGCCCAGAATCCAGGAGAATGCTGGCTACAACTTATGTGAATTGTCAGTGGAGTTCCCCGACTGGAGTCTGGAGGGATCTGCTGAAGTGGAACATACCGACAACCTCAAGAGGATATACTTTACCGCACAAAGTGAAGGATCGTCTTCGCCTATCGAGGGTGAGAAACCTCTGCGGATAACCAATTGCATGAGGAATATGGTGCGTACCATCAATGACAGGTCAGCGTCAAGTTTCTTGGAGAACAATAAGGAGTTGATGTCATTAGGGTCAAAGGATACCAAGGTTTATGTAGAATTGGTTGGAGAGAATGGACAAGATCACAACAAGAAGAAGTTTGAAGTTGTGGCAGGAGGAGGTGGATGGGGAGTAAAAGGTGGTACTCTTGTGATTTCTCCTGAAGTGGGTGAACAGCTTCATATAGGAAGTGAAGTTTTGTTTTATGTTTTGGACCCGCAGACGAGGTTCAAACAACCCGAGATGCCACCATTGGGATTGCGCCAAATGGGACTATTCATGGAGTGTACTGTGGAGGAACAGGGATATACCTCCTCGAGAGAGGAATCTAATGAAATTGTGCACGCAGGTGTTGTAGGATTTGGTAGTGAGAAGGGGTATGTTCTTAATGGCATTTCACATACCTCATCAGGTGAAACCACGAGGATTAACTGAAGTGGAGCCGGAGTGAAGAAGCCGAGGTGAAGCCGCAAGGCTTTACTGACGGATGATAGACAGGGGGGAGGGGAAGGGGAGTTTAGGTGAAGAGTCAGTTAGATGAAGAGTCAGTTAGATGAAGAGACAGTTAGGTGAAGAATAAGATGCCGAAGACTAAAATGGTGACTCACTGACATGTACATAATGAAGTAATGGTGTGGAGTCATCGTATATATATATATATATCAGCAGAGCATATAATAATATATTACACATATTGACGGGACTACAAGTTTTGTATTATAATATTATATATGGATTGTTGCATAGAGGAACACTAAGGGGAATATCCAGGAATATAACCAAAAACACCAAGGAATGGTTGTTCACTGAATGATTGTATACGGTTTATTATATATAATTTCGAATAAAGCATAAAGCTATAAATCCTCTACGTCAATGCTCTTCTCGTTGGCTTAACCCGCCAGTTTATGTTAAGCTCTCCCTTGTGCCTTCCCTTCTCTGCTCTCCCTCCTCTGCTCTTCCTCCTCTGCCTTGCCACTTGCTCCCCTGCCTTGTTCCCTGCCTTGTTCCCTGCCTTGTTCCCTGCCACCTTTAACCTTCTCTCTCAGCCTGCTGCCCCGCCTCCCGTAAACAGATCGACACTGCCTTCTCTAGCAGATCCCATTCAGCCAACGCGCCAGCGCCCTCGCCTGCCCCCAGCACATCCAGCAGCTCCAAGGCTTGTTTATCTTACGTGTACCTGCCAGCCACCCAGGAACACAAAGCCGCTGTGAGTGTGCGTGGCATATGCCACGATTGGCGATAAGTGAGGGAAGCCGATGCGTTGTTTCTTTTGTCTGTTTAGAGAATGAGAGATCATATATTTAGATATATATACCTATATATATATATCCAGGCATATAACAAGAAATTTTTTGGAAATACCGAAATACTGAAAGCATTTTTGATTCAATTTGTAATCATTTATTTATATTTCCATAATCATTAATCATTAATCATTAATCATGTCGTTGTCACTTTTGTCAAACCTTCAGGTATGTGTTTATCGTATTCGTGTTGATCTATAAGGGAGATGGTTGCAATTAAAGGTGGGGGGGGGACAACAGAGTTGGGCTAGAATGACTGTGAACACAGTCATTGTGGTCATCTGACTCACAATAACTGGCCCATATCATTGTCGGTCCACCATCTCAATCAACCCATGGTATATACTAACACACTCTTTATAGTTCTCTCAACTAGGTGATCGTTTCAACTTTGAGCGCCTTCAGGTAAGTTTATAACTCTCAAGTCACCACTTCAACCCTCCCCTTTCAACCCGCCCGTTTCTTTCTGTCCACATCTAACACTCAACTTAGAATGAGGCTGCTTCTCTTCAATCCAAATTCGCAAACATACGTCCTCCTCAGGAGTTCTTTGACGTAAGGAGATTCTCCAAGCCAGCCAACTTTGGTGAGGTGCAACAGAGGGTGTCATTCAACTTGGGCTACTACCAGGCCAACTACCTCGTAATATTCGGCCTTTTGTCCTTGTACTCCTTGTTGACCAACCTGTTGCTTTTGTTTGTGATTCTCCTCTCTATTGGTGGTGTTCTTGGTATTAGCAGACTCGAAGGAAGAGACCTCGAATTGCCATTTGGTAAGGTGACATCTTCCCAGCTCTACACAGGTTTGCTTGTGATTGTTGTTCCCCTTGGTTTCTGGGCCTCTCCAATCTCAACCATGTTGTGGCTTATTGGTGCATCTTCTGTTTCTATCCTTTCCCATGCTTCATTCATGGAAAAGCCAATAGAGACTGTGTTTGAGGAGCAGGTTTAAAGAGAGGGAAGGTGACACACCCCACAATCAGTAGAAAGGTATCAATCAACAGCGAGTTGCCGGTATATAAGGAAATAGGGTTAAATAAATATATTTCGGTGATATAGTGGTGCTGGTGCTTCACGTATAGTTTCATTGTATAACAAATGTGGGGTTGGTGTATATAATACCGTTCTATAAAAGTCATTTCAAGTACACTACAACTACAACTACAACTACAATAAACATATATATACGAGTTATTTTATATTTTATTCATTTATTGAGATCTCATATCATCGTTAATCGATATATAGATTGACTTACCACTGGACACTACACTATACCTGTTAGTTATGGGCTTAATCGAAGAACCCCATCGATCAACCAATTCAATTGATCTTCCAATTCCACTTTCACAATATCATCGTTTGTTCCTCTTTTATGCTCAGTTATTCTATAGTGCAAAACTTGTATCATGGAGATCAAATACTATCTAGCTATTGGTTTTGCCGAATGTCATCACAGTAATAGTGATACAAATTGTATGGTATGCGAATAGCGTGGTGGATGGATCAAATCATCCTAATGGAGGGGTTCTCACCTAATATGTGACATCAGGAGGGAGTCCTAGTTCTTCTATATAAAAAAACATACCTTTTTATTCAATATTTTATCACCAGCCATTCAATTCTGGCTGGCGATTATATACCGAACTGGATCTCTTATAAATAATAACATGTTAGGCCTGAAATTTTTCACCTGCATAAAGTAGCCCATAGGGCCGAAGAGGGCCCCCTTGCATAGTTGAAGGGCCTAGTGGACCATGGAGTATAAGGGCTTTGTAGAGACAGAGAGGTAAGGAGAGATTTGTTTCTTAAAATAATTCATAACTCAATAAAACACTCACTAGACTATTTAAAAAAATAGTAAAATTCGGCTTCGTACGTTTCACTATCTCGTAGCAGTGTGTCTCCCATCTGTATGGCTCTCTACCCTGGGAGAGCAGCACACCACGCATACACTTCTACATGTTATTATATCTACATTATGTATAAACTATGATGGTAAATCATTGATAATCTTAATCAAACTTTATTGTGTCAAAACACTGAGAAGCATTGCAAAATCCATTATGTGAAATTGTGATTCAACGTTCCCCTTCAACCAACATAATCCATCTCCATGTAAACACACTCGGAGAGCTGTTTAGATACCGAGCTTGGTTCTCTTCCAGTGACGTCTCTTAGCGTTGTAACGGATCTTGTTGTTGGTTCTAAGTCTGATCCACTGTGGCAGAGGACGGTTCTGGTTCTGGGCCTTAGCCAGCTTCTGCTTGGTCTTGAAAGATTTTTGGGACTAAAGGGGGGTGTTAGTATGTTATATTAACTGAAGGTTGCTTCATCCAATACAACGTATAATAAGTAGCTATCTACTCTGGTGGAACGTTTGCTATTGCAGTTGTCTAAGAGGATCCTTCGATTTCATGAGCCTGGCGAGAAAGGGAATGATCTGTTTGGTGGCTCTAACAATATGTTGTGATTCCCTTAGAGAGGAGGGCTAATCTTTTGTATGGGGCGTCTAAGTGGGACGGCTGACTTCACGCTCCCTCGATAACGTTCACTTCTTCTGTTGTTGCAATCATTGTGTGTCTTTATACGTCGCGATCCACCTGTATATCTTGTTCACGTACTTCTATGTCGTTGTGTAGGCTTTTCATTTTGTTCTCTCTGTATTTCTCTCTCTCATTACGCATTCTCAAAGATAACACCTCTTTCAACTAACTGCAAATAACAAACATCCTTGAACTTATTCATTACATACTGGCATCGTTACTGTGATATCTTCCTTGTGGATAGAAACGGAACAGCAATAAATACCCTCTTAAATCGTTGAATCCTTTTTTGCTTCAACAATCAAAGTGACGACTGAGCATACTGAGAGAATACCAATAAGACAGAGAGAGAGAGAGACACTCAGACAGAGAGGGAGCACTGCTAACAGGCAGGCCACTCATTGAGAGTGAAGAGGGGCCCATACAGGGCAAATGTAGAGGGCCAAAACTGTGAGGTGGGTGGGTGTGCTACACAGGATAATTGGCAGAGCCCGCATATTACTTCACCTGACTTGAAAAGTGTGACTGCTATTTCTCTTTTAAATAGATGGCACGACTCAGCGTGGCAGAACAGTATGAAAATTGGACGGTAGCAGTACTAGTTTGTGTCATCCACTACTAGCAGAGGTTTTTGGATTTTTCACCTGTTCCGTGCCTTAGTTAGTGCCTGTGGGAGAGAGAGAGGGAAGCGTTCCTGTCTGTCTCTGTAGGTTAGTGTGCACACCTGGTTCACGTTCTCTATCTACTATTCCGTTCTAACCAGTTGTAGCCTCGTTTGTCACACACTCGACTATACACACCGTTACACAGTATAGTGTTCAGGGGATATTTATAAATAAAGCAACTGGTTGGGTTTAGTTCGTTGTTGCCACCTATCAGTTAATCACATCCATTCAAAATGACCAGAACATCTGTGTTGGCCGATGCCCTTAACGCTATCAACAATGCCGAGAAGACCGGTAAGCGTCAGGTGATGATCAGACCTTCCTCCAAGGTCATCATCAAGTTTCTCACTGTTATGCAGAAGCACGGTTACATTGGTGAGTTCGAGTACATCGACGACCACAGATCTGGTAAGATCGTTGTCCAGCTCACCGGAAGACTCAACAAGTGCGGTGTTATCTCCCCAAGATTCAACGTCAAGATTGGTGACATCGAGAGATGGACTGACAACTTGCTCCCAGCTAGACAGTTTGGTTTCGTTATCCTCACCACCTCTGCCGGTATCATGGACCACGAGGAGGCTAGAAGAAAGCACGTTTCCGGTAAGATTCTCGGCTTTGTGTACTAAGGGGTATTAGAGGTGTATATTATCCACAAAAGAATGCATAGCTTGTATTACGATTATACGGATTATACATTACTACTAAGCATGTAGATTTGCTCGTAGAGATTGGTGTAGATAAATGTAGCCCAGGACATAGTAGACATAGTAGACATAGCACCCCATAAATTGGCAATATTAGCCTTAACTTAATGCTAGAACTGCCGTTGGTGTATCAATCCTAAAGATGCTCGTGTGATACAATGCCGTATGTATCATCCCATGATTATCGTCTAGGCTTACTACGGACAAATATTCTACCTGGTCTAACAAGTTATATTACTCTTCACGTTAAGATTTAAGATCCATATTGTCAGTCTACATCATATTATTGTACTGTAATATCTTATATACCATTATGCATGGATTTTATAGGCAGTCTTCCAGGCTCCCAGGCTTCCAGGCTCCCAGGCTTGGCTTCCTGCTTCCTGCTTCCTGCTTCCTCACAGTCTACACTCTCTCACTACAGCGTACGTAGTAGATATGTCTCTATACCACCTCTACCGTGGTGCCTAAGTAGTTAGTTCTCCAGTAGTGTACATACCAAACAAGTAAAGCCCAGTCCCCTTCCCTCTCTTCCTCCCCTCTGCCCTGGCCCATCAAAAGTAGTGCATTTACTATACTGAACCTCTGTGACTGCTTTTTCAAATAGGAAATGCTCCATAGCAGTGGCTCGCCCTGAATTTTCTCCTCCCCCTGCTCAGTCTGTGTATGCCTCTCTGCTCCTCACCTTGACTAGGAGCTTCCTAGAGGTTGTGAGCTTGAGGTGTGTGTTAGGGTGTGCGAAAAGTTCTAGATATCAGTATATTCAAATATACAAGCATCATTTAGAAGAAATAGGTTTGATTAAACAGTAATCAGATTATCACAAAATGGCTGCTGGTATGTAGACAATGATTGATAGAGTCATCTCTCATGAGAGATATAGATTGGTGGTGATGAAATATTCTTCTTATGAAGTTGTGGATCGTATAATGGAAGAGAGTTTACGACGATATTTTGTATTAGATGTCGTCCGAAGAAAACATCAATATCAACAGCATACAAAAGACACATACATTGCAAGGGGAGTGACCAATTATGCGGTGTATTGTAGATGAAATTATCGTGCAAGTCGACGTGTTGGGGCACTGGATGATGAATTATGACCATGTACCCCGATACCAGAGAGCTAAGAGCAACACCAGCACCAACCAAAGTGCAACACCACCTCAGTATTGAGAAGCTCTACCAATGATCGGAGCTTATTTCTTACCCAAATATCACACCGAAGGACCACTCTACCAATGAGGTCACTCCACCTCCAAGTCATTATTCGTCACCTTCCATTTACATTCACAATAACTCTGCAACCTGAGAAGATGTCCACTATTTTATATTTCTAGTAGCTTCCCCATTTCCCTTTCATATATACTAACATTTTTTTTCCTTTAGAAAACGTTGTCCTTGGTCCCCAGGCCCGTGGCTCTGCCCAGGTCTTTGGTGTTGCTCACATCTACGCTTCCAGAAACGACACATTCGTCCACGTGACTGATCTTTCCGGCAGGGAAACCATTGCCAGAGCTACCGGTGGTATGAAGGTGAAGGCTGACAGAGACGAGTCTTCCCCATACGCTGCTATGCTTGCTGCTCAGGACGTTGCCGTCAAGTGCAAGGAGGTTGGTATTACTGCTCTCCACATCAAGCTCAGAGCTACCGGTGGTACCAAGACCAAGACCCCAGGTCCAGGTGGTCAGTCCGCTATGAGAGCTCTTGCTAGATCCGGTCTTGCCATTGGCAGAATCGAGGATGTCACTCCAGTGCCATCTGACTCCACCAGAAGAAAGGGTGGTCGTCGTGGTAGACGTCTGTGATTCTTTTGCTATATATACATAAAAAGTTATTAATATTTAGCAGGAGAGTTGTATGGGTGAAGTTGTTAGTGCATAGTGTATAGGAAACTTAATGTACATTTACAGTTTGAAAATAGTATATACTGATAGGAGGAGTGTAGATATTCAGGAGAGTAGTCACGTTGTTTGGTCTACGCAAGAGCACATGTGAATCGGGTTTCTGACAAGCATTCACTTAAACCAGATGAACATCCATCATGAGTGTCTTTGAATTTCTATCCATGTTGATTAGACGATACGGTACTTTGCTATATTCGATAGAACTTACTTAATTGACACCTATTATCCTCCCTAGTGAAAAACTTGTGGCGTGCACCAACCACCTATGGGCCACTAGGCCACTGGGCTCTCCGTACTAATCCTTTCTCTGCTAATTTGACGGCTAGATAATTACATAATCCACTTATACAGCCAAACAGCCTCGAGGGCAAGAGAAACTCTGCGGTCATGCAACCGTCCCCAAAAGGGGAAAGGTTTCCATCACCTCGGCCCCACTGGTTCCATTTTGAGTTTCACACTGCACCACTCGTAATAGATAAGAGAGAGGAAGGGGGTCCTCTCATAAGTTTACTCTACCTGCCCACACTAATCTTAGACGAATAATCGACAAACACTAACTCCAAAAGGGTGCACGATCGACCCGATCTGCAATCTGTTTCAGGTGAATGGACTATTTGCGAAAGAAAATCATGCCACTATTCAAACGTGCATAATTTCAAGTAAACAAACAAACAAACATGTGAAGGTAAATACACCGGCCCACTCGCCTTATCCTCCTCTATACGTTTTGCTCCTCTCCCCCTACCCCACCACCAGCTGCCATTGCCTTAACAGTGGGATGGGATCCCTTGAAACGCATCTAAGCCTCATCGCTCCCAACCATCCCACTGATAAGGACTTCCCCTTTGGGTTCATCTTCCCTGAGTGCATGAAGCGATAGAGGGCCAGGGCCAAATCAAAGGCAGGTAGCTATATATATATAAAGAGACAGGGAAGGGGTGGCTAGAATAGAGTTGTAGAAGGATATTCATGTATATATATTAGTATTCAAATATAAATCACACTAAAGGTTATCAATAACCTCGGCATTTCAGTCAGCGCAGTTATTGTTCTACTGTAATTATAGGTATTGACACTGTATTGCTTGCTCTAGCCTCCCACAGATAACAGATAAGGAGGGCACAGCTGACATCACCCACTTCAAAAAACCCTGGGCCCAACACAATATAGGAACATACACCGTTATTGATACCTCCAAAACAGTATGGGAGAAATAAACTACTCATACCTTCTGGTTGGAGGAAGTGCGGTAGCGGTCACACTCTTTCTATCAAGGAAATATATTGCGGCACTCCTCAACGGAGAAACACTAGATGGCAAGAAACCAGCTGGAGTATCTACGCCAGGACAAAAGGCCAAGGGCTACAAGAGCGATCCAGATGCTCCAATACCCCAGCCTACCCCCTTGATGATCACACCTGAACAGGTGAAGACATACGATGACAGACCATGGAGGCCCTTCAGATGGCCTTACCACCAGACGATGAGTATCTTCAAGCTTGACGTGAACCACTGGCTGGACATGGACAAGTACTACGTGGACTACATTGAGGAGAAGCAGAGGGTTTACCACAAGTACGGTGAAGAGAATATTGGTTGGTTGCCAGGTAGTGAAGAGGCCTGCTTGGAGTTGATGGAGATGGTTAGAGACCACATGCTCGCGAGATACCCATTGCTCTTCACCTCCAGCGATAAGGGGCAGCATGTTAAGAATGAACTCACTGGTGAGATTCTTGACATGACCACTCCTTTGAAGGAACATCCCTTGATTTATGTTTCCAAGATGGCCAAGGAAGACTTTTACATCGTGCTCAAGAGGGATGATGGAATGCACTACCTTATGGCTGCTGCTGTCCCATTTCCCGGTGGTTCCTTTGGTATCAGACGTAAGCTTGGTAAGCACCTTGATTTTATCCATACCGAGGTTCCTTACTACGAGAACAAGCTCAAGCCTTCCATGGAGAGATGGTTTGCAAAGATGACTCCTGCTGACCTTGTTGAGAGAGCATCTTGGTACATCTCTTGGGACCACAAGTTGTTGAAGAACAATGTGTATGCTTTGAAGGAGGGTGAGAAGGTTAGCAGCGATATTGAGCCAACTGAATTCAACGTTAGAGTCGAGAGACAGACTTTGAGAAGATTGCCAAAATCTCAGGCCATCATCTTCACCAATCACCCTGTTTTCTACTCCATCGAGGAGATGAAGGACGAGCCAATGATCCCCTCTTTGATCAGAAAGATCATCTTCGAGGCCCCAGAAGGGATCATCAAGTACAAGAGTTTTGAGAAGTTCAGAGACCATCTTGTGCCATACTTGAACGACCTTGTACAGCGCCAGGTCGACCTTGGACTGATTAAGGAGGACCAGCCAGTCAAGACTTTGCCCACCTATCCATTTGCCTCTTTCTTCTCCAGCAAGGATGAGACTGAGGGATGGAACAACCCCAACGTGCCACCAAGCAACTATTCCGCCAAGCTGAAGGAGGAAATCAAAAAGGAGGAGATTGCTGAAGAAGAGGAAAAAAGAGCTGCTGTAAGCCAGAAGGTGTAGGAAGGTGTAGGTAGAGGTGTAGGTGGAGGTGGGGGCGGATACAAAATTGTTAGAAATGGTCGGAGATCTTATGAGGAAATGATTTCTGTGTGTTTATTGTGGTTGAAGGTAGGTAGCTGCATCTGGATCTCTACCTTTGTTAGAAAAGGGCCTCCCGTTGTTTTGCAGCATTCTATAGCATCATCTTCTGTGGGCTCTCACCGGTGCCTGCCATTGCATGGTGTGGAATTGTTTAGGGGGCCTCATTGTATGGATCATTTTGGTTTTCTTTGTTTATGTATGAATGTGGGGTTTTTGTTACCGTATCTATATGTCTAGAGAAAGGTAGTTGGGATAATACAATGGTTTTTACTATTTTACGCTGACAATCGATGGTCACACCTAGTAAGTAGAGCTCCTGGATGGACAGATGCGGTAATTGCGTAATGTGCAGCCCCAATTGTGGGAGTAGCCCCAAACTACAGACAGCCCCAAACTACTGGCGGCTCCATTTCTAGAGGTGGTACCTGTGAAAGGAGGCAATCCAATCCACCAACACCTATATACTTTACATGTACGAATTTGCCATGATTGATTTTTCAGTATTATTATTATTTTTATTATAATTATGATTATAATTACAAGTTAAATGGTTGTGCAGATAGCATAGTAAGGTAGAACCCACAGTCGTAGACCGCGTTTGCAATTAAACTCGCACTTCCCAAATAGGAAATATTCTACATTGAGCGAATCGAGACACGCTCATGCAGGTAGATGAGAAGAAAGCATGCCGCAGAATATATATATAGTGAGGACTAGTATTACTATCATGACGATATATGTTCTTTCCTCAATATTCCTGTCGTTTTTTAATAATTCTGTTCATTTCGTCGTGTTCTTATTTCTGTTAATCTTTTTGCCATCGTTGGGTTTCTTGTTTGTCACTCCTTAATTCACATATCCTACATCTTTACCTGCATTTTCTGATCCACAGTCCGTCTATCACTAATAACCAATGATGTCTTTAATACAGAAGAGACCACACAGTTCAATTGTACTGGCAGATGCAGAGTATGAAGAGGAACTGAGTTTCACCAAGAAAACAAAGCCCAACAATGAAGAGACACGCGTCATCCCTGTAGTCAGGGGACTAGTAACCCCTCCTGTCACACCAGAGAATGATCGTGTCATTGATCTGGGTAAAGTGGCTGTGAAAAAACTTCAATTCAGTGAAGATAAGGACTCTGTAGAGCAAGCATCAATAGTTAATAGTTCCAAAGATCGCTCTCTTTACTCACACGCCAAGGCACTGTTTCTACGTGGAACGCATCCAACTCTAAGTGCAGATGACTATAGCCTTCCTTCTAGGGCACAGGAAGCAACCAGATTAAAGCAATTCCTTGATGGAAACATTTCCAAGAGAATATCAGATTCCATTTATATCTCAGGTCCTCCCGGTACCGGTAAAACTGCCCAGATGAATGCTATCCTTGATTGTTATACTAGGAATGCTTCTGCCGTTAATGACCTTCACCACCTATATATGCTATCATCACACCAAGACACAGAAGGTCTGAATAACACGAGAGTAGCAATTGCAAAAGTCAACTGCATGACTGTTAACAAGCCAGAAGAGATTTTTGAAATGATCTATAAAGAGTTGTCCAAAAGCGACAGACCGGAGAAGAAGCTGCCCAATAAGTTAGGTGAGAACGCGCCCTCTGTGAGGCTTTCAAAGCTACTCTCTGATGAATCGTTTGCAGACATTTCGATTGTTGTGCTGGATGAATTGGATAACCTGGTGAGCAGGAATCAACAGGTGTTGTTCGAGCTCTTTTCATGGGCATCAACAAGTATATCGAGGGAAGGGCCCAAGATGATCCTTATAGGTATTGCTAATGCTCTGGATTTAACAGATAGGTTTCTGCCGAGGCTGAAATCCAACAGGATTAGTCCACAAGTTCTCCGTTTCATGCCGTACAGTGCTGATCAGATCAAGGAGGTGATAACATTGAAACTCAAGGGACTCGCGAAACTCATTCCTGGGGATAACAACGAAGGCGCCTCCCCATTAATACATCCAGCAGCAGTACAGCTGTGCTGCAAGAAAGCTGCTGTCAACACAGGAGATTTAAGAAAGGCGTTTGACATTTGTCTTCGAGCCATCGAAGTGACTGAGGAGCAAGCAATGAAGGCACATGGTACTGGGAGTCTGACACTCAAGGATTGCCCTAAAGTGTCGATTCCTATTATGGCGAAAGTGTGTAGTGTGGCATTTGGTGGTAACGTGAACAACAAATTGAAGGACCTCAACCTACAGCATAAGACCGTGCTGATTGCACTGGTTAAGTTTGAGGATCATTTAGTGGAGATGGAGGTGAGGAACGCGCAGAATGGTGGTGCCAGTCAAAGAGGATCCAAGGGTACACCATCGAAAAGATCAAGCATATCGTCAATGTCTACGATTAATGAGCTGTACAACTTCTATTCAACACAGATGAAACTGGACAAACTGCTTGGAACCCTTAAGCGTGTTGAGTTTCTTGAGGTTTTATCTTCATTGGAATCGTGTGGTGCCCTCACAATAGGCAACACATCCACTACATCCAAGAAGAACACCAAGCAGGTTGTTGAACTAGGAGCACGTAAGGTTACGTGTGGTATTCCTAAGAAGGATATTGTGAAGCTTGTAGAAGACATTGCATTACTCAAAAGTTTATTGTAGATTATTTATTGTACATTATAGCATCAATGAAATCATTTAGAGAAAAATCGTGCACGGAAGCACCAAGTAGAGGTTAACAGGAAGGCGGATAGGAATGAGTACTTGAAGGAGGACACGAACGAGGACACGAAGCAGCAGCGTCAGTTAGTTCCCTTCTGTACGCTTCTACATAGATAAGTAGGCAGAGAGATGACTCCGGCATCACTACACGCACATATCAATTACACACACAAATGAGTTGTACAAACCAATCAGTTGCACAAACCAATCAGCTGAAAAGATAATGAATATAATAGGGTATAAATATAGTAGGGAATTGACAGCCGTCAAGAATATTATATACAGTGCGTAGATAAAAAAACAGTTAAGAAGACGAGAAATAATTATATAAATTAGCCTCTCTACTCATTGCCTAACCTAAATCCCCCCCCAGCCAGGATGCCTCACAACCTTGTTACCCTGCCAGCCAGCCAGCCCCTTTGCCTAGAAGGGACACAGCTGGGGCTGCGCGGACGCTCTCCCAGAACCCCAGAAGGCGTGGCCACCTCTATCTCGAATTTGGTTCACACACATACAAACTTCCTCGCACGGCATAGAGGGAGGAGTGCAAACTTAAAGGTAGCGTAGCGAGCGAGTGTGCATTAATAGGATATACAATTAGACGTATACAGAGTTTATATATATATATATATATAGATATATATATATTTGTGGTTAACGGAGTGGAATCCCATGGACTATTCCAACACACTATTCCAACGAGTCATTTTCTTTTTGTGGTAGTCATTGATTTGTTGATATCAGGTTGAGGATCCTTAGGAACCAGGAGACTTGGTAATGATAATGGGAGTAATATTTCACTCCTCATTATAGGTTCTGGATTTAACCATTTTACATTACACAGCCAGAGAATAATCAGCCATATATAATTAGAAATAATTGGACACACAAATAGTTGGACACACAAATAATCGGGCACAGAAGCACAAAAGGTATACAAACATACAAGAGAACAATACCAGCTACTCACTGAGCATTTTATATCACACGATGTCCGACCCATCTAAGCCTCCGTCGAGGACGTATTTGGGCCCAAAGGGCGACATATTTGACTATAGGCGACGCAAGTTTGGCCCCACGGATAGAAATGATCGAGGTGAAAGGCCTTCCTCTGATAGACCCCCAAGTGGTCCTTCAGGAAGCAATCCATACACCTCGAGAAGACAGGATGGGCTCTCTCCTTCTTCCTCTGCTTCTGTCTCACATTATGATAACAGAGATAACCATAGGTCAACTTCCTCTATTGGTGGAGGGGTTTCACCTTCATCGCCCTCTACATCTGCTAACGCCTCTGCCTATCGCAGGGGTCCCCCAACACAAACCTCTAGAGACTCTTCTTCAATACCCACACATCCTCATACCCAAAGTGTACATCCACCAGCCCATCCAAGGGGTGGGGAGTATCAAAGGAGGAGTTTCAGTGGGTACCGTGGACGGGGTGGAAGAGGTGGTGGAAGCGGAGGAAGTGGAAGCTATTATGGGTATAGCAGTGGAGGTTATTATAGGGATGACCATTATGATAGGGATAGAGAGAGATCGGATAGACTAGACAGAGAGAGGGGAGATAGAGGAGACAGAGGAGACAGAGATAGAGAGAGGGAAAGAGAACGGGAAAGACCCGATAGGTCTGAAAGGTCTGAGAGAACCGAAAGATCCGAGAGAAGTGATAAACCAGACAGAGACCAAGCTGGTGATGATTACTATAGGGGTCCTTCTTCTGGGTTCCATTCTCATTCCTCGTCATCTGTGTCTCGTAATATTGCACACTCTTCCTCCTCAGTTTCTTCTTCAACATACAACTCACATAATGATGCTGGGGGAGATTCCTCCTCTGTTAAGCGGTCAGGTGACCTTATCAGTGGTCCCTCCGGCGGCAGCGGCCCTTCCAATAATAGGTCAGGCGACCTCATCATGTCCAGTAAGAGTTACCCTAGACCACGCGAGCCCCCCTCACGCCCACGTCACCAAGAAAGCAGACACAGTTATGGAAGATACTATGAAAAGACAGAGTACAGTAAGGATGATAGTACCAGGGGCGACCTAATATACGGTAATGACAAGTTACCATCATCTTCTGGCCCACCTTCAAGGGTGGCCTCCTATGCCTCTCTCTCCTCCTCTTCGCATTTATCACGGCCCAAAGGGGATAAATCAGACAGAAATGATAGGATTGAGAAATTGGAGGACCACAACAAACCAGATGAGGACACTTATAAGAGGTCGCACAGTACCCCACAGCCACAAGTGACGGTTGAGGAGGAACCCAAATTGGCTCCTGCCACTTTTGCTGATGCTGATGCTGATACTGCCAGTACTTTTGATGCTGCTATTGGTGAAGACGATGACGATGATCTCATTCCCGCTTTCAGAAAGAGATCTACACCGCCAGTGGAGAGATCAACAACTCCGGTGGATAGACCAACTCCGCCAGTAGAGAAATCCACAAGCAGTCTGAGCGTATCAGATAACACAGCAATGCATTCAGATGATAAGGTGGAGGAGAAGGTGGAGGAAAAGCCTGATGAAAAGCCTGATGAAAAGCCTGATGAAAAGCCTGTTGAACAGACCAAGGAATTGCAAGCAGATCAAGTTAGCCCTGAAGTTAAGGAAACTGTTGAGGAAACACTGAAACAGAAACCTGCTGGAGAATCTACTGATAAGGTTATTCCTGCGGAGATAAGCGGAGAAGGCCCAGCGGATTATCTAACACCATCTAAGATAGGAAAAGAAGAACCGGTAAAGGAAGCTGCAGCGCAGCCAACAGCACCTAAACAAGTGGAAGCAATCAATCCTGTACCACAAGAGTCAGTGGGAAACATTGTAAAGGAGGAAGCGATTGTTATTGAATCAAAGGAGGAAGGGGAGGCTGTAAATACTACTGCTTCCGAGGGGGTGGCTCCTCAAAAATCTGTTGAGGATTCATCAATTCCTAATGTGGAGGAGTATGTAGATGATAAAGTCGCAGTGGAGAAAGAAACGGTGGAGAAAGAAACGGTGGAGACCCCAGTGCCGCAAGTATCTGCACAGCCAACAGAGCCGGCAGCACCAGAAGCATCGATAGAGCAAGCAGAGCAGGTAGAGCAGGCAGAGACATTACCAACAACTGACGATGTTAATGTTGCCAGCACTGTTGATGACGCCATCAGCACTGTTGACGCTGATGGAGATGTTGATATGGAATCGGCTGTCACAGCTGAGTTATCATATAACGTATCGTTCAAAATGCCCAAATCGGCAGATACATCTGCTTCTATTGGTGGAACACCCTCAACAGGCACTCCAGGTAGTTCAACGACTGAAGCTCCTAGTACTAACGGTGTTAAGGCTGAAAATGGTGAGAATCATAATCAAGAAGTTTCCATTGTTGACGGTACACTAGTACAGTTTCCCCTCACTTACCTTGACTCCAAGCTATATGAGATGAAACAGCTCTCCAGAGACCACATCATCAAGCAGCAAAAGTACTTAATCCCCAAAGGATTGTCTGGTGATAAACCACAATCCTCGTCTCTGGTGGTAGCCAATGGGTCCATTCGTCGTCCTTCTCAGTTCTCCAAGTACCCCTTCTACACTGTGAACTTATTGCTTCATGAGCAGGCCATCCAGCCCAAGTTACGCAATCACTTATCCTCATTAAAGGGACAGGTGTATGAAAAGAATGCCAGACTAGTAGAAGAGTATATATCACGTAAGCAGAAATGGAGGAGGAGATGCGATCTTATGGATGCCCAGCTACAGCAGATCCATCCACAGAACCAAGACAACACCTTTGAAGACCAGTCGTCCCTTACAACCGAACCTCCAACCCCGTTGGATCCCACAACAACAACCCGTGGAGGAGGAGGAGGAGGAGGAGGAGCTTCAAGCCGTAGGGCTCGTCACCATGGTGATTCTGTGAGGACAGAGGCTGAGTTTATGGAGATTCTACAATCTTTGGAGAAGGAGACTGCCAATGACCCTTCTTACAGGGCCAAACAGCAGGCTGCCATTATTCCAGATATGATCATTGATCCAATTAAGCGAGATGCTCTGGGATTTTTGGAGACAAATAACCTTATTGAAGATAGGCAGAGGTGGAGATCGCGTATTGTGAGTGACCCTATAGATAACTTCACGGAGGCCGAACATGATGCCTTTTGTGAGGCATATGCCATTTGGCCCAAACGATTCGGCAAGATCTCAGCAGCCATGGGAGGTCTACGTACCGCCGAGGAGTGTGTTCTCCACTATTATAGGACGAAGAAGGCAACCAACTACAAGCAGCTGGTGGCCAACCGTAATAGGCGTAGTACGCGTAAATCAACGGCCAATAAGCGTAACAAGGGCCCCAATGCCGCAACCAATGCTCCAACACCCACAAGCAACGCTTCCAAGAGTAGAAACTCCACACAGACGCCCAATACTCCGGAGCCGGGCTTTGCTGAGGATGGCACTACTACTGGTAAGAGAGAGATCAGTCCTGTTATGGGAGATGCTGTTGATTCTGAAGAACTTTACACAGATACCGGTAGGAGAAAAAGAGCAGCAGCTCCTGTTTTTGACTCTCAAGCAGCCAAGGCCAGTGGGGCTACGGCTGGGCCGGTGGGGGTCGCGGGGGCTGCCGGGGCTGTTGCAGCAGGCGAATCCGTTCCATCGCCTGGTGAAGTTACTGCTCCCCCTAAGAAGAAGGCAAGGAATAAGAAACGGAAGGAGGAGGTTGGGATTGTTCTCGGTGGTGAAGCGCCAGCCAATAATGGTGGTGACACAGGGCCTCCTATTGGTGGTGGATTGAAGACGGAGGGCGATTTGAACTTTGGCGAGGTGAATGCCAATGCAAGTGGTGCTGCTCTTGGGGTGGCACCTGGTGGAGTTGGGACACCTGCACTTAGTACCACTCCTGGTCTACCTGTTACACTTGTTGATGGTGTACCCCTTATCAATGTAAATGGTACTATGGTGCCGCTTCTGGACGAGGATGGCAACATTGAGACTGACCCGATCAAGCAGAAACTGCTGTTACTCAACAAGCAGTCGATGTCTGTTGAAGAGATTACTCGCCGTGCTCTTGCTGCGAAGAAGGTTCACATCACATCGTATTGGAGTGTGCAAGAGATCAACCAGTTTCCAAAGCTGTTGCAGACGTATGGATCTGATTGGGAAAGGATTGCCCGTGAATTTGCAACCAAGTCGGCGACAATGGTGAGAAACTACTTCCAGAGAGGTCACGTGGAGAACAACTGGTTGGAAATTGCTAGATTTGCAGATGCCAGAATAGCTACTGAGAAACAGGCTAGAAGAGATAGAGGTGAGATTGTTGCAGAAACGTCTCCACAAACCTCCTTTGCAACTACGTCGTCTGTTGTAGCTTCTTCTATTGCACCGGTTGGTGTAGTTGCTGGGGTAAGTGGTGTTCAAGGTGTCGCCCAAAGTGGTATTTCATCCAAGGAGTCCCCTCCTCCTGTTATTACCGCTGTTTCCCACCAGGTGACAAACAGTCTTCACCAACCGCTCTCTCAACAGCCACTTACGCAACCACTTACTCAGCCACTTTCTCAACAGCCTCTGTCTCAGCAGCCTCTACCTCTATCACAACAGATGGCACAACAGCCACCTGTTGGTGTGTTTATGGAGAATCGCAGTCATGTACCCATTCAGAACGTTCCATGGATGGGTTATCGCTCACCAATGGTGTTCCCTCAACAACAGCACCAGCAACAATCTTCAGGATCAGAATTTCATTTCGGTGTTCATCAACAGAGTGGAGTTGGCAGTGGAGTTGGCAGTGGGCTTAGCGGTGGAATTCCTAGTAGTTCTGGAATGGCATTCTCTTCCATCTCTTCAACCTCCCATGGAGTGCCTGACATTCCTCGTCTCAGCACACTGAACCCTGTTGGGTCAATGAATAATACCCCATCATCATCATTGGGAAGGAGCCCCTTTTCTATGAGGGGTCTACTGAATGATGATGATTCCGGTCCAAGTGGGCCATCATTCCCACGTGCAAAGGAAGAAGCTGTCTCGTCTCATTTGCCTCCATTGACCAAAGCATCCAAGCCTAAATCATCCATTATGAGTTTGCTGAATGATGAGCCACCTTCCACGGGTCCTCGTAATATCGGTGGTGGCTCTATGGGAACTCCAATGCACCAGTCTCAACCCCAGTCGCACCAACCTTTGATGCAGCAGCATTCAAGTCTTGGCCCATCACCTTCTTCTATTTCTACTTCACCTTATAGCTTTGGTCCTATCTCTGCCAGACCTCCCCCTCTTGCATCTTCCTTAGGTGGTGGTGATGGTGGTATATCATCATCCAATTCTACACCCAGCAGAACATACCCTCCATTTGGATCTTCACTTTCTTCACTGAACCCTGAGCCAAGGCCCAATATCCCTGTTCATCGCTCTCAATTATCTGGATTGATGAACCCAGACAGTAATAATGGTTATAGTTGGAACAAAGGCCATGGCACAACTAATAGTTTGGATGCCCTTGCGGCAGCTGCCATTCCTATAGAAGAGAGGAATAGTCGACCAAGTAGTGCTGGGCCCTTAGGTAATAATAATAATCATAATAATAATGGGGCACCTTATGAAAGGAGGGAGTGACCCACAGGCCAATCCGCTCATGTGCTTACCGAAGCACTTGCTGATGTGGTTACTGAAATGGTCACTGATATGCCCCAATGCTCACCACGTTGTACACTTGTCATATAGTTATTTAGTCTATGTATAGTAGTTTAATTTCATGTTCATGTCCATGCTATGAGGAGAATATTTATTATGGTTGGAATTTATTAAAAAGTTGAAAGTTATATGTTATTCATTAAATTCTCACTGTCAATGAATAAACTTTTTTTTATTCTGTTGTGTCTTGAAATCTCTGAAATTCCCATTCTGTTAAAGTCGTAATATGCAAGAGCATTTCATGGGAGAGAAGAGGGAATATTCAAGAAAGAAAAGAAATAAAGCATAATCTTGCGCTTCGTTTAAATAAACATAATTATAAATCCTATTAGAAAATTAAATAAAGCACTCGAACACCTCTCCATATGATATATGTATATATATACATATATATATATGCCCCCTTTCAAACATATCAATAAACTTAATTAGTTAACTCTAACTGCCCTCTCTGGCCCTTCTTTGCGCTGCGGTATAGTATGCAGGGGCGGTATAGTAGGCAGAACAGGAGGGTAGAAGAGCACTGACCTTCTTGCGTGGTTCAATTAGGGTATGCGTTCTGTTCCTACTATACTCTAAGCTTCTCAGTATGACTCTCTTACTCTGGCTCTATTACTCTGGCTCTATTACTATGCCCGTCACACTACATAACACCATCTAGAGATCTATGACACTTACCTATGTCATCACCACCATCACCCTCCTCCGCTCGCTACGCACTCTTTCTATTTCGATCTACACTGATCTATTTCCCTCTGCTCACTACAAACACACTCTCTTCGTCTATCTATTGATCTGTTTACCTCCCTCCAATTTACATACCATCTACTTATCCTCCCTCCACTTATCCTTCCTCCGCTTATCCTCCCTCCACTTATCCTCCCTCCGGTTTAAATACCATCCACTTATCTTCCGCCCTTCTCTCATCTCTTCTCCTCTGCTCCCCCCTCTCCTCCTCCCATCCACTCTCACCTAATGCCTTCCCCTCCTCATGAGTTCACATGGTATTCCCCTTCTCATCTGCCTCCACCACGTATTCCTGTACCCACTACGCATACCACAACAAACAAACGTGCTTGGGTGGTCCCGGCCGGTGCCTTCCACCTGCCGCTACCTCAGGGCCCTCTCCCGCAGGGCCCTCCCGCACATGGCCAACCTTTCCGAGCGATGGCATACACACTGAGTAAGCAATCACATAGTAAGCAATCACACAGTAAGCAATCACACAGTAAGCAATGTGGTAACCAACATGGTAGGCAACCCACTACGTATTACGTACTGCATGCTTAACTGCAGCAGCAGCAGCAGATCCACTTACTACTTACTGCACCAGGCGTGTCGGCCCGCGTTGAGCGTGTCGACTTTTCTCCAAATTCCTTACGTGTGCTTCTTGCCTGCCAACGAGCGCTTGCCAGCACCAGCGGTAGCGGGCGTGGCTTGGCCTTGGGATGGGGGGCCCTGGGATGGGACCTTAGGATCGGGCCCTGGGATCGGGTTGGGAGTGAATTGTTTGGCCATTTGAATCTCATGGGAGAGTTGAATTCTTTGGTGGCTTTAGTGGGACGTGGATTGTTATCGGAACAGTTGAGTTTTTTTTTCTTGCGTTCAATTATATATCTATATATCTCTCTCTATATATATATATATTGTATACATAATATCCAGGATCTTTATACGTCTTTCTTTCGTATTTTGATATTCCCCCCATTGACCCGATCCACTCGTTGGTTTTTTCCTTTTTTTTTGCGGCGCTGGTTCTCTCGTTAGTGAACGTTGATTATCCGCACACCTTCATTTAACGTGTCTTTTGTCATATATACAGACATTTCTTTATAACATCCCAACATCTCAACATCCCAACACCACCTCATCTCAATCATAATAACCATCATGTGCGTATTAGAATACCTTGACACCATCAAGGCCTACATCCCAGAGTGTGTCCCCACCCCATCCTTCGATACCCCATTTGGCATCTACCTATGGCCATACTTCAACACCTTGGTGTCCAAGGCATCAAATGGTGCTTTTGTTCCCGAAGAGTTTGAGTTTCTCGAGGGTGAAACTTTCCTCTCCACATTTGAGCCCGTTGCTATTGTCATTGCTGTCTACTACCTCATAGTGTTTGGAGGCAGAGCCCTGATCAGGGCTACCGGTTTCCCAGCTCTCGTCCTTAACGGCTTGTTCCAGCTTCACAACCTCTTCCTCACCACTCTTTCCCTCACTCTTGTCACTCTCATGGTGGAACAGCTCATCCCAATGATCTACAACCATGGCATCTTCTACGCCATCTGTTCCCCATCCGCATGGACACAGGAACTCATCACCCTCTACTACCTGAACTACCTCACCAAGTTTGTTGAGTTCATCGACACCTTTTTCCTCGTTGTCAAGCAGAAGAAGCTCACCTTCCTCCATACTTACCACCATGGTGCCACCGCTCTCTTGTGCTACACCCAGCTCGTGGGTCTGACTCCCATCTCTTGGGTCCCAATCTCCCTCAACTTGTCCGTCCACGTTGTTATGTACTGGTACTACTTCCTTGCCGCTAGAGGTATCAGAGTGTGGTGGAAGGAATGGGTCACCAGATTCCAGATCATCCAGTTTATCCTTGACTTGGGTTTTGTCTACTTTGCCACTTACCAGAAATTGGCCTTCACCTACTACCCAGATCTCCCACACTGTGGTGACTGTGCCGGCTCTATGTTTGCCGCTGCCTCTGGTTGTGCCATCCTTTCTTCCTACCTCATTTTATTCATTGCCTTCTACATCGAGGTGTACAGAAAGAAGGGAAGCAAGAAGAGTAAGGTTGTCAAGCGTGTCAGAGGTGGTGTTGCCGCTAGGGTTAACGAGTACGTTCATCTCGACTCTGCAAAGTTGGCTACTGGCTTTGACAGCAACACCGGCAGTCCAAAGCCAAGAAACCGTAAGGCTTAAAGGAGTAAGCATATATGGGAATGATACATATTGAATTGAGTCTCTCCTGTATGCATACTTATACATGCTACATAAAGCGTGACACCTATATATATAAATTATATTCTACAGTGTATAATACAATAATCACATGTATGTTGATAATGATATGGAAATTATGAATATGACCTTACAGATTCTCATAAAACCTTCTCTCCTAAATCTGTTGCCCTAACCTTGGCTAGTTCTATACATCTCTTTATCGTATCACGTTTAATAGCACCTTCTCCACCAACAATTGTAGCACTGGTCAACCCTCCCTCCACATTTGCAACTATGCTCACCTTTTTACTGGCCGCTGTCTCTTCACTTTCTCCTTCTATATCTGCCAACACAACAGTTGTTCCATCTGGGATATCCACTATACCGAAGTTGGACCCAAACCCAACTTTGGTGAGGTCCAGTACAAGAGGTGAAGATTCCTCTGCATCACACACCAGGTTGAACGACTCAGATACAGCAACCTGTCCTGAACGGCCCCTCACTGTTGTGCCATCGCTCATGTTCCTCTCATCAACGAAAACAGAGGGCAATTTTACATTCTTCAGAGAGGCCAGAAGTGCAGCCCAACACAGGTCAAATAGAGGCCCACTTCTTGAGAAACACTGAAGGTAGGCATACAGCACAAAGGTGTATTCCTTGTTGGTTTGCTGGAAGCCTTCAATACCACTATCATCACCACTACGTATTATCACTGGCTTTCCATTTTCGTCGTAGCTTCGTAGCCCCAGATCAATTTTCAATGAGTCTAAGGGCAGCAGGCCCGAATGAAGCAATGTCTCATGTAGCTTTTGCGAGATGATCATCTCTTCGTCTGTGGGGGCACCTGACCTTCCCCTTGCAATTTCCACAACAGGATATACTGTAGAATGTTTGGCTTTTTTGGAGCTGTTGCTGTTTGTATCTTCCTTGTTGTCTATTATTATATCATCATCCAATTGTAGCCTGTAGTCATCCACCTGAGCACCTTCAACCTCAACCAATGCACCTGTAATTGCACATACCACAGTTGTGTCTCCGCTCCTCACCACCGAAGAACCCAACACCGAAGAATTGCTTTCCGAGTCTTTTTCAAGAGACCCTTTGGAAATAGCAACGTCTCTAAATTCATCATAGGTCCTCAGACACGGCCTTAGACCCAGGGCAAGATGTCTCTGTAAAGATACATCTGGAGCGATGCGGGCTAACACTTCCGGTGGGAAGTGCACCGACTTCAGCGAAATCGACTCAGCGTTATCCAGTGACATGATGGGAAAACAACTGAATGAGTATGGATATATGAATATGAGACAGGTTTATGTGGATCTTTCTGTGATTATGGATTAATAGTGATATATTTCACATCTTTCACTTCTTAATGCATGCACAGCATGTAAATATTTTTGGTGGTGTGCATGGAACATTTTTCGCCTCGCCCATATTAATCAGGGCACACACTATGGGACACGCCAAACTGGGCTCTTTTAGAGGTGGACGGAAAGGTTGAAGAATTGAATTCTTTACACGTGATATAATATAATGTAATAGTTAATAATAGACGATAGATTAATATATATATATATAACTATATAGGGGAATTAAATCACTAGGCTGACGTCATCCTGGTTACGACGAATTTGTTAATTGCCTGAATTGGGTGTGGCTCTTGACGGTGGAGCTTCTTGACCTGGACTGGCAACTACAGGAGCAGCCGAGGGTACCACCGCCATACCACTATAAATAGAAGATGTGTCATCATCAGAAAGTGGAGATCCCACAAGAGAATCCACGCCTGCTTCAGAGATGGGAACGGCAACCTGGCCCGTCACTGGGTTGAACATAGGGCTCGTAGGCAGAGTAGAGGAGGAGTAGGCAGAGGCAGCATTGGAAACCACACTATTATCCAACTGCTTATAAGAGAGTATTGGCTGTTTCTTCCTTCGTTTGTTTTCTCCAGCCCCTCTACCAGGATGAGGCAATTGCAGATTTTGAGTAGTAAGAAGTTGTTGAGCCCCATTGTTGTCAGGCCCGTCAGTCGCAGTAGGTCCAGCAGCAGGAACAGTAGTAGTACTGCTATCACCGTCCATTTGATCAGCTTCTACTGGGGAGTCCACAACAATATTCGTGCTGTCCTGGGGGGTATACACCTCCTCAGCATCGCTGTATAGATCCTCTTCACCCATCTGGAGTTCTTCACGAGCCTTAGCAAAGGCCTCTTCCTGTTCTCTAACCTTTTGCATCAAATCCTTCAAGATAGACCCACCCAATGGCTCTGGCGAACGTCTTCTATAAAACAGCAAATATGCGCTTCCCTTAATTGACTGCTGAGGATCCGATGGGCTCACACGGTTATCATCGTAATAGTACCATTTATCATCCACGAAATTCTTGACATATGCCGTGTAATGGCCACCTCCAAGTCCACCATAGTGGTTGTCCACCGCAAACAGATCATATATAAGATTCTCACCACTAGCGGTGGTATTAACCACATGAGGAGCCATATCCAACCCTTCAATGGGGAAATCAACAACCGCATCGATCTTATCACTAAAACGACGTTGGTTCTCGAATCTCTTCAGGTGGATCAGAAGCAGGTCGGGGGTCTTCCATATCTCAATCTTCTTAGTGGCCTGTCTATGCTCCTTACACTTTGGACAATACCATAAGTCCTGTTCACCTAGCACCTCGGCAGTGCTGAACATGTTCAAACAGTCATATAATGAAATGCTCTTGTTCTTGTTGAGCTGTGAAATACGCCTGCTTTCTTCAAGTTCCAAATTTGGGATAACTCGACAGTTAGTCCATGTTTCTTTACCCCCTTCTCCCTCTTCCTCCATACCTGTGAAGAAAGTATCAAACATATCCTGTTGCCATTCACAAACAATTGCCGTCTTTGGATTAAGGAGGAAACCGTCCTCAACATCGCTCACACCCAAGTTGTTGTCTGATATACCATCATCAAATCTGATTGGACCCAATTGCTGCGGCTGCTGCGGCTGCTGCTCAGAAGGAGTTTCATCAAAGAGAGAAATCAAACCAACTTCTTCCTCTTCTCCTTCTTTGGAGCCTGAAGATGAAACATAACCTGGAGATCCCACGTCACTACTCACATTTGCTCCCTCATCAACATTAACACCACCCATTGCGTGGTCATGGTGGTTCTCTATATCTGGTGTACTTGCTTCATCGCCATCAGACGACGAACAGTTCTTAACGGCATGCTCCTCCTCCTTAGGCTCGTCATTGGTGTTGGTATCCACTGTGTCATTTCCTTCAACTTTATCACCCTCGCTTCCTGAAGAGGACATTTTATCATCAATAACAGTATATTCCTCATGGCTATCCTCTGCTTCATCCTGTGGAGAAGACATTATGGCACCGTCACTATTGCTGTCAATAGCACTCTCCTCCACCGCTCTATAGGTATAGAAGGCACGCTTCCTATGATTTAGCTTATCCAGAAGAGGAGGAAGATTGGAAAAGTTGTTGGAGGTGTGAGGCACCCATAACCCATCGTCGTCATCACTCTCCTCACGTGATCCAGAAAAGTTCATAAACCTACCGCCATACCTCCTGGGCTTTACCTCTCTTGACATGTCAAACAGCTTTGGTAAAAAGGCATAATCACCCGGAATATCAGGGCTAGCCAATGATACATCTGAGTCATACTCGGTATCGGAAGCCTGTTCTGGTGCTGGTACGAGATTGCCATCCTGTGAACTTTCAGCAGCATCACACGAGAGTCTCTCCAATTTGTCATCAATAAGCTCTGGCTTAACAAGACGAGGGAAATCAACCAACGAGTGTCTTTTCTTGCCCCTTTCACGAACCTGTGAAAAATAGTTGTATGTAGAAAGTTGATCGTACCTGCGCTCAAGCTTATGTCTAATACAACCGTAAGAATGCCTATCGCTCTCTGAAAGGGCCACAAAAAACGGAATTCCAAATGCTTTGGCATAAGAAGCACCATTAGAAAGGGTGTTGAATACAGGAATTATCAAATCGCCAGGACTATGTTTAACCTCATAAAACACAACGTGGTCATTCTCAGAGATGAGGTCTGAAATAGGCAAGAAATTTATATCTGAAGAGCCGCTTTCAAAGTTTCTGTAGAACTGGTTATTGAACAGTTCCACACCAATGATTTCAGTAACATCCATGTTGAGCTTATCAGCCACATAGTTCTTCAATGTGGTGTAGGTTGCCGATTTGGGCAATTCCACCTCCAGTGACATGGGGTGACCCACATCAGGCAAAATATACACAGTATGTGTCCACTTCTTGTTGACTGGTAATGGCAAGGTGAGGTCATTAAACGGGTCAAACGTAATACTCACTTTACCACAATGAGGACACACCAATGTGCTCTTATACAACCCTACAAACAAATCGGATACTATGGAATCATTACGGCGTTTATGCACTTCCCAACAAAGATCAGCAAGTTTTGCCACCTCGTTAGGTTCTCCAACGAGGGAATCATCCAGCTCTGGCTTTTCCACATATGGCTTGTTTATCACCCTGTTGAGATCCTCATGGAGCCCATCCAATAGGTAGGCAAGGAATTCCTGAGAGTCCTGCTGATGATAATCAGCAAACATGGAATTATAGTAACCTATTGTCATTTTAAAGTCACGAGGAGCAATATAGTTCTGTGAGCTTTGTCGCCTGTCAAATAAGAGGCGGATGAGGCTCCCAAAGGCCAATGCGACTTTACCATTATTACCAAGGGGGTTCTGAGCATTGATCTCAGCACGGTAGAAATCATACAAGAAATAATACGTGAGCTCGGGAATGTGTACCAGACACTGTAGAGCCGAGTTCATATAGCATGAGTTACCCAAATTGGAAAGTCCCGTTAGTCCTGTTCCTGAAGATAAAGAATTGGGTGCAGTTTGGGTGATCCATTCCTCCTGCTTGCTTCTCATTTCCAATATCACATGCGAGGGGTGATGCAGAACATCCTTTAATACTTTACGCTGGTCACTCTTCTTCTTTACCAGTAAGGATTTGGATGATATCTTTTCAAACGCCAAAGGAGTGATTACCCGATTTAGAGTGGCTACTGCTGCTGTCGCTGTGCTATCTAATGATGGAATTACCCATAACCTCGATTGTAGACCACCATTATCAATTCCAAACTCTTTTTTGACTATTTCTCGAAGTGCTTGTACAGTTGTGTCCTCCGAAACTAACACATACCCCTTATTGCCTGATGATGTTATGTGGTATCTGTTCACCTGGTTGGCAGGTGCAAGGATATGTGTATAGATGACCAGTGGGTACTCATCAATTGTCCATTTTTCATGCTGCTGGCGTAGTTTGCGTGGAATTATGGGACTATTCACATCCAGCCCATACCATTCAATGAGTTTCTCAAACACAGATGTGGGAACAGCCACTGTCGGAATGAAATCCGGATCGTCTCTTCTCTTTAATGATATTCCAGTAGAGTCCAACAATTGGGAAGTATTAATAGAACCAAGCTGTTCGAATTCATCTTCACCTTCACTAGCTTCAAGTGGATGTTCTAGAAACTGTCGATACCACCCACTAGGGATAAGGTACCATTCTTCACCCTCAACAAATGTCACTTGGCTACTTAATGACGATACCAAATCACGATGTTGTTTGAGCACTTCAAAGGGAGAGATGGGCTGAGCTTCCTCAATGTCTTCGCTCTCAATATCCTCTCCAGTTACCCCCTTTATGTTCACCTCCCCACTATTCCCATCCATCTCAATTGGGGACTCCACAGGTGGTACACTCATCGGTGGCGATAGGGCCGTATCGCTATGGGTCACCATGCTTGGAGATCTTGCAGCGTATGATAATATAAATAAATATTTTCCTACAATTCAAGGCCTCCATGCCTGGATTTTTGGTTGCTGTAATCTCTCCAACTGCTAGGAAATGCATAAAGTCTCTTTCTTTCAAGCCTCAAAGGGAACCGTTTGGATTTTCCATTCACCCTTTGACGCCGTGTGCTCATCGCTGTCAAGTGACTCCAAGGAGATAGGACGGGGGGGACACATCTAAGGGGGATAGGACGGGGGACCCATCTAAGGCGATGGGACGGGACTCCTCTAAGTGTCCAAGGGGGACAGAAAAATGCCTGCTAGTCGCCTGCCAGTTGCCAGATGTCCGAGCCAAGTGCGTGCGGATGCCTGTAAAGTGTCCTCCGACTGCCTGGCGGTTGCGTGCGATTCCTAACGATTCCTGGCGAGATGAGATGTGGGGTGCTTAGTGGATGAAGGGAAGAGAAGCAGGAAAAGGAGGAGAAGGAGGTGAAGGAGGAGAAGGAGGTGAAGGAGGAGAAGGAGGAGTGTGGTATTATTTGTATTTCAAGGAAAATAATGATTAGGGGTATTTGTCAACATGATCTGGACCAAAGAGGTAGAAAAATATATATACATATATATATATATATATATATATATATTTAATATTCCAGATGATGTGTTGGCCATCTGTTGCATTTAAGTAGATGTGTGTGTGTGTGTCTCTCTCTCTCTATCTATCTATCTGCCTTCTCACTTTTGGCTGTATCTAGGATCAGGAGTAGGATGAGAGACACCATTGAGGAACTGATCAACGGAAAGGGTAAGGAGAGTTCGCATCTTTTCCTGAGTAGCTATTCCTATTAGATCACCTTTTTTTTTCTTTGATTGTTTAAAAAAATATCCTATTTCCAGCAGACGTCTCGGGCTGTCAGAGCTTCAAGAACCCCCTTCTCAACATCTGTTGAATTAGACATATGTCTTGCAGTTAGTTGCATACATCCATCAATGCTTAGATCAAGCACCACCCACCCACTCACTACACCCACCAAAGATCTGCCTTCCCACATCGCCAAACAGATCCATAAATCATAAATTCATAAAGCGTAAAAAGTAAAAAGTAAAATGTAAACATCCTCTCAATATAGTGCCTGTCTTCTCAGCATTCCTCCACCCATCCCAATCAAACCCACAGGGCCTCCTGTAGCCCCCTCCCATGTTAACCCCACAATCTGAAAAATCTCAGCCCAGCTGTTGTTGTCTTGCGCTACCTGCGCTGCTGCCGCGTTAAGTCTTTGCAGCGTAGTACGCTGATAAGTCTGGGCTGGGGAAGAGGACTAGCAGGCCACACAGATAGGCTGATAGGTATATGCATACGCATTAAGGCGAAGAGGAGATGAAAAGATGGAGAGAGGGTTGAGTATCTTTCGCTGACTCCACTGAGTATCCTTCACCGACTCCATTGAGTTGTGATTATACATATTCACATATACATATATATGAGTGTATGAGTGTATTAGTATACATGTCTATATAGTATTGATACCTCCCGTTTGCCCATTGGTGTGAAGCCCACCTCACCCTGTGTAATGAGGCTGCATAGTGAACTCACTCAATATATAGAACATCCACAAACACATCCATACACAAAAAGGGGACAAATTACTAAACTACACAATGGAAGATTCCATTGCTCATCTGAGCCTAGGAATCATTGATGATAGCACCACCTCGTTGGACCCTACAAATACCACACTTGACCAGCTCACCAAGTGCTTCACTGCGTCATCGCCTGATGTCTCCACCACCCAAGAGAGCCTACGTGAGTTCCTCGTACGATACGATGGCATTCGTGATGATAACTCCCTCCAGGAGTTTTTATCCACATGGAATGGTGTCCCACTCTTTAGAAAGGGCCAGAATGACCGTTTATACAAAGTAATTGAAGCTTCCTTACAGTTGGCTCCTAATCCCAACAATACAGTCCCATATCACAACTTATGTCTGGGTATCCTCCACTTGCTTGAAGAGGTGACCAAGATCTCGCTACGGAACCTCATCAGCATATATTCAATTCCACTTTTTGAGTGTTTATTTAACTATTTACTACACAACATTGAATCTCCAGATGAATTCACCACCACTAGCGCTGCCCACCACCATGCTGCTATCCTACAGGCTGTGGAGAGACTCCTTCTCACTTTGGCCCCAATGGGCGTACCACATAACATCCTTGTAGAAACATGTAAGAGATCATTAACCAGCAGCTGTTGGCTCAATCTTCTTTCTCAACTAGTTGAAACCGCTCAGAAACCTTCATCGGGGTTACTTTTTGATGGTGACGTATCATTGGATTGTCCCAACCTCACAGTGCCTAAATTAGGATGTACAATACAGTCGTTTATTCAACTTGAGGGAAACTTGGAAGGGTCAAACGAAACTCCTGTTGATATTTTCACCATCAAATATAGCGGCAACAACATTTTGAAAGTGTCTTTAGAATCTGACGCGCTTGCTGTGATAGTTGATAAAGGGGAAAAGGGCAGGAATATCACCTTCAAGGAAGTCTTTGACAGTTTCCACTTTGAAATTGGTCAACTATACCATATAGTGCTCCTATATCATCCACCAGAATCGTTCAGATCAGATATATCTAGACTGGATTTGTATGTGGGTGGTGAGCTCATTCAACATGTTAGCATCCCATATATATTTTCCACCTTATCAGACCCAATGACGTCATCCATAAATGCATTGAAGAATATCATCAATTCAGAAACCGAGCAACAGAATTTTGACTTCTCAATTGGAGGAAGTGGACATAACAGATCACTAGGCGTCTCAAATGCCATGATAGTTGACGGTATCCTACCACCGGAATGGATCTTGATATCCTGTTACCTGGGCCCCAACTACTCTGGATTGTTTCAGGATGAGAACCTTGTCAAGTCTCTCTCATCAAAGGAAAAGAGAGAGCTTGAATTTCGACTGGAGGAGTATGGTGGCAATGAAAAGGAGACGCCAAGTGCAAGAAATAACTATTTCGGTAGGGCCAACCTGGACCACAGACAGATACTCCTCAGCATCCATTCTTCAAATGTGACGTCTGCCGTTAAAGCTGGTGTGATTGACTCTTCTTCTTCTAATCTCGAATGGAATATTGGTGGCCAATTGTATCGTATTACTTCCACTTCTGATGCCGGTAGTGGGGGCTACCTTTACACATATGATGCTCCTTACTTGCTTACTACTCTCTATGCTATTGGAGGAACGCCAGTTCTTTTAAGGATAATTGAATCTGTAAGTACCCGCAAAGACCTTATGACAAGTTTAGATATTCTGTTTAGTGTGTTGGAGAAATACTGGAGAATTATTAAAGAATTTGAAGTAAAAAACGGCTATGATATCCTGGCAACCCTTTTGAAGAACAAAAGGAAACTTATTGATATTGGTGTACTGGATATAATCCTGAAATTCACCGGATACGATTTCAACTCTCCAATTGATTCTGTTCTCATTAACCCCCAAGCCTATCGGTCACTTATTGTGGACTTTGAGATATGGAACATTGACGCGACCAATAATGACGCCTTCAAGTTTCTCCTATTCCAGTTCACTGTATTTGGTCAAGACAGCAAGTATAGTTTGTTTAACTCTAGACAACTTGTGAAAATGAGAATAGTGAAGCGGTTCATACAAGCTCTCAAGTTTGGTTCATTTGAGGCCTCCATCTTGCCTATACTCCACGACTCATTACTGGTTCTGATTAGGTCCAACCCTTCTGCCGAAGTGTTACGGTCTCTTTCTTTGTATATTGTATATGCCCTTAACAGGAACACAACTAACGGGATAGGGGAACCTACCCCTGATAGAAGCGGTACCGGTGATGATAGCAGTGCACAGGACCTTCAGAGACAGTGTGGTGTATGTGCACTGAATGTTCTGGCTACAGTGATCTGTGATCCAGTATCGTCAACAACATCTTCTTTTGATACCTCTTTACTATATAAGAAGCTAAGCAAAGCAATCACCATACGATGGGTATTGCTATTATTTGAGGATCAAGATAAAACCGTGGTGAAACTTACCCTTAAACTGTTGATAACCCTTTTCACAGTACAGGGGATCAAGCATTATAGGAATTTCATGTCTCATAGTGGCATGGATGTGTTGACCTCTTTGCTTAAGAAATGGTGGCATGTCAACGATATAATGGTATTGCTTCTCTCTGGAGCCTTTGGTATATCACAACCCCAAAGCGGTGAAGATCAATTGGATGTGATGGCAAAGAAACTAGCAGCTAAGGGCAACCACACAAACATCATTATGCCTGAACTGCTTCTAATTATGAATAATCTTGTGTTTGAGGGGGTGTCAAGTAGTGCTGCACAGAGGAATAGCCAAATAGATGTGCCTAATGGAGATGGGGATGCAGATCGCAATGTAGACCCTCTTGAAGATGTTTTACACCAATACCTCCGCTACCTAATTATTTCATATGATGGTAATAAACCGTTTAAAACACTTTGCACTCAAAGTGTCCCCCTTCTCAAGGGATTTGTTGCACTTTCCGTCAGGTTATACCTGCTGAAGGGAGGCTCCAAAGGATTGTCTAAGTTATATGATCAGCTGACA
Organism: Kuraishia hungarica; assembly: GCA_030567555.1. Classification (NCBI taxonomy): domain Eukaryota; kingdom Fungi; phylum Ascomycota; class Pichiomycetes; order Pichiales; family Pichiaceae; genus Kuraishia; species Kuraishia hungarica. Next base: position 162,540 of record JAJLSL010000010.1, read on the forward strand.
ACTTTCATTGCAGGTATATTTATAGAGAAATTAATGAACCCAGAGGGAACCGGTAGACATAAGTTCGCAAATCTCCTAGAGTCTGTCTCAGCTCATAAAGGGATCCGAAGTGGCTTGGGGTGTCTGATATTCCCACTGTTATTGCAGCACCTCGAAAGCTTTGAAGACACCATCAAGGAGTTGATACCTCAAGACCCTCATTTCACCCTGAGGCTATTGAGGTTTTTTGTATCCTACCTTGAATGGGTCTACCATGTAGACATGAGCGATCCTAAAGTGGATACCAATTGCTCCTCTTTATATCAACTGGAGATAATTACACCCTTGATTGCTATTGTAAGAAGTTCATACTCAGAATCTAAAGTTCTAGGATATGTGAAAACCATTGAGAAATTGTTATCTTTGTCTTTGATTTCTACCCTAGCCAGGGAAGACATCGACAGCGACACCTACAGTACTGTAATCAACCTCTTTCTCATCAATCAGAAAGAGCTCCTTGAACATGTTCTAACGCCAGAACAGACCTCCTTTTTCATAACCCTGTTGTGCACCAACATAACAGACCATCCAGAGACATCTGCTCTTTCCATTAATTGTCTCCGTATATGCTTTGTGTACTTGAACTTTGAACAAAAAACAGTAATTGGGCGGATAGTAAGCGATGAACCCATTAGAGCGAGGTTAGAAGAATACGTCAAAGAGATGACAAGTTTAGATGACGAAGCAGTTAGATTGTCCCTGGCAAAAACCAGTGCAGAGGATAATACAAGTACTGAAGAGACCAACACTTCTGCTCTTCACAGCATTTTTTCTGACTCGTTTCATAGTAAATTGCACATCTTTCTAAAGAGTCATAATGTTACATCCTGGGCCAGTGAACTAGAGGCGATCTCCAAAGGCTTACCTACTATTTCAAACCCCAATATAATCACTGCATTCTATAGAGATGCATCGACATGGGTATCGGTGATTGTATCTTCTGAGCTTACAAAGTTCCATCGTCATAATCAGGATCACCAAGACAATATCCAATTTTATGTCTCTGTTTATGGTCAACTTAGAGCTGAGAGCAGTAGATTGCTATTTGGGACAGTCGATGGGAAGTGGATTCTGGACGCTACAGAGGCTGCTAGTAGAATAAGGAAAAGGCTGGTGATGGAGTTGAACAACTTAGATGATTGGAATAGCAACAATGATGACGAAGAAGAAGAAGGAGAAGAAGGTGGTATACCCTTCTCTTTCAAGAGCAGCCACGGCAACGGCCCAAATGCTATTCGTCCACGTCCAACTCCTGCTAGCTCAGCAGCCTCTCTTGAAACTGCGGACCCTACCTCAACAGGTGGTGGTGATTCTGATTCGATTGACTCCTTTGAAATAGTACAGGAAACCTCGGAGCTGGAAGCACAGCAGGAGGACAAAAATAGAAGAGTCCTGAGAAGTTTACATGTAGGAGATAGTATTGTCGATTTATGGAATGTTAGTCAGATATTAGGTTTGGAGTCTGTGGAGGGTATCATGATATTGGGAATGGAACATATATACCTTGTAGATAACTATTTTCATAGTAAAGGTGGGGAGATTGCTGATATCAATGAAGTGCCAGAGAGTCTACGTGACCCTTACATCAAACTCATTGGAGGTAAGCAGACGAACACTTCTGCTCAGAAACAACAACAGCTTCCCGGAAGGCCATCGAGCAGCCATAAGACAAAGGCGTGGGACCTCGATAAGTTATCTTCAGTCTCCAAGCGTAGATTCCTGTTGAGAGATGTGGCCATTGAACTCTTCTTTGTAAATGGCAGTAGTCTTCTGATCACCTGTATCACTAGAAGTGAAAGGGACACCATATATGGCAAACTCTCAAGTAGAGTAACGTCGCGTGGTATTGATGGAGATCTTTATGAAGCCCTCAAGATCTCGGCAAGTACATCCATTGCCACGTTGGGAAACGGCAGTTTCTTCACCTCCAAGATCGCCTCTGCCTTTTCACAGAACTTGTTGTCTTCGTTCTCTGTCACAAAACGGTGGAGGAGAGGTGAGATCTCCAACTTCTACTACTTGATGATAGTCAACACCCTGGCTGGGAGAACATTCAATGATCTTACACAGTACCCTGTATTTCCCTGGGTGATTGCAGATTATACCAGTGAGGAATTAGACTTGACAGATCCTCAAGTATATAGGGACCTGTCAAAGCCAATGGGAGCACAGACAGAACAAAGACAGGCGCAGTTCAGGGAGAGATATACTGCACTACAAGGGTTGGATGACAAGGGAGCACCTCCTTTCCACTATGGTACTCACTACTCCTCGGCAATGATTGTGACATCTTTCCTGATTCGACTGGAACCATTTGTACAGTCGTACTTGGTGCTTCAAGGAGGGAAGTTTGACCATGCCGATCGACTGTTCTATTCTATTCCCAAGACCTGGAACTCCTCGTCCAAGGAAAACACAACAGATGTAAGGGAATTGATCCCTGAGTTCTTCTTCCTTCCTGAATTTTTGGAAAACTCTAACGGGTTTGACTTTGGTCGCTTACAGGACGGCACAGTGATAAGTGATGTGGAACTTCCACCATGGGCAAAGGGTGATCCCAAAATCTTTATCCAAAAGAATAGAGAAGCCTTGGAATCCCCTTATGTTTCTGCTCATCTTCATGAATGGATAGATTTGGTGTTTGGATATAAGCAGAAGGGCAAAGATGCCGTGAATGCGTTGAATGTGTTTCACCATCTAAGTTATCATGGTGCTATTGACCTCGATAAGATCGAAGAAGAGATGGAGAGGAGGGCAATGGCGGGGATTATCCATAACTTTGGCCAGACACCTCTGCAACTGTTCAACAAGCCACATCCAAATAGGGTGGTCACATCCAATCCCTCTATCAATGTGTCCAACGTGCTAGATATTCCCATTTCTGTGCACAGCACTCATTCTACACATAATGGTAGAGTGAAATTGTCAGGACAAATTGCTAAAAGCAATTCTCTTATTTCTCATTTTGAGCTAAATTCCAAAGGAGATTCATGGGTTGGCCATAGTAAACTTGCAACGGGTTGCAACGGATTACGAGTTGGACCCAACATCAGAGACCCTCGCTCGCTTATAGTAAATGGCCACAGAATGGAGCTGCTTCACTGCTCACCAGTAACCTGTGTGGCCCCCATAAGCAACAGCACTTTCTTGACGGGTTGTACGGATGGTACTATACATTTGTGGAAGTTGCCCAAGAGTGGTGGTATAGGTAGCAGCACCAGTGGCATCAATAATGGTCCTAGTCGTAGCGGTAGGGACAGTGACACTGATAGTGCTGCATTATGGGATATTGAACTACAAGAGGTTTTCAGGGGTCATATGGCTCCAATTAAAGACATAATAGTTGCATCAAGCTTCAATACCTGTCTAACTCTTGACGATGATGGCAATGTGTTTACTTGGGATCTTCTAAGATTAGGCTTTATTCGCAAGATTAGCTCATCGGCACCTGTTGATATAATCGGTATGAACAGTGAAACAGGTATAATAGCAACCACTACAAATAAAGGAAGCATTCTTACGCTTTACACAATCAACGGTGATCTCATCAAAAGTGAAGAGATGTCTCCCCCTCAAAAGGATCAAGGGGAGGATTGCTATATGACCTGTCTCTGTTTTGCCCAGGCAGCTTGTCACCATGTTGGCCCCAGACGATCCCCTCCACATGAGTATTGGGACAACAGTACGGTATTTGCCATTGGATGGAGCACCAACAAATTCACAGTACATGAGCTATTATCTGGAAGAGATGGCACTTGGGAGATTGAACAAAAAAGAGAATTCAAAACTATGAGGAAAGAAGGCAACTTGGGTGAAATCACAGCTATTAGAATGAATCTTTCCATTGAACTGAACGGAGAGGGCAACTCAGTTGGGCGTGTGGAATTGATATGTGCCGACGAGAACGGGCGTATTACGGTATGGAAGTAGATATATGGATGAATATATACGATAATAAAGCAATTTATAATGATTGTAAAGACTGTTCGCCAACTCCAGGTAATAAAACAAAATAAAAGATGAAGATCGAAAACAAGAGGCAACTAGCCTGTGAGTATGAATGAGAAAATCAGGATAACAAATTTGATATACATATAAACCAGCGTGGAGGAGTAGCACCACATTTAGCTATTCATCGTTATTAGGGCGTGACTGCCCCATCTATCATATGTGTACAACCCCAGACCAATCAGCAGCAAAGACAAACACTCTGGAAATGTTAGATGGCGTTCGGCAACAAGCATACTAACGGCAATTATTATAATTCTTTTCATCATTCCAGCAATTGAGTATGTTACAGTAGGGACGGTACCCAGCAAATGAAATGACAACAGTGCCTGAACAAAATGGGACACACCATTGCCAAATAACAACAGCCACGGGATATGAAGAGGCACCATCTGTTGTGTAACCGGGTCAATAGTTATGGATAACATCCCAGGGAGTTCATAGGCCAAAACAGGCATCGATAAGATGAAACCAATGATTGTGCAGTACATTAACACCGTGAGCTTATCCAATTTAGCAGTGTTGAGGGGTGTAAGCAGACCGGAATCAGTTCCATTCATAGTGGTCTTGCTCGATCTGCTGTAGTAATTCTGCTCTTTTTCCATCTCCTTGGTAATCTTGGACGAGACAGGCAACCCAGGGTCGACATCCTGAGTAAGAGCCATTTGAGCAGCTCCCAAGCCGGCTGTAACACTGGGAGCATCATATGTGACAATTTTCTTTGCATATATGCTCTGTGTGGCGAATATTATGGCACTCGTGAAAGCATATATTATACCGTTGAAATGGATACTACTCTTACCGTTTTGTTCCTTGGCATTATTCGTATCAGCTACAATGATCATCACCACGCCACAGACAAGTGGTGCTAGAGAGGCATAGGTGGAGAGGGGGAACTTCACATGGTAGAATAACCGATAACCCCCGACAACCAGCAACGGTGACAATGCTCGTATGCTACTCACGGTGGCTATTGGTACCAGAGAGGTTGCGCCCAGAGAAAATAGTTTCCCAAAGAACTGGAAGAGCCCCATTGGCAAAGTTGCCCACAGAGCCTGTCTATTAACAAGTGGGGTAGCATCAGAAGGTACGCTACCCCTTGGGAAGTGAGATCGTAGGCGTGGGAACCTCGCAAATATAAGGGTCGCTGAGATACACAACAACGATGTCACAAGAAACTGAAACTCTGCAACAAACACAGGGTAGTTGAACTGCTGTAGAGTGTTTTTGGTGAGTTGTGAAGTCATAGAGGAGATGGTATACCATATGCTGCACAGGAGCAAAACCTTCAACGAGACAGGCGGGACAAGCGTGACTAACGTTTGCAACATGGACATATTCTGACACGGCTGCTTTGAAATCATCTGAAGGCTCGCAGAATAAATGTATGAATATATAATGATTCAAGTGTGATACTGTTCAATGCTAATGGTTCTATTAGATAACCTGTGGATGCTGAGTGTTCAATGGTAAATATCAGGTGCGGTAGTATCCGTTTAAGATTTGTAGCGAGTGGAAATTGGTCGCGAGTGATTGCAAGTGTAACCAACGTGTTCTAACCCTGTAAGGTGAGTGATGTATCGGAATCACTGGAGATGGTGATACGTTCCCAAAAACGACAGTGCGCGATAAAGCTGTGTAGATCACCGATGGTGTTGAAAACAGTTATACTCTCACCGGTGGGAGCAACACAAAAAAAGATGATCAAACACGGATACCCGAAATGGCCAAGGAGGTGGTAAAGTGGTGAGATGGTGAGGCGGGTGAAAAGGAAAACCGCGGGATATCAATTATAACAATCAACTAAAGCCATTGTTCGTAAAGTTTCGCTTAGCAGATCACACACAGATACACACCAATGAGTGCCATATGATTTGTTATACAGAGAGATCAACAGTGAATTTTCTCTGCACAATTCACATGGTGGTTCCGTTGGCATTGATCTTCCCTTGCGCCAACAGGTAGTTTCCCCCATTCCATAAATCAGAAAAGGACACCCAAACCCACCCTGCCTGCGACGCACATCCGCAACTAACAAAAACGGCAACCCATACGCCGCAGCGGCAGGACAACCTGAGATGTGCAGCGGAGCTGATCGCCTCACAGATGAAGAGCTCTTCGCCTTACGCAAGCAGTGCTTTTCAACTAGCGAGAAGATGTCCATAGACAGAAGTGGATCTGCGCCTCTGGGCGCAAAAGGGAAGCTTGCTGCGGGGTGCTGTGAGATGCTGTGAGGTAGAGTTTGGTGTGCGGTTTAGTTATGCAGCGGCAGCGCAAAAGGGCTGAAGACCGCAAAGGTTTACATGGGGTATTAGGGGAAGGCACAAACACACTAAAGTGAGATTGGGGAGAGACACAGAACAATCCAAATGCAATAAGGGAAGAGGAGTTAGTGAGTTAAATAGGGGATTACATGGGGGATTACATGGGGATTAATTAGAGCGATGGAGGGATTACGAGAGGGTGTGAGGGCGTTTGTATAATGGGGTGTAGGTAATGGGGTTTGTGTTATGGGGTGAGTGTAATGGGTGAGTGCAATGTGGAACGTGTAATCATGGAGCTGAGAGACTGACCAGCAGATCAAGTGGTTCTGTTTCCACTCCACTTTACGTGGAGTATGACACTGATAGAGAGAATAGGGCCACTCGTTGTTAGGACAGTCGCTTGGAAAAGGCTGAGCTTGACGGCTTCAACTCAAGCTTCAATGATGATAATTATGCAAAAAAACCTGCAAGGCTGAGTAAGTATACGACAGTTGTGATAAGGAGATGGGTACAAGTGCATATTCCCGACAATGCTTCTCCACACAAATATGGTGTTTTGCATAAGATTTTTCAGACGAGGTCCACACCACTGCCCCCACCCCTACCCAGCCCACCCCGGATCGCGAACGAAGCTTCGCCTACATCCCGACATGTAAACAACCCAATTTTTTTGTGGCGGGGGGAGTCATCCACGTTTTGTGTTCCTTGTTCACAAACCTACCACTGCTTACTATTGTCTAACATCATAGCTAGCGGTGCCAATACTTAGATCAAACTTTCTCTCTCCCTCATCTATGTTTCCACCACCCTCTGGGATACTCTTTACTGCCTGGGCCGTGCTGTAATGCTGTACTGGATTTGGGTCCAATGCTGAGGAAGCTCCGAAGAGTTGCTCTATCCGCTGTGCTGTATATGCACCGTGGCTGCAATTTAATGTGGAGCATGGGGGACAGACGCGTCGCAGATCTTTTAGGTGGCATGCACAACGCCGGTGATGCATGTTGTTTATTCTTGCATCAAACGGATTACGGTGTACGGAGGGAGGGAGTTGCTCTAAAGAAGATAGGTGCTGTAAAGGACATTCGTAGCTTGGTTGTGATACCATCGTTATATATAAGCATAATATCCACAGTATGAATATAACTACAGTGTGGATATTATTATTATTATTATTATTATTATTATCGTCAACGGTAAATGATGTCATTACATTATCTCCAAATAGCCGAGTAATCACAATGAAACTCAAAATAGCTTGGATGTATTATTTTAGCTCAACCGTAAGGCGTGTGCGTATCTATTCCTGCTGATCTATTCCTGCTGATTCTTTTCGGACGTTTCAGGCTGAGCCTCATCATATCCGTTGGGTCAACCTTAATGGGATCCTGACGATTTTTGACAATCTCGCACTAAACAAACATCATAATTATGTGTATTCATCAGTGGTTAGTTCCTATTTCCAATATAAATGTCAAGAGCAAGAGGATCTACGATGTGCAGCACATAGCACAGCAACCTTTGGCTCGCATTTACATAAAATATCCCACAGTCAGCACTCCCTATATCAATCCGAGATAGTTTAGTGGCTAGAATCCCCGCTTGTCGCGCGGGGGACCGGGGTTCAATTCCCCGTCTCGGAGCTTTATTTTTTTGTGCTTCCGCGTCCTATATTATTAGGCTGTGGGGTATACTATGGTGGGCTTTAGGGTATCAATACTATGTTTTTTTACAGAACCTACCAAATGGCGTCTAATGTCCATGACTTTCTAGAAATAAACCTATTTATCTGGTTGGAAATTAGAAGGACAAGTTAAATGACTGGGTTGAGGCACACCACTGTCTTACTCTACATCTGTGATAGCGGATCGCTATATATATATGCTGAATGGTGATAATTCTTTTAAATATACAATATATATTATGTCGCGGACTACAAACATCACTTCCTACGTCTTCCGCCACTACTGACATTTGCGGAAACACCAGTGGCCTTCCTCGTAGAGATGGAGTCTGCTGGACTTATCTCTGTTACTGTTTGCTGTTGTTGCTGCTGCGGCACCACCTGTGAATCAGCAGCATTACGAGCAGCAGCGGCTTCAATCGTCTCTGGATCCAAATATGTCATGATCAATGGGATTGCAGCAATGGTGATAGCCACCATCAACCCAGCTGCCAGCATTGGATGCTCAATCAAGTACTTTATAGGGCCAGCCTCAGTGATTGGTCTGTTACGCAGTTGAACATAGTCTCTTGCCTGCAATGACTCAGAGGAGATGAAAATTGGATAAGGCAACTCTGCACCAATGTCATTCCAGTTGTAACCCCATCTTGCCTCGTTCACCGCCACAGTGCCGTTCTCACTCACTTCCACCCTCAAATCGCTACCAACCTTTAATCTGTAGTCCATGCTATCAAATTTGAGCTTATATATACCTGGAGAAACGCCATCAATTTCAAAGCCACCGTTCTTGGTGATATGTGCTGTTTTGCCCAAATCGGTACCCACCAACTTGATACTGGCTCTGGAGGGATCACCAACTGGAGCACCCTGAGGGAACTCCACAGTTCCTACGATGGAATGAGCAACGGCGGCACCCAAAATAGAGAGGAGGTACAATACACCACGCATCATATAGAATGGACAGACCGTTTAATTGTGGACTTTTGAAACAAGTGTATCTTGATTGTGTGTTGAGTGTCAAATCCCAATAGCAAGCACTAGAACCGCACACTGTGTATGAGTGTATACCTTAAGCAGTGAATTGAAAACTCAATCCTACTATCAATAAGTCAACAATTTGACAGATATTATAGATAACCACTAATAATAGCTCTATAGATATGCTTTCAATTATGGCTGTCAGATATATTTCAATCCTCCAATATACATATTGCACTGCTTAATTCCACCACCTACGGGCTTATCGACTCGGCCCTCCCGCCTACCCTGCCAGTGCCCTGCGAGCTGCCCTGCCAAGTGCCCTGCGAAGTGCCCTGCAAGTGCCCTACAAACTATGTGCTGTGCTACTACGTGGTGCGCTACTATGTGGTGAGGTGCTATGTCCCACCATGTCGGTCGCTACCCGTAGAATGGGCTGCTGTTGGCCCTTACTCTCTCCAATGGTTACCCTACCACAAACTAAAACGTTGCAGTTTTGCAGGCTTCCTGGACGGGAGAGAGGGAGGGAGGAGAGGAGGGCAGGGCATCGGGTCGGTCCTCTTTCCGCTGAGTGTTCCTTGCACTGAAAAATTTCCATTGGTTGTAGAATATCTTTTTTATGTTCTCGGTTTTTTTTCTCTATTGTACCAAGGGCACGTATTATTGTAGAGCGCTAATGCCATTTTTTAGATTGTCGCTCTCTACAACGTGCCCGAGAGAAGATGAAAAATGATGTCTCCAGCTGGAGTGGGCACGTGAGGCACCGATCTACGCTGGTTGGTGTGTCGATGGTGTCACCTCCTTACCAGGAGTCGTACATATTACGATTATATATATATAAGTGTATACTCGTAGAACATACAGACATACACACACACACACACACACGTTGTGTTTGTGTCTCTTGTAATCCTGTATATGCCTGGATATACTTTTGAGCTCTGTGTACATGTTTACACAAACAATGTCTATGTATAAATGATGTCTGTGTATAGGCATCAATAGGCATGCCTAGTAGAGTAGAGAGCCTGTGCACATCTAATGACAGTACTCATCCCAACTACTATAATTTAAACACGATGCTGTCCACGTGGTTCAAATACATAGATACCCCTCATACCACATCTGGACAATGCCTTTCCAAAGTTATTCATATATTCAATACATTTACAAGAACTAAATAAATACAGACAGAATGCATTCGCCCCTCTTCTCACCACATCCCCTTCAGCTTATGCTTAGAATCCCATGTTGTTTGAGTATGCCATGGGCTTCAAGTCAGGGTGTGGAACTTCCTTGAACGTCTTATAATCCAAAGAATACTCTTCATCCTCACCAAGAGAAAAGTTGATAACAGCACCAAGATTACCCTGGGAATCGCAGTAGTTGGGTGCACTGAACACAGTGATGAGCTTACCGTTATGCTCCAACTCGTAACCACCCATTCTCACCTCATGGGATCTAATAACCGCCTTGAGGTTGTTCTTCTCACAGAAGGCCTCAGTAACATCGGGACCAAACTGGAGACCCGTTCCTCTCTTTGATGGGGAACGGCCAGGTTCGGTCTGTGGGTCTGTCCACAACAGTTCCATTTCCAAGCCTTCCTTTGGTGGCTGTCTGTTCTTGGGTCTGCTGATGTTGCGGATGTCCTCAATAGTGACATCATCGTTGCTGAACAAACCACCGTGCATCACAAGGTACTCCTGACCGATCAAACTGGCATATGGAAGGGAGTTGAAAGACTCGGCAAAGCAGTGGAACAGCTTCTGGCCATACTTGTGCTTACACTCATCCTCAAAGCCATAAACCTTGTTCATATCGTTTGTCTCGTGGTTACCACGATTTATGTAGAAGTGCTTAGGGTAAAGTATCTTGTAGCAGTACAAAAGAAGGGCAACCTCACACGACCAACTACCTCTGTCGACGAAATCACCATTGAAGAGGTAGGTATGGGTTGGGCCAACGTCGCCAAAAGTTTCAAATATGTTGAGAACGTCATAGAACTGTCCATGGGTATCACCACAGACGGTTATTAGCTCACCTTCGCTCTGGAACTCTTGAGCTGAAGCCTTTGATCTCTTGAGACCAAACTCCACAAGAGAAGGCTCTGTTTTCAAGATCTGGTTCACCACCGCAACAATTGCATACGCGTGTCTCTTGGGGATTTTGCCGTCGTTCTTGAAGAGGGTGATCATTTCCTGAACGTATTCTGGTGTGAGGTCAATGGAAACGGTCTTGTCGGCATCAGCAGAAACAGTGATGTTCAACTCCGGACCGGTATATGAAGTCTCCAATAATATGGAATTGAAGTTCAACTCAGATATCACCGAGTCGTTGGCGTCATAGGCCAAAGCGTTCTCAAACGCAATAACCTTCAAGATCTTCTCAATGTCTTTCTTGAGCTTCAAAGCACCGGCATCCTTAGGTGCCTTGGCCAACACCACTTTGACATCCTCCAAAGATCTCTCGTAACGGAAGATGGCAGCGTAGCCGACGGCTCTTCTGTAGTAACCTTTAAGGTAGTCTTTGTCGAGTTCGATGGCCTTCGTAGCATCTACAATGGCCGAACCGTAGCTCTCCAGCTTTATGTGTGCCTGTGACCTGTTGGAGTAGAAAATTGCCGTTGGTTCGAGCTCTATGGCTTGGGTGTAGAACTCCACAGCGCCCTCATAGTTGTTCTGCTTGAGGGCTGCATTACCCTGGTCCTTGAGGTCATTAGCCTGGGTGGTGATGTCTTCGGTGGTCATGGTTATTCAAATATTGCCCAACGATTATATCCCGCAAAGTATATATATATATATATAGATAAAGACAGACGAGTCAGTCAAACAATTAACACGTGTGATTTCAGAATATAGTGTGCTAGACGCCTTCTCGTAAAGTATTCGTTGCAGTGCCAGCTCGCGTGAGGACTTTTCTGCCGATCAGAGCTCTAATGCAGCTTATGGTGCGAATCAAATCAAGTGAGGGGGGTGCCTAGAAAAGGATGCCCTGTAAGTACGAGGAGAAGCTTCTGAAGAAATATATTACACCCTATTACACAAAAAAATGGAGCGAAAATAGAGCGAAAATAAAGCCAAAATAAAACCAAGATAAAATACCCGATGAAAGATTCCTCGCTAAATGGTTCTCACTCATTAAACGTATCTGTAATTATTCTTCCATCTGATCGAACCTCTGCAATCGTCACCCACCTTGCCTTAGCCCGGCCCGCTGCTGATTATACACGGCAGTGGGGGCCGTTGATGCCTAGTGATGCCACTGTAATGGATGAATTGTGTAGGAAGTGCCTTGCAATGCCTGGCAACGCCTACTAACTATGGCAGGCGGAAGGCAGACGGACGGATAGGCAGCAGGACGGATAGGCAAACAGGCAAACAGGCAAACAGGCAAACAGGCAAACAGGCAAACAGGCAAACAGGCAGGCAAACGAGCAGACGGGCCGCCAGGCCGAGAAACACCTTCCATTGCAAGGCATCTCGGTGATCTCTCTGTTTGGCCAGCTTGAGAAAAAACATCCCCGGGCACAGACGCATAGGGCTTCCATGAGAATCTGGACGCGGTTCGCCAGCATTCGCGGAGTGCGTGGGGGGGAAGAGGTGGGGGGAAGGGTGCCAGTGCCCTTCTCTTTCATGAATTAAGACGATCAGGTGGGAAAATGAAGGCAAGGGTACCAGGTGGTGGTACCTGGTGGTGGGCTCGATATTATCCTGTGATCTCTTTATGATTAGGGAATTGTGGATAAAGCAGAAGGTGAGAGCAAGTGGGATGAGAGGATGTTCAATAGAGGATGATCAATAGAGGATGATCAATAGAGGCTGCTTAATAGAGGCTGCTTTGAGACGAGGTATCACTGCTAGTAAAATGAAGACGGAACCTCAGAAGTTGATAATTATATATCTACACAACAGAATCAATGTGAAAAGCAATGTGGAAAAGCGATGTAGAATACAATGTAGAAATATATCAAGCCTGAGGACTATATAGCACAGTATAGTTTAATAAGTGCAATAATCTCCATGCATACATTACTATGCCGATTTCTAGTTTTGAATCCAGTATACACATATAAAGTGTATCCTGGTTATTAAACATGAACGCACTTCACTCAGATCGTCACTTCACTTAAATCCTCACTTCACTCTAACCGTATAGTCATCACCACTCTTGGTCAAATACCTCACCCATGGATAACTCTGGTACTGCAATTTAGGCTCGTTGATCCTAAGATAACGCACCTGTAACCCAGAGGTTGTGAAATAAGGTATCTCAAAGTTCACCTTGATGGGTCTCTTTTTGAAGTTCTCCAATTCCCTCTCCGTGTCGTGAACACTGGGCAACAACAACTGGGCAACCATGGCATACTCTTTGGCTCCATTCACCGACTTGAACTTCCATATAAAACAACTTTTATCTGGCAAATATTTAGCACTTCCCTTATCCGTGCTGAACTTGGGAGAGTCGATATCATCAGGACATGGCACCAAGATCTCCACGTTATTGGCAACCAATTTGCTCTTGAAATTGGTCTTCAACCTTATTGCTATTTCCAGCCTGGTGTTTGAATAGTTGTGCAATTTGTAATCTATGAGGAACAATGGCCTTAGTGGAGGACTCAGCATCCTGTAGCTGATGAGGTCAAACTCACCATCAGGTGGCACAAAGGTAATGATCTTTTCATTCTCAAATTTAGCAAGGCGTACACACTGGTGGAACTTGATATCTTCAAGTTCAAATCCACCGTTGCTGTTACTACTACCAGACGACTCTCCATTGGCAGCTGATGTGCCACTGTTGAGGAACTTGTCATTGAGCCCCAGTCTAAGATCAGGCATACCAGACAATTGACTCTTCACCTTGATTTTGCCCTGGATCTCAGAACTCAAAACTTGGCCAGAGCCCGAGATCAACATATTGATAGACTCCACAACATCCAAATAAGCCTCATTCTTCTTGTAGAAGATCCCCTCCGGGCGCCACGAGATGGAGTTGGTGAGGGCATTGGGTGGCTGTTTGACTGTCTTTGTGTTGTTGAGAACCCTTTCAAGGGTGTATGTTTCTTGGGTAATGTATTCTTTGAGGATTTTGGTATCTGTGATCTGTGGAAGGCCAAAATCCATCATCTCATCCAATAATTCGTATATAACAACAAAATTATCACGGATGGACTCCTCCTCCAAAGACTTAAAGTAGCTGTTCAACACCTTGACAAGGTTATTGAGAAATATCAAAATCGCAAAAATGTTGCTGTTTTCCTTTGTAACCGCCAACAGATAAAGGTTGTTATGTGTCAGATAGACATAGTTGACACCATTGTCGTACAACACGGGAGCAAGGGCTCCCTGGTCACTAGACAACGACGACTCATCCTGATCCACGAGTAAAAGGGGGAACTTTTCAATTGCGGAAAAGGGAATATCTCCCTTATAGTCTCTGCTTAGGATGGATTTCCCCTTCACATCCAAGAAATGAATAGATGATGCCATGGTGTGTGCGATGTGATGTGATGTGATGAGATGGGAATGTAATGATGATGATTATGTGAATTGTACTATGTGGGGACCTACCAGACACCAAACAACCGATTGGTTATACTAGATAGGTACCTCTTCTGTATGCCAATATATACGACGCAGTCAAGTGAAATACCGATACCAATACCAATACCACGATACTATGATCACAGAAGTCACTTCAGCAATTGCTCTCTATGAAAATCCCAATCCCAATCCCAAACGCATCCCATCATCCACTGTATATATTTAGCTAGGTGTTTGGCTTACACTATGCTATGTGTTCCGATCCTCACCCACCGATCGCTATCTGGAGAATCTACGGTACACGACTTTTGGGAGAGTGGGAGTTTGGGAGAGAGTGGGAGTAGGAAGTTAAGCTATGGCAGTCTGGAGGGCAGGCTGGAGGGCAGGTCGGAGGCCTTTCCTGGCCCCCTTAGTAGGTGAGAGCTTATAGAAATACCCTTAGTTGAGGCGGCGGTAGTTAATTCCCTTAGTGGAGGGTAGTGGCCCATAGTTTATTCCTTTAGTTGAGGGGTGGTGGCCGTGGTTAATTCTTTTAGTTGAGGGCCGTGCTCCACTCTCTTAGTTGAGGGCCGTGGTTAATTCCCTTGGTTAAGTTAAGGGCCACCCACAGCATGCAGGATGGCAGTTGAGTGTGGGGTGGAGGGATGGGGTGGAATTCTCATAGGGAAGAAAGAATATAGAGCGAGTGATTCTCTATGAATATACATATGTATATGTACATACAAACATTCACTGAGCGACCTTTTGTAGACATACACAGTAAATACTTCAACTGGGTGATGTCGTGCAGACTTTTATGGTTCACAATGTCTATGTAACATCTATCATATAACCCCCTCCACCTTAGAATGAGCTCAGATAAACCAAAGCGGGAGTTACGACAGCTTCTCACGCAGTTTTTCAAAGGAATAAAAGCCAGTGAACTTGACGGGAAACCACTTGATGAAGTTGTTTCAAAAGTAGCCGAGTACCTGGAAAGGAAATCAGATGTGTCAGAATCGGTCATATCTTTGGTGTCTCTAGAACAGCAGTACCGGCATGAGCTACTACGGCTGACCACGAAAATCCTCCGAGGCGAAAAGGAATTTGTAGATAAGGAGGCCATCCACCAAATGGTGTCTTCCAGACCGACAACCACCGGTGACAACAGCATTCACTCACAACGTATGTCTCCAGATGTTGATTCTCTCGACTGTACACATATTGATCCTACGCTCATTGTGAATAGAAGCGTCGCCGATAGGTATGTGCGAAGGGTTCTTCTGAAAAGAGGCAAGAACAGAGCACAATTAAAAGAGCTTTTCAGAAAGCAAAGGGAGAAGGAGAGAGAGCTTTGGCTATCACGTGTCAAGTTAGAACAAACTCTACGGTTGGAATTCTCAAAGTCAAAGCAATCGCATAGCCTTTCGGCAGTTGCATTGGTAATGGCAGATAAGACTAAAGAGCTCGAGACTGCGTTTGTTAGATCTGGACTGAAAAAGAGGGATCTGCAGATCCATAACGAGTTCACAAAGTTATACCAAGAGTACTATTTGGTGTTTAGAAGTATCAAGATGCCCTATTTCTGTCTTGCGAAACATTTGTACTATAAGGAATTGGCTAACGATAGGAGATGGTTGACTGAGCTTTTAGCTGATATTCTGAAGGACTAACACCCTTGGATGTATGATGAATAATGAATCAAAGAAGTACAAGGAGATGATTTACTATGAACTGTTCGTGACGTTGGAGACACCGGGTTGACTGAATGGACAAAGCCCAAGCCCGATGTACTATGATGCACAGGTTTATAATACCATAATTTATCTTGAACAATGCTTACGCTATGAGTGAGCCAACTGCCCCCATAAACTTACCAAAACGGTTCGTCAGGAGGGGGATTTCCAGGTGTGAGACCTGTGCCAGTCAGCAGCTCGTTGTTCATCTTTGAATATCTACGGGGACATGGTAGAGGACACCATTGAGGAAATACGTATATTGTCATATGTAACGGAGTGATTAAAGTGAAAGAACAAAAATATAACAAACGCTCATAGCAGAGGTGAACACCTTCTACCCAGAAACAATAAGAATGGTCATAATCATTTGGGTGATTACCCCTTAAATACTCAATTAGTCAATCCAACTGTCAAATAATTTATGCCACCACATAACTCCTAGCATGGAAGCTTGACTGAAACATTTTGTACCTTTTGTACATTTGGTGAATTGCACTACCGAAATTTTCAATTCTACGCGTATGGAGCTCTTACCCTACTGCATCGGTAGATGAGACCTCATTTAGGTGTGGCACTGAGGAGCCGAGAGCAGAGGGCAGAGGGCACAGAGAGGAAGAAGCCCCAGAGAGGAAGGGGCCCCGGAGAGGAGAGGACACAGAGACAGCAGAGACAGCATAGAGTCGACCAAATTATGTAGTTGCACTCTATTGACATCGTCTGCAGACATCATTTTGTGCTGATTACCACCTGGTATGCGGAAGTGATTCGTTAAGGACGCACGGGACAAATTAAGTGATTGACCAGGTGGGACGCAAATGAGATGAGGCGAGAGCCACAAAGGGAGAGAGGCCAAGAGAGCAGGAGCCAAGAGAGCAGGAGCCAAGAGAGCAGGGGCCAAGAGAGCGGAGGCCAATGCCCCATGTATCAAGAGAAGCACTGAGAAGCTCTGTCAGCAAGTAGTTTTGTTCCAACAGAGTCTTGTGTCTCACTAAATAGGATAAATGATACAAATAATACTAGTGTGCAAGTAATGCAAGTAATGCAATTAATACGAGTGGGTATATTTTACCATATAATACTTTCCAGCTCCCACCTCTCCGTTTCAGACATCTCTCTATTGACCTCTCCAGAATATGTCTGGAGGGTTCCTTATTTCCTCCCTCCCTTCCTACACGTAAGATTGCCTCATCTCCTTTTCCAGCTGCAGTAGATAACGTATTCCCATGCCAGATTGCTCTGTCACCTAATGCGCACATAAGGTAGCAAAGGCAAAAAAGGTGTCAAAGGTATCAAAGGCATCAAAGGCATCAAAGGCGTAATGATGGCCAACTCACCTTTAAACGGTAGGTCTACAGGCACACTCGTCCCAGACAGGCACTGCAACTGGCACACTTTCCGCATACTTTTGGCACACTTTTGGCATACTTTTGCACGCAATCACACCCAAGAAGAGAGACCCTTCCCCCCTCGGCACAACAGCCTAGACCCTGCTAGCTATATTGCTCATGCCCCATGAACTAGGCCCCAAGTCAGCCAAGGTGTTCAAATCGACCAAGGTTAAATCGGCCGAGTTGGCCCAGTTGGCCCAGTTGGCCCAGAAGGCTTAGCTGGCTGGCTTAGTTGGCCCATTAGGAGGGCGAGGAGGGCGAGGAGGGGGAGGCGAAGAGGTCGAGGGGTGACTGATTGACTGACTCCGTCTGCACTTGCCCAACCTGTGGTGTGTCGGCGTAATTGCCATCCTCCTGCACCGGCGTATTGATTTGGCACGTACAATAGGGCTTCCTTTGGGGGCTTTCCGGGGCTTCAATGGGTGGGCGCGTGCGCTGACATAGCTTAACTTAGGCACCACATCGCACCTTTTTGGGCCCGCTAGACCAAAAAAAAAAGACCTAATCTGCACGCGCACTACTCAACTCCATTTTTTTTAGAGCCTGTCAAAATTTTTCTCTTAGTATAGCGTATCCCTTTATCTGAAAAATCACAAATACCAGTCAAAATTTGGGTGTAGAACAGTTTCATCACTTTTTAACAACCACCTTTAACACCATACACCAGAAGTAATTCTCCTTAGGCTTATATATACAGCTGTGGGACAGAGGCCGGATCCCCTTTCTCTCTGACAACTAACTGCACGCAGGTGATATATATATACATATATATAGACTCACCGACAACTCCGATACGGAATAGTTGCTTGCGCTCACTCACCAACAAAGCAAGCACTATACATAGATTTGCCAACTTTATTCATATACACTTCACACGTTGTTGTCACTATAACATCCCACGATACTTCGTTAACCAGGCATAAAGACGAATTTTTTTCTGAGTGCCCAGGAACGAACCGTATCGTCCCATTTCCGTCTTTCGCCACATCGTAACCGTATCATATCCAAATTATAAACAATGGCTTCATTCCAACAACCAAGTCATTTCCACAGCCATAGGCGATCATCCATAGCAGCTTCCACTGCCCCATACTCGATCCCCGTGAAGAACCAGGCCGGTCACAATGGACACGCCATTAATGGCTCACATGTTGGTACACCAGGAAGCCTGAATGGTCACTCCAGCGGGTTTGGCTTATCACCACACACAGGTGGACCACTATCAGCATACAGTAACAGTCACAGCAACGGTAATCATAACGCCCAACTCTCCACCTCGGTCCCTGTCCTCTCAAGAGAGTTTGTGGTCAGGCGCATCTCTGAGGGTGAGACGGGCCGTCTGAAAGAAGAGCTCAAATGTGAGGCGTGTGGAAAGGGGTACAAGCATATTTCTTCATTAGCCAAGCACTTATGGGAGCACACACCAGAGTGGAATGTCACCAAAAAGTTACTCATCAGTAAGCACCAGCAGGTACAGCTCTTGGAAGCTGCCTCTATTCTCTGCAGCATGAACGACCTGGCGTCACCAGCAGGACATCGCAAGAGCATCTCACAGTCGCCTTCGCTTATGCCTCACCTGGAAGAAGGAGGTCCAATGTTTGCGGCCAACAACCATAATGGCAACGGGCTCTTCTCTCCCTCTTACGCCCAGGTCGAGAAGGAAGGTACACCCGAGAACTCCGTCGACCCCAACTCTGACAATTCGGACTCGTCATTATCACCATCTGAGAAGAAAGAGAGCAAAAAAGATACCAATAATAGTAGAGCCTCTTTGTCTTTCAGAAAGAAGTCTGTCTCTCAATACCCGCCATCGTTTGTGGAGCCCACTGGTGGTGCGCCCAACCGTTTTAATGTCATCAACGGGCACGGGCATACACTTGACTCTCCAAGCAAACTTCCGTCGATGGGCACTTCATTCTCTAACGGTGGTTATCTTGATGGGCCATCTTCCTTCCGTAATGGAAGTACCAGTCATCTCTACAACCAGCGTGCTGGAAGCATTGGAAATGCTCATCAGTACGTTGGTAGCTTGGGTGGTGTATCACTTCCTCCCAACTCACTTTCTAAAAACACCCCCATCAACGGGGCTCCTCTTTCCTTCAGAGGCAAGGACGGCCTATTGGCACCCAGCGGGAACGACGATGGAGACGAGGCACCACCACATGGTAACAATGGGTTTGTACCGATCAACGGCAATGGAAGGAATTCTAACGAGGCAAGGGAAGAATCAGTTAGTCCACCACCTGCGCGTCAGGATGAGGAGGATGAAGGTGTTTTCGGAGAGATGGATGAGTGAAAAGCTGAATTTCTACATTGTGGATCGAGAAAGAGGAAGAGGACGAGGAAAATGAAAAAGGAGGAGGAGGGGGGGGGGATGATTGATAGGCGTTCTACTGCATTCTACTAGAGTTTATGACACGGCGATGTACAACCACGAACGGAGAAGATACAAGCTTAAAATCATCATCATCATTATCATCATTATCATTATGAGTATATATATAGTTCAACTCTTCTTGTTTTGGTTCAGCGATTGCTATGTCGTTTATATCTTATGTTTACTTTTATTATTCTACACCGGTTACTAGGGAGTGGTTAGGGGCAGCTAATGTCCTGTTTTGATTGTTTTATATGTTTTCTCTTTATCTTTTTTGTTATTATTCTTCTCTGTTTGAAGGCACAAGTTGTTTTCAGATACAAAACGTCCGGTTACTTTTTCCTTTAAGTTTTGCTTTTTTGGCTTCTGTACAAAGAAAGGATGTAATCATATTATGTATTAGGGGGATAAGAAACGGTAAAAGTGAGTGTTTTGTTATAGACTGATTATATTTCCCGTAAAATGTCAAAGTCAATATTGATCTTATTGAGTGTCTTCAAGCTATTGTAGTTGACACGTATTCAAGTGTTCATATTCTCCATGCAATCTCTACGTCTGGGCCAAGGAAGATCAACAGAACAAATACGAAGGGAGGAAGACGAACTAAATGCTATCGATGGGAGGCTGGTGATGTGGGGCCAGTAAAGTGAGGCCAGTAATGAGTAAAGTCTGGCCAGTAAAGTGAGGCTAGTAAAGTGAGGCTAATAATGTGAGGCTAATAATGTGAGGCTGGTAATGTGAAGCTGGTAACGTGAGGCTAATAATGTGAGGCTCAAACGATATCTGGCTATGTCCGTCTGGAAAGCACAGTGAGCCCAGTGAGCCCAGCCCAGTAAGGTTAGTAGGTCCAGTATACTAAGTAGAGTAGGCAGCAAGACCGATGAGCTAAGTGTGTGAGGCTCTTCTTCGCCTATGAGCTTATGGTCGGCGTACACGACCCATCCACGTATTGTTGTGTTTTGGTAATATACGCGTTATTGATTTGGGTGATCCACTAAACGATTTTCTGTCGAATGAAGTAAATAGAGAGAGAGAGAGAGAGAGGAGAGAGAGAGAGAGGTTACCACTCTTTATGTATTGTTACTTGTACAAGCTAGATAATTAGGATAATTAAGGTGTATACTTATTTACCTCATATTTAGTATTCATATGACATATGTGTAATATATACATATGTATAACTCCATTACCGCTATTCTATATCGTATATAACAACAGCCACCACTAAAGCCCATATCCACTCATTTATTAACCCACCAACCATTCAACATGTCTGGCGAATCACGCACAGAACTCCTCCATTGGCTCAATTCTACCTTGGATATATCATACACGAAAGTAGAGCAATGTGGTACTGGAGCGGCATACTGTCAGATCTTTGACTCGGTGTTCCAGGACCTGCCCATGGCCAAGGTCAAGTTTGACGCCACAGCAGAATACCAGTACCAAACGAATTTCAAAGTGTTACAGAGCGGGTTCACAAGGCACAAGATTTCTAAGCCCATCCCAGTCGATCGTCTGATCAAATGCAGGTTTCAAGATAATCTTGAGTTCCTACAGTTTATGAGGAAGTTCTGGATGGAAAACAAGGATGAGACCAATTATGATCCACACTCCAGAAGGAAAAGCGTCGTTTCAACACCACAGGTCACACGTACTCCTTCATCTCTCGGTGCTCGTAGAGTTACCAGTGGCCGCGGAGAGCCTGTGCTGAGCACCAGCACCAGAAGGGCAAGTACAACCCCAGGAGTACTAAACCCTGTGAAAACGAGATCAGCGTTGTCTTCGCAACCGGGTTCTGCTGTGGGTTCCAGGGTATCCTCTCTAAGTGGAGATATGGGTCCTCCTCGTAGTCGTACAACTAGCACCAACGGTAGCTCGGCAGCAGTAGTGGCCAATTTGCAAGTTGAGCTCCAGACATCTAAGCAGAGGATCACAGAGCTCAATACAGAGCTGGACGATTACAAATACACCAGCGAGGGACTGGAGACAGAGAGGAACTTTTATTTCAATAAGTTGAGGGAAATTGAAATCCTCATACAAGCATTAAGCGACCAGCACAGGGACGGAATAGTGCCAGAAGGCTCGGTTGGCAACTTGCTGAAACAGATCCAAGATATCCTATACTCCACAGAAGAAGGATTCCAGATCCCTGAAGTTGAAGGTGGTGCAGAGGAGAACAATGAAAATGACCACCTCCTCAAGGCAGTAGACGGGACGGGGGTGGTAGCTCACCCTTCCAATGGTATCAGTGAAGGTGATCTAACCATGGATATCAAGATGGCTGACGAGGAGACTTTCTAGAATTGCTTGTTTATATCATAATTAATATATATTTGATCCAACCCGATACAAATGCAGGTATACAGTTTTAACCATACTGTAGCATCTTGTGGCGGTGGCCTGTGCCTGCCCCACGCTACTGCCATAAGCAGTAGTGACTTTTCAACATTATTTGGTTATATTACACTACCTTCCATCGCCAGCTTTCGGATGGCAAGACAGAGAGAGAGAGAGTCTGGCCAGCCATTTCAAAGAGAATATCACAAACTCGAATATATATATTGTAGTAGTGGTGAACACACTGGAAAGTGCAATAATTAAACAGATATCAACGGTATTATATGTCGGTCTCATTTGCGTCAGCAGTGGCGTCTTTGAGTCCCTCATCATTGGGTTCTCTACGAGCCCAGGGCCATCAGTGTATGCCCGCTTTCTTTGCCAAGTATGGGGCTCGTTTGGTGAGACAATCTACCAGTAGGAGCAGCAGAGGTATGGCCATGACCAAGAGGGCCGCCTCCAGCGTATCATTTGGGTCTCACAAATTGATCAGCCACTGTAGACAAACCAGATTGCTGGATGGTGGAGTGAATAGGTTGCCTTACACCACCACCGTCTTGAGACACTTCTCCTCTTCCCCATACAGGAGAGCAAAGCCCGAAGATGACAAAAAAGAGAGCAAGGACTCAAACAACGACAACAAAAAGCAAAAAAAGGGGACATCAAATGACGGTAATAACAATTTGGATTTGGGCGAGTATTTGAAATCTCCACAGTTTAGAAACACAACCATCCTCACCATCTTGTTGACTGTGGGATTACAGTTCCTCGGCCCAACAGATACAACCAACCAGCTGACATTCCAGGACTTCAAGACCAAATATCTCGAAAAGGGACTGGTTAAGCGCATATACGTGATCAATAAATCATTTGTAGAGGCTGAGCTCATTGGTAGTCCATCCTCTGTCTCTGGTGCCCAGGCTCCTCTGAACGTATTTGGCCACCAGATGGTTGGTTTCTCCATTGGTAGCGTTGACTTCTTTGAAGAACAGTTGGATATCATCCAGGATAATTTGGGAATCCCTGATAATGAGCGTATCCCTGTGTCGTATACAGAAAAGGGGAACCCTCTTTCGTACATCTTACCGTTTATCCCCACTGTGCTTCTCCTTGGTGGCCTCTACTACATCACTTTTAAGATGAGAGGTGCTGGAGGCAAGGGTGGTATGGGAGGAATCCTCAATGTGGGCAAGTCCAAGGCGAAATTGTTCAACCAAGAGACTGACATCAAGGTGAAATTCAAGGATGTTGCCGGATGTGATGAGGCCAAAGCTGAAATCATGGAGTTCGTGCAGTTCTTGAAGGACCCTCAGAAGTATGAGAGGCTTGGTGCCAAAATCCCAAGAGGTGCCATTCTATCTGGTCCTCCAGGCACAGGTAAGACGCTGCTTGCCAAGGCCACTGCCGGTGAGGCTGGTGTCCCATTCTTGTCTGTATCTGGTTCTGAATTCGTTGAGATGTTTGTTGGTGTGGGTGCCTCTCGTGTTAGGGACTTGTTCCAGAATGCTAGGAAACTCGCACCGGCCATTATCTTTGTGGATGAAATTGATGCGATTGGTAAGGAGAGAAGTCGTAGCGGCGCTATGGGCAGCAATGATGAGAAGGAAGCAACTTTGAACCAGCTGCTTGTGGAGATGGATGGATTTGACACTGGTGATCACGTGGTTGTGCTTGCCGGTACTAATAGACCTGATGTTTTGGACAAGGCTCTATTGCGCCCTGGAAGATTTGATAGACATATCACCATCGACAGACCCGATATTGAGGGCCGTAAGGATATCTACAAAGTTCACATGAGGCATTTGAAGCTCAAGGAGGCACTTACCGATCAATTTGCAGGAAAGCTTGCAGCTTTGACCCCCGGGTTCGCTGGTGCTGACATTGCCAATTGCTGTAATGAGGCTGCTCTCATCGCTGCTAGAGGTGACTCTGAGTACGTTGAGTACACCCATTTCGAACAGGCCATCGAGCGTGTCATTGCAGGTCTTGAGAAGAAGTCCCGTGTTCTTTCCGAGGAGGAGAAGACCACAGTTGCTTACCACGAGGCTGGTCATGCTGTTTGTGGTTGGTACTTGAAGTATGCCGACCCTCTGCTTAAGGTGTCCATTATCCCTAGAGGCCAAGGTGCTCTTGGATACGCTCAGTACCTTCCCGCTGACCAGTTCTTGATCTCACAGGAGCAGTTCATGCATAGGATGATCATGGCCCTTGGAGGCAGAGTGTCCGAGGAGCTTCACTTTCCATCTGTAACCACTGGTGCTTCTGATGACTTCAAGAAGGTCACTCAGATGGCCACGGCCATGATTACCAAATTGGGTATGTCCAAGAAGCTTGGTACCATCACATTTGAGAGCAGTAACAACAACTCTGGTGGATTCCAGGTCCACAAGCCATTCAGTGAAACCACAAGTGAAACAATCGATGCCGAGGTGAAGGGATTGGTTGAATTGGCCCATGAAAAGTGCCGTACTCTCCTCAAGGAGAAACTGAGCGACGTAGATGTTGTTGCCAAGGAATTGCTAACCAAGGAGGTGTTGACCCGTGACGATATGTTCCGTCTTTTGGGTCCCAGACCATTTGAAGAGAGAAACGATGCTTTCAAGAAGTATTTGATGCCAAGAACGGATGGAGCTAAGAGTGCCCCCCCTCCACCTCCGGAGGAGACCCAGCAGCCACTTGTTTAATGTACATAGTTTAAAGACACACATCATGATAAATAAGACTTAATTATATTCTAATTTCCCTCCTGATTGTTAGTAACAGTATATGAGATGATAATCAGAAGTAAGAAAATAATTATCCTCCCAATGACATCTTCCCAAAGAATGGCAAAAATTAAAAAAATAAATACAGCTCGCACCCAGGTTCGAACTGGGGACCATCAGATTTGCAATCTGGTGCGCTACCACTGTGCCATACGAGCTATATGCATGGAAAGTAAGAGACACGCTATATGGCACTGCGGATGAAGCTGCTGGATATAGATAGAGAACCACCAGAATATATGGAACGTGAACCTCTTGCACTACTACTATATTCAAAATAACATCATGCCTATTTATTTATTTCATTCATATCTATATGTTTATCCTCTGTCTGTGCGCTTGTTGGCTCTATTTTCATGGAACTCCTTGGTCTTCCTCACAGACTCCGCGTATGCCTTGTCCACACTATCATGCATAGCCATAATGATATCCCTCTCTGGGGTATCCTTTGGAAGTTTCATTCCAATGACACTTTCAATACGTAGAATGAGCTCCAAATCGTACTGGGTGACCAGCGAAATGGACTTACCAGAACGACCGGCTCTGGCGGTACGGCCAACTCTGTGGATGTAAGCCTTAGAGTCGGTGGGGATATCGTAGTTGATAACCACATCAACAGAAGGGATATCCAAACCCCTGGCCGCAACATCTGTAGCAACAAGGATTTGTCTCTCTCCGGCTTTGAACTTGTTGAGAGCACCAAGTCTCTGGGACTGGGTGAGTTGACCATGGAGAGGGATAGCAGAGAATCCCAAGATACGTGCCAAGATGGCCGTTCTCTGTGCGTGAGCACAGGTTCTGGTGAAAATAATAATGGATTTACCAACAAACTCGTTCAAAAGGTAAACCAAATAAGTGTTCTTGTAGCCACCTGGCACAACCATTAGTGACTGGATAAGGGTATCTACAGTGGAGTACTTGTTGCTAACAGCTACTCTCACAGGGTTGGTAAGCGAAGCCCTCTGAAGCTTCTCAATCTTTCCTGTCATGGTTGCAGAAAACAAGTAGGTGGTACGTTCCCTTGGGATCACCTTCAAGATTTTATCCAGAGAAGGGCCGAAATCCATATCCAACAACCTGTCAGCCTCATCCATGATCAGGAACTTGAGGGCTCTAAGGGAGAACCCCTTGGTGTGTTCCAAATGGTCCATCAAACGACCCGGAGTAGCCACAATCACATGGGGTTTCCTCATCAGGTCACGAGCCTGGTCCATCATGTCCATTCCTCCAACGATTGTAACACATCTAAGACCAATGGAGG
This sequence comes from Kuraishia hungarica, assembly GCA_030567555.1. Classification (NCBI taxonomy): domain Eukaryota; kingdom Fungi; phylum Ascomycota; class Pichiomycetes; order Pichiales; family Pichiaceae; genus Kuraishia; species Kuraishia hungarica. The sequence goes on from JAJLSL010000010.1 coordinate 188,899, forward strand.
ATCCAAGAGCATCAAAGGTCTCTCTAATCTGATATGCAAGCTCTCTGGTGGGCGCCAGAACACATGCAAAGTATGGGGTCTGTGCATGCCAAAGGGCCTGAAGAACTGGGATGGCAAAGGCTGCAGTCTTACCTGAACCAGTCTGTGCAAGACCAATGATATCGTTACCCTTCAGAGCATGAGGAATGGATTCCTGCTGAATAGGTGTTGGCTTATCATACTTGAGACTCTGACAAGCTGCAAGAAGCTCTGGGATAAGCCCCAAGTCCTTGAAGGATAACTGTTCTGCTGGTACAACTTCCGTGGTTGATTCCTCATCATTGCCATTTTTTGTTGGGTTTGGATCTATGTCTTCATCTTCCTCCTCCTCATCACTCTCGGTATTTGCTGGCTGTTTTGGCAGTCTCTGTTTACTCTCTTGCTGTTCTTTCTTCTTCTCCTGGTCTCGCACAAGTCTCTTTTTCAATGCTGAGATATCCACACCAGCGGTAGTAGCACCGCCGATCTTTCTCTCTCCGCCGGATGATCCATGTGGTCTCTTTGAAATCTTGGACAATGACGTCTTGAACGACATCTTGGACGATGTCGTTGTGTGTAATGATGGGGACATTATATGGCGTAGGTATCCTATGGTCTAATCTTGGGGTAAGATAACTTAACCAAACCAACACACTTTATCTCTCTGAATTATACCTCTAGATAGATCGTGTAGGTGTGATTACTCAGTTCAATCACTCTTAGCTATCACTGAAAATATCCAACTGATACTATGTATCAATCTCTTTACTCCTGCACACCTCGCTTCGGTCTAGCTATATATTCAATTCACTGTATATGATTACAAAGTATGTGCAAGGGAGAGAATTTTAGAATAAGAAATGATAAGCACTAACAAAAAGAGCGAGGGAGGGCGAAGGAGATGAGTCGTGCAGTGACAAAGCTCAAAAAAAAATAATTTTTCACTCTCTCTGCATGCATACTGGCAATGGGCCTGCTACTGCTTAGTACCGCCATAATAGATGGTAGTAACGGTGTGAGTTGGCTAGAGTGAATAGCGTATGAATAATATAATCCGGCAAGGAGATTAGTTAATTTAGGGAGCAGAAGAGTATACATATATATTTGGAAGATATATTTCAATATATATAAGAGTTTGGTATCCAGGATCCAATACTGCAAGTTCTTTGTATATTATAGAACACATTCAAGATGGCTAAGAGAAGAGTAAGTCGTGAGAGATGTGAAGGGATGGCCGGTATGCAAGGGTGTACACCAAAATAGGTGAGCCGGTGCTTGTTTTCCGCGTACTTCAATTACTAACGATCTATCTGTGTAGACCAAGAAGAGAACTCACACCAAGGTGTCCGAGGAGGAACTTGCCAAGATTCCAAGATCCATGGTGATCCACTTGGGTGACTCCCTCCACAACCATGCTTTGACTCAGCTGGTGAAAGATACCAGAAACCTTATGCAACCACATACCGCAATCAGTCTGCGTGAGAGAAAGTCAAACAAGCTCAAGGATTTCATTGTCATGGCCGGTCCTTTGGGTGTATCACAGCTGATGGTGTTCAGTCAATCCCAAGAGACGGGCAGCACCCACTTGAGAATGGCTAGCATGCCAAGGGGCCCCACAGCTACATTCAAAATCAAGAGTTATTCTCTATGTAAAGATATAAGCAGAATTCTCAAGAAGCCAAAGTCTGTAAGTAAGGACTCTCCCGAGTTTCTCAACCCACCACTTCTTGTCATGAACGGTTTCACAAACCCCAAAGATGCTCCTCCATATGAGAAGGTGCTCATAACAATGTTCCAGAATATGTTTCCACCCATTTCTCCACAATCCACCAAAGTGAGCACCATCAAGAGAGTGCTTATGTTGAACAAGGACCCAGAAACAGGTGTGATTGACCTTAGACATTACGCCATTGACACCAGATTGGTGGATATCTCTAGAAATGTGAATAAACTCATGGCTGCCAAGAGCCACATACATAAGGGGTTGCCCAATTTGGCAAGAGTGAGCGACGTGGCTGACATTATCCTTGATCCATATGCCAATGCCGGTTTCACCAGTGATTCCGAAGTCGAGGATGATGCCGTTGTTGAGATAAAGGAGAACAGCAATGTTGTTTCAAAGGGCAAAACAGCCGCTACAGCTACCAATGGAGACAATAAACCACTCAGCGATGTGAGAAAGAGGGCTCTCAAGCTGACCGAGTTGGGTCCTAGAATGCAGCTCGAATTCATCAAGATTGAAGAGGGTGTATGCTCAGGTAAGGTGTTGCACCATAGTTATTTCACCAAGAGTAAGGCTGAGGCTGGCAAACTGGAGCAGAGACACACTCTTAGGAAGAAGGAGAGGGATCAGCGTAGGAAGGAGCAGAATGCCAATGTCCAGAGGAAAAAGGACGACAAACTCCAGCGTAAGAAGGCAAGAGAGGAGAGAAGAAATAAGGGAGAAGCCTTTGACAGTGAGAGCGAAGGTGAAAGTGAAGATGAAAAGATGATTGATGAGGAGGGTAGGGAATTTGACCCAGAGGAATATGATTACGGTAGCGAATAAATAAAAGAAGTGTATATGCATCATCACAATACGACAGCGTTGAAAACTTTGAGTTTCTTAGCTTAGCTCAGCTTCATCTACTGTAGAGAGAATATTCCTGATAATAAAACAGAACGTCCATTATTACTATGTCGACCTAGATACTAAGTCATACATATTTGGCCATACTACAACACACATTTCCAGGTTATAATATATACCTTTTCCGCCAATCCTCCTTTTCATTTCACTGCTGCTGCTGGGCAGATCCGGTATTGGCCAGCTGGTCATACTCAAACTTATAGTTCAACTTCTCTTTGAGAGACCAACTCACAGCATCAAATAGCTTGAAATCGGCAATCTCAAAGCCTTGGCCGAGTATGCTTGGCTGGGATGACCTCTGGAACCACAGACGCTTGCTACGGTGCATCCTCCACTGCCTCTGGTTGAGAATACTTTCTGCTATGCTCTGCTCGAAAGGAGTAAGTGCAAAGTAGAAGGCGAAGAATAGCGTGGCGGTATCAACATTCTGGGCATTTATGCGCAGGTTTCCAGAGGCCCTCACTGAATTCCATACAGCAGATACCCTCTGAGCCTCCAGAGAGGGAGGAACTGTGTCGGAGGGTAGATGTGAGAAAGGGCGTGGGGTCCATATCAAACCTGATATGCCTCTGATGGGTATACCGGCCCGTGATGATCCAGCCGGTGTACCAGCTGCAGCTGCCTTGAAAGACAGTATCATAGACTGAATGCCAGGAGGCAATGATGAGAGTTTTTCTGACTCAGCTTCCTCTGCTGAGAGGGGAGTGGAGACTGCCGATACATCTACGCCTGGTGGAGCGGAGAGCGGCGGCAGTGTTCCAGCCTTTTGTGGGGAAGCAGGTGCCTCACTAGGCGAGGCGGCCTGCTGCTGCTGTGCAAGGCCCGCCACCTTTTGTTGCTGAGGAGAAGCTAAAGCCCTATTCTGACCCTGGGATTTCAAAGCTTCCAACACACTTGCTGCATTAGCAGCATTATTGTTCAGTGTAGATGAACGGCTGAGGGGAGAACCCTGTGGCAGCAGCTGTTGCTGTTGCTGCACTGACTGCAATGGTTGAGCCTGAGCTTGAGATGCACCTGGCACAGACTGGTTAGGCTGTGAGTGCAACTGCGGCAACTGCTGGGGCTTGGCCGTCTGCTGACCTATAGCAGCAGACCACTTGAGTTCACCAGCTGGTCTGATAGGCACTGTGGCAGGTTTCAACGCCGTCGTCACTGAAAGTGAGGCTGAAGACGCACCAAATACAGAAGTGGTGGTTGAGGGAGTTACTACGGTGGTTCCATTTAACGTTAACTTCTTACTCAGCGGTGGCATGGAGTCTTCTGCTGCCGTTATTGGCTGCTGTTGTGGTTGTTGAGACTGTTGCTGCTGTTGCTGCTGTTGCACCGTTGAGTCATCTCCATTTGATATGCCATTCGGCACCACACCACCAACCTTGGAAGCCTTCCTTGGAGTAACTGCCGGCGATTCTGTGGACGTCACATCCTCCTCCTCTTCCTCTTGGATTACGCCGTTAACAGTGGACATGCCATGCATCGTAGACTCATGCATCTCCAAGTTCAAATCGTCATATATCGTATCATCCTCCATAAAATCAAGCTCCTGGTTACTCTCAAGGTAGTACTGGACATCTTCCTGGATAGCCAGGATATCCTGGGATGGAAGGATATCATTCTCCAACAACCTCAATGCAATCTCGAGCTTTTCCTGATGCCACTTGTGGCGCGACATTGTCTCGTCAATCTCATTCTTACGCTCCTCCGTTGCTACAGACACGCGCTTAGCCTTTTTAGAGGCAATCTTATCCAGCTCTGCTTCTAGGGCTTCCAGCTGCCTCTGTATCTCATCCAGTGACGTTTGTATGAACTCAATGGCTTCGTACTTCTCCTGATCTTCAGGGTCTCCATGTAACGTTGCATTCATCAGAGACTCATCAGAGTATGCTTTCTGCTTTGAACCCTTTTCTACAATCTTATACTGCTCCATGGCCTGTTCCACCAACCTTCTGTTCTCCAGCAGCTTGTCCTTATCTTTCACGTCTGGGGCGGCCTGCCAGTTCTTCACCTGTTCTCTGAACCTCTGCAATTTTTTGATCTCCTTTTTCAGATCCGCCTCGAGCTTGTCCTTTTGAGATGGGTTCACACACCCCTCATGCCTTTCGTACAGGGAGTCAAAGATATCGAGCCCCTCTCCGATCCGCTTGAACACGCGGTCCATTTCCCTATATGCGTATTAGTAATTATCTTAGCGATAGGGTTCTTTTACTGGCTGATTCCAGCAGGGAGGGTGAGAAGAAGGGGGAAGCGAGGAGAAGGAGACACAGTTAAGTGGCATATATTTCTGTAATCACACCTCCATCCTAAAGATCGTATTGACAAACCGGAGGGCCTCACCCCTCTATCTGTGTCAAATATGGCTGTTCCCTCTACCTCTCTGAGTATCTAAATACTCTTCCCCTCTTTTGCTTCCCACACCCTCACTTAGCGAGGGATTGACGGATACTCACTGCTGCAACTTTCTATGGGCCATCTTGAAAACTGACTCCTTTCCGTCAACGTATAATTTACCATATAGCCGTTTCTTCGTGGGTCCTAATGGCTCTTAATTTAATCTCAAACTGCCTCACTACAACTTTTTTTTGGTGATCTCATCTCCTCTATAACGCATATTTTTTCCACGTTACTATGCTGCGGTCGTGCATCACCTTCAAAAATGTCTATTTGGGGAATCGTTACCCGGAGCGCTGCGTACACAGACAGAGGGATGCAGAGGCTAGCAGAGGGAGCGGGAGAGATGCTTAACTATGGGGGAGAGATGGGCTTATTACCCCACATCATTTAGGGTATATGGTTTGGCGAGAGAGAGCAGGGCGGGAGAGAGAGCAGGGTGGGATAGACTTCACTGACATTTTTCTTCAAATATACATTGGATGAAATTGACAAGTTGGTTTTTAGTGAAAGCGATCCTCTATTGCTGGTTGGATCATTTGCCCGACTGGGAAGGGAGTGGGTGGGCAGAGAGACGCCTGAAGAGGAGAGCTAGATGGCAGCTGGGAGGGGTAAGAGGCAATGACGTCATGGGCTCATTTGGAGGGTGAGCATGTAGTATATTTAGATACACCTCAGAGGGTGGTGGACAGAGGATAGACATGTTTTACAATCCCAAACTGTGATTGTCAATTGTAATAAATCACGAGATCTGATTTAGGGGGTTCAGTCCTGCTCCTCAATGCACTCGTCTCACATGGGTGCTGCGTGCACTACCACTTAGTTAGTGGGACGTAAATGAACCTTTCTGCCAGAAGGGATTGATCCTAGAGGGTATTGGATCTGAGTTGCAGAAATTATTTACAAAAATTCCACTCAGACAGGCTGAATCAAACTCTAGGTTGATGACAAACTCAATCCAAAGTGTAGAATCATGTATTATAGGGCCGCCCGGTCTCGTTGACTGTGTTATGTAGGAGAATCTCAAACGTTGCATCATACGACGGTCACCACTCTCCGTGCCTACCCGTTTACTAGCCCCCCTTAGGGAAGACAATGGTGAATAAACTACAGCTATCACAGTGAGACATGTGAGTCGACAATTCTTCATGTTATTTGTCATGGTACATATTGAACCACACCTACCTACACTGTATATCCATATCACCGACATGCGTCCCCACCTGCTAAGAAGTAATGGACACTCAATCATGCCCTTCATGCAACTGTTTCATAACAACTTTTTGTTTTCAAACCTCATTATCTTTTTTCATTGGCAAACACACCTCTACAGTGTCAACACAGAAATTTTTTCCCCTCATCCCCTTACAAATTGTTCAGTTGTTTGGTTTACAATGCTGCTCTCGCGACTGCCGCCTCAACATCAAAAAGCCGCACGATGAGACGCCCTGGCCGCCCTGCCGCCCTGCCGAGGCTCATGGCGCTATTGGCCTCTACTATATGAGCACCAGTTAATGCGAGATTAACACATATCAGAAGAGGAATCACTAATCAATCAACAATTTACATATCCAATACTCTCATATAAAAAATGAACAGCCTTTTCTTATCTACCTTTATGTATTTATATAACTTAAACTATCAGAGTAAATGCCAAAATATCTAATCCACCTTTGATCCGCATCCACATAACACAGCCACACCGGTTGTAACCCCAACTAAAAAAACTTTATAAAATAATAACAAAAATATTAACACACCACAACACAACTGCGGGTATTCAGTCAACTGCACGTCAAATACGCACAATGCACCTGGCCGACTACACATCAACCCCACACCAAGTCTAAAATATAGCAACCGATTCCACCCCAAGTTAATGATTCTACCAAATCTCTGAACCACCCAATGCCAATATAGGTATATAGATTCCCACAACTGTTATTGCCTTCTCTTTCTATTCCGTCACCCATAATAATATACGTTCGTACATTGCAGAGGTTCCAAAACTTCCACCATTTAATGCTCTGACAAGGGGAAATACGAAGAAGGTTCTTGGTCAGTGGACCAGTAGGACCATCAATATATTTGTACTCCCAAGGTGACCATCTCTGTCTGGAATCAGCAGGATCCATTTTCTTATCGCCCCAAGCGCCTAAAAACATGAGCCAGTTCCCATATTTGTGCTCTCTGAAAGGATGAGAGCCATTGGCTGGAGTGGCTGATATGCCATCCCAAGTGTATGCCAGAAAATTCAAAGAGGGGTCCCATAGAGCTCCTCTATCGGTGAAATCAGATAAAATAGAGTACGGCAAATCATGAGAGTGTTGTCCCACAGAGGCATAATTGGCATGGGTTCCGCGTGCAGAGAAAATAACGGGTCTCTTAGGGTATTTATTGTGTTTCTCCAGGTTATCATAAAGATAAGCATTACCACCACTATGAGCACTCATCCAAACAATAACCGGCTCACCATTGTAGAACCGCACCAAACTATGTTCCCAGTCACCTACATGATTACCATACGGCCCACATCCCATAACAAATGGACCCAAGTTGAAAGAGTAAAAGTAGAACCAGTATGCATCCACCCACCCGTTCCCCTTATCAACAACAAGAAGCGTGGCAGGGGCATTTCTGATTTCTCCATTATAGTATTTAGGTTTGTTCTTACTACCAATAAGCCACTCCGGGTCTTGCGTGTAATCTTCGTCTGCCGTTAGAAATATGACATCATCATCAGAACTGTACTTTTGAAGAGCACCGAGGTGCGCAATGTGCAAAGGAGATTCACCACCAGGCACCACGGATCCATTTCTAAACTCCGCATGGAGGTGTTTGACAAACTCGCTTGGATCATATGGCAAGTATCTCTCTTCTGAATATAAATGAACAGCAGGTGCATAGTCAACCACATAGTGCGGTATTTCCCCGCTCTTGAGGGTCTTCTGGTGTGCCTCTGGATGGCTGATTAGAGGGGGCAAGTCTTTGAACATGGATCCTGTTCTCAATACGTTGTCTATTACCAAGCTACCATCCTCACTGTAACTGTATGCCAATGGCCTTATTGGCTGTTTGTGTTCTATCGGGATACCTAAAGTGGGTACCACAAATAGGAGTTGCAATATGAGAGCAATAGCAACAACCATGGACGAAGGCATTTCCCTTACCCTACCAGGAGATAACATGACTGTCCTCATTGTGAATTGTATGAGTTATATTATATATTGCATGGAAAGGTAATAGAAAGATAACATGTCCGAACACAAGATATATTAATGGTGCAATATCTATTTGTGTGACTATGACTAAGAGTTCTCTCTTTGTACCACTGGTTACCACTTTCTCTATGGTAACGCTGCAGCTGTGCCTCTATCGTTGTGTTGTTTGTCACTGTTTGTATTCACCCTGCTTTGTATAAAGAGTTTTTGTTTATTATTTCATTAGAGTTTTATGTTATTCTCCCCCTTTTGATATATCAAAATGGTACGGATAATACTCATTATTATCCATCCGTCACTATCCGCTTCTACCTCTGAACGGGTACCTCATTCCTGCCTGTGTTAGGGCATCTCGTATTCCCAGCAGTCCGCGGGGAGACAGGTTATGTAAACTTTCTGTTAAGCGATGAGCTTCCGAGTCTTCCAGGCATACAAATTGAGCCTGGCCATCTGCAGGAACGAGGGATGTTGTTAGGCCAGGAAGGCTGGGCCGGCTGCGGGCTTGGTGGTGGGGCGCACATCAGTATTGTGTGGGCAGAACGAGAAGTGCTTGAGAGAAGGCCTAAGCGTCAGGTTGTAAGCGGTAGGTGTTGAGCGGAAGGTGTTAAGCGGTAGGGACAGAGAGTAGGAGGTGACCCCAAGACTTATGTAGAATGCTCGTGGAAATCTGGAGTAAGGGGGGTCAGTTCGATATAGATATCAACAGAAGAAATATGGTAAAGACGGCAGGTGTAGCTAATGCGGATAAATGGTGGCACATGGCACATCTGCTTAGGAAGTACAGGCTGGCGTACCAAGCATGATGCATGTTACCGCTAGGCGGAAGGGTACAACTAAGCTGCCATTATTAGTTCCCTACTAGGCTTTATTATGTTTCTACATCTGAACCTCAACCTTCTCCTTCTTTGCGCTCTGGGTTTCTGGGTTATCTTTTATGAATCGTCCAGCCATGAATCGTTATGACACCGTCATGTTACATTCATCTGACCGTCTGGTAATTCTTTCCAAAAAGGAAGGTGGTAGCGTAGATGGCGGGCTGTACAGGGGCCCTGATGGCCTTTGCACGGTTCCATTGCTCGTTCCCATTGCACGGTCCCCGTTGTAAATTGCCCGGTGCCCGTTGCAGAGCAGGCCCCACCCCTCGGCCACCGCCCAGGATTAAACCTTCTTTTACATGCAGCAGGAGCAACCAACTAACCAAAGCCGTTGTACGCCAATTAGACGCTAAAGCACTGCCCAGGTGCCTAGCCGGTGTCTAGGCCACTCCGGGGAGATGCGAATAACCAAACCAACACGAAGCAGTAAAAGCAATAAATGGAGCATACATGGCTGTTTGCCTCTGTTAGATAAGCAATACCAATAGCAGTGCAATATGTTGATGACCGACACTTCCTAAATTGGCACTACAGTCTCTCATCCAGCTTCAGCCCCACAGGGACCCCACCCAACACACCCAATCTCTCCCCCTCTGCCTGCTCCTGCCTGCTCCTGCCTGCTCCTCCTGCCTTGATTGAACTGATACCGAATGTGGCTTAAGCACCCTGATTCACGTGAAGAAGACGCATGCAGTTACACCGAAAGGGAAGCGGGCTCATCGATGGCGGCGCTATCTATTTTTTAGGCAGGCTATTGGCATTGCACCTCCTTGATATGACGGGCTATACAGTACCTTCCCAAAAGGAAAACGCCATAGTATTTGTTAAACTATATTTATAGCGGGCACCCTTAAGAAAGAGAGTGGTTCTTGCCCGTACTAGTGCTCAATTGCATTACATACACACACACCCAATTGGGGTTTGATTTAGCTAGTGAAATTTGCGAGGTGCAGCAGCATCGCTTACCAAGTGTGCCAAGGTGTATATTGTCGAGCTAAAATAACTACCCGTTGAGGTGAAATATTACCCATTGCCGTTAGAGACTCGGCTATTGGGACTGTAGAAGAAACCGGAGTAAAGTCAGCCCAATTCCTTTCTCCAGGTGATGTATCATAGTTGGAAGGAGGAATATAAAAAACACCACTAAATCCCCTTGCAGACCAGGCGGCGAAAGCGTTCCTGACAAATCAATACGAGGGATCAATACCAGGCACCAACATCACAGACTGAACCCCAAATAAAACACACACATACACACGTACACACATAGAGAAAGAGACAGAGATTATCCCATCATGACAATATCAAGACGATCATCTAACATGTCTATCCCCACCATCGCTGAAGATGGTGGTAGATTAATTGATGACTCCCTTAATGTGGTGGATACCCTTCTGGGCAACCAGGCCAAAGCAATCACATACATGGCACAACAATATAAAGAGTCTGAATGGACCAGACAACAGTTTAAAAAATCCATTTCCACTTTAAACGACTCTCTTAATAGTGGAGGGAAAGTTATCATTTCGGGAATGGGCAAATCATACAAGATAGCAGCCAAGGCTGTGGCGACGTTAAACTCGTTGTCCATCCACTCTGCTCTCCTCCACCCTTCCGATGCTCTCCACGGTGACCTGGGGCTGATCAGGCAGGATCATGGTGATTGTATTATTGCCATTTCGTCAAGTGGGAATTCCCCAGAGCTGCTGGAGATGGTGGAACATGTACCATTTGAAGTTCCAATTGTCCTGCTGACATCATCAAGAAAAGGTTCTCTATCTACTTGTAATAGGATTCAGAGTTTGCTGTATGCCGAATTGCCCTCTGAGCTTTCGGAGATCAATATCTATGGTCTTGCTGCCCCAACGATATCCACAACATTGGCACTGGCTTTGATGGATAGTGTTTCCATTGCCTTATCTGAGCTTCAGGTGCGCGATCTTGCTGTTAGACAGAAGAGCTTTGGCGTTCGTCACCCTGGTGGTGCCATTGGCAAATCATATAGTACTTCACGGTTATCGTCGAGGCGTAGCTCTGGCAATACAGAGTTTTCATATAGAGGAAGCATTTCTCCAACTGAAGCCAGCAGTGATGTTGATAGTAGTGAGTATGATAACGAGTTGACTGTTGCGGTAACCAAGTCTTCATTGCCGTCATCATCGTTGCCGTCATCTTCGTCGTCGTCATATCGTCTAATGAGCAAGAAGCATAGCCCATCGATATCAGAAGAATCATCGGATGAGCTGGACTCTGAATTTCTTACCAGACTAAAGACGTCAAACTCAGTTGCCAGAGTGAGCAAGCTTCCTTCCAATGAGTTGGGCCTTTTGAGACTTACGGCGGTGAACGACTTTATAGTTGTTGATGGGGTACAGGCCATTGAGAGCAAAGAAGTGGCACGGTTAGTCACCATGAGCAATGGTGAAGATAACTGGAGCCAGTTAGAGTGGGAGATCACCAGATCGTTGAAGAGGGTAGAGTAAGTTAAGAAAAAGAGCGGTTTATTTATTTTAATTGAACTCTTGTGGGATATAGTTATATTCCCAGTTAGGGCTAGTAAGGATTATGGATATGTTATTTTGGATGATTTTTTTTAACTGATAATAGGACAAATAGTTGAGAGATGTACATAAATGCAAAAAGAAAAAATAGTAGGGAGAAAGCAAGCACAAGAGAAAACATAATAGAGCACAGATTTGTACAAAGTTTACAAAGTGCACAAAGCGTACAAAGCGTACAGAAGCATGTAGGAGAAGATGAGGGGTGTAGCTATCTACACGTTATCTCATTGCAGTTGTCGACCCTATTTATGGTTATCATTGTGATGCGTTTGTAATATACTTACAATAATTACATACAATAATTACATACAATAATTATATACAGTGATATTACTATGTTTCCATTGGAATGCTTTCTATAATTACATTCATAATATGGCCAACAGTTTATCCTCCTTCTGGTCTCCTCTCCCCCACACTGCCCCAGCATTCAATATGCCTGTTTGGGTAAGGTAAACACACGCCGAACACCTGTCCCGAACCACCCACAGCTGCCACCCACAGCTGCCACCCACAGCTGCCACCACAAAGAGTGCAGCCCGCTACAGCCAAATGGCCCTCTGGTTTCGGCGTGTATGCGGCCTCTTTACGTATTGGTGCTCATCTCACGTCTCACGTCTGTGTTGTGCATTACTAGTAATGTGGAGTGGGAGAGAACGGCCGCAATGGATAATGTAGATACAAGTGGAGAGAGCAGAACGTGGAGACAAGGAGGAAACAACATAGAGACAACGAGAACGGAACGTGGAGACAAGGTGGAGTTCACATAGAGACAAGGCAGACACAAGGCAGACACAACGTGGAGTTCACATAGATACAACCTAAATTACACCACCTATATTGTTTGTATTTATACATTCTATTTCTATATTTCATATATCTATGGTGTGATACATTCATGGAAACAGATACTTAACTTGACTGCTTCTGTCATGTTGAAGAAAGGCAGGTCGGCAGAGAGCCGAGAGGCTGAAAGGACAGGCAATAGAATGGTGAATGGGACATATCTATTGAGAGATGATCTCAATGGAGTTCACCCACACGATGGTGGTAGCCATGTGAACGGGAGTGTTACTGGGATTGTTAATGTTAATGGGAATAGAAACAGCACAGGAATAAGCAGTGGCAGTGGCAGTGGTACTGTGGCTATTCCTGGAAAAAAAACCATGAAGAGGCTATTACAACAAGATTTTGATGAAGAAGATGATTACCATCCTAGCCATCCAAGTCACCATACAAGCCATAATGATCATAACGACCATCGTAACACCCATACAAACATCCACAACAACAGTAATCACGGCAGAATCAATAATGGTCCTATAAGTAGCTTGGAAGAAGATGGGGATCTGTTCACCCCTGCCAATGGTGGTGCTGGCAGCGGCTCAGTGATGGCCAACTTTGAGGAGTGGATTACACTTGCTACGAATAACAAGATCAACAGCACTAATAGTTGGAACTTTGCTCTGATAGACTATTTCCATGATATGAATGTGCTGAAAGAAGGCAACAACATCAATTTCCAAAAGGCGAGCGCTACGTTGGATGGGTGTGTCAAGATCTATTCTAGCAGGGTGGATTCTATAGCTACAGAAACAGGCAAATTGCTTACCGGTTTGGCTTCTGGGAAAACTCAAGAAATGCAAGAAGAAGAAGGAGACAAAGAAGGAGCAAGGACCGCCAACAATCACATACAACAACAGGAACAACAGGGGCCTCAGAATATGGCTGATGGCGATTTTGACGCCTCCGGAGGAGCTCAAGATGATCCAAAGAAATCCACAAAAAGGAAAAACAAGTCAGCAGAGTCCACACTGGTGAATTTCTCCACTCTAAAGGTGAAGAAGCTAGAACAAGAACTGGCAATAGACCCGCTATTTAAGAAGGCTCTTGCTGACTTCGATGAAGGTGGTGCAAAGTCGTTATTGTTACATGCTCTAAGGACAGATATACAAGGCAGGGTTGTATTTGATGCCACAACACAGACCCAACACGATCAAACAGTCGGGGAAGAAGTTGATGAAGAGGATCATTACACTATGGATGACATAGATGAAGGGGATAATGCTGAACTCTCACAGTATATCCCACCTACTAGATCAAATGAAAGGGATGGGAAAATATCCATAGAAATAGACACCCATTTAAGACATTTCGTTTATGACGAATCACCAAATGAGCTTGACGCTTTTGAAGTGTGCCCTTCTCTGAAACGGTTAAGGTCTGTTATTGCTAACACCCAGAATGCCAAACAACTGCTCGCTGAGGTTGAAGGGAAGGAGAATCAGAAGAAGGAGTTTGTAGTAAAAATTGAAAAGAAAGATGATGAAATGGATATAGGCATTCCAGCGGCGGAGAAAGATGAAGACGCAACAGAAGATTTAATTGATCAGTTCCATGAGAATGGCGATGATGGATTCGGGGGAGAGGCAGATGATGATGATGATAATATCGATGATGCTATGAACGGTGCCAGTACACCAAATAAGATTCGTTCACCCAGTCCCACTCCAGAGGCCAAAGAAGGTGATGATAATAATAACAATACCTCTACTGTACTGGATACTGATCTGATGGCCTATTTTGATGAGAACCTCAAGAATACATGGGCTGGTCCCGAACATTGGAAAGTGAGTGCTTTGAAGAAGAGGGTTAGGGAAGAAGGTCCCAGAACGAGCGGTGAGGGCTCCCCCGAATTGGATGGTGCTAATGGCACTGTTGCCAAACGCAGAGCCAAGGCTGACAAGACAGAGTTCACTATAGATTTCTTAGAGGATGATATTGACGAAAAAGCACTATTTTCAAAGTCAAGGGCATCTATTAACTTGCCTCAGGCTAAGGGCAATTCTTCCAGCAAGAGTAAGTCTAAAGCTAAGGGGAAGGCGGCGAAGAATAAGAAACAGGCCAAGGAGGTTATAGATGTCCCCAGCCTAAATGCCGATAATATTGGGGAAGGCAACAGTGAAGAACATAATCTTTTGCCTATTGATACCCATTTCTCATCGCAGAACCTTATCCGTTTCTTCTTGAAGCCTAGAATGCAACATCGTCTATTTAGAAAGCAGAGGACAATTGGTGCTTCTTCCAGTGTATCTGCTGGTAGTGCTAGAGATGCAGGAGGAAGAGAAGGAGGAAAGCAAGATGGGGCTGTTCATTTGGCCGAATCGCCTATTATTGCGGATGAAAATTTCTGGGCTGGTAATTACACAGAGGATCATGATATTACTGGAGGTGAAGGGTTCTTTGATGCTAATATCAGTAGGGGGATCTTAGATGATCATAGTGATACTGATGACGATGGGGATGGGGACATGTTGAATGATAATAATCGTCTATTGATGCCACCACCAACTCGTATCCCCGTTAAGGAGGAAGATCCCCTTGGATTCGGTACTCATTTAGTGACTGGTGGTGGGAGGGCCAGGGGCAAATACCTTAACTATAGTCGTTCGGCCAAGAAGGTTGATGTGCAGTACCTAAAGGATAACTTATGGGGTGCTATCATCGGGGTTAAGAAGGAGCGGAAACAACAAGAGCCACGACAACTTCAAACACAACAACAAACACAACAGCGGCCAGCTGCAGATGAAGATAACAAAAAGTTTACAGAGATTGTGGAGGATATTGGAGAGAGGTATAGTGTAGAGAGTAAAAAAGATTTGTCGACGTCCTTTTGCTTTATTTGTTTGCTCCATTTGGCAAATGAACATGGGTTGTCCATACAAGAGAATGAAGACTTTTCAGATTTGACCATTACGGGGTTTGCAGGGCAAGGTTGAGATAGATGGGTTATTGTATAGTAGATTAGATTGGATAAGATATATGATGCGAAAGAATTGAACGGATATACGAGAAATAGAGAGATTAAGCTTTTTATTGAACTATTGTATTATGATGCATCGTGTGGATAAGATGAGCAAAGGGGATAAGATGAGCGAAGTGGATAACACATTACCTAACATGAGATATTTCAGGTTCTTAGTCACTATGTCTTACTACATCTTACTATAAGAACTATGCTATGTGGCCTATATAGTAAGAACGCCGCGAGAAGAGACTACCACACTAAGCCCATAGTACACCAAGCTCACAGTTATTAACTTCTCCAATTGGTAGTGCACCACCTGATTAGACCTCCAAAACCATCCATCAACTTGCCACTAAGCCCTGCCTTTAGACCGCCATCTGCATGGCAATTGCTAGAACTATCCGCTCCCAACCATCACCCGATCCAAGTCGTGTGAACACCACCAAAAAATGACCCAACTAACTTCCTCTCACCGGCATGGCCAGCTGTCTGCCAAAAGCCCTCGGCCTCCCATTTACTCCCATTTACTCCCATCCACTCACTCCCATTTGCCTCATCGTGTATTACGGCGGTGGACGTCAGCCATCGAAGGTTTGGCTGGAGGACTCCTAAGGAGGGGAGGAGTAGGCCGTAATGGCAGGAGGCAGTGACAGAGACTGGGAGAGGAAGGGAGACAGAGGTGAGGGCTGTGGAGATGATGATCATAAGAGAGCAAGATGATAAAATAACCCAGAGGCTCACAGATAGTCTCACCAGTACAGTTGTTTGGGAGTATTTTCCATCCACATTTCTGAGCAGTGTCAAGTTCAGCAGAGGATTTCCCCAGTTATCGGTGATAGCTTGCTCTTCGTAATACTTGCAGTGGCAATCATAGGAGGAGTAGAGTGTTCAATTGGTTAGTTATATAGTGAAGTGAACTGTCAGTATCACATATATATAGCGGCAGTGTATATAAGTGTGCCCAACTGTTTACATATACACAAGAATCTACCCGCCTACACCCATCCATCCATCCATCCATCTATCTATCTATCCATTTACTTATTATCTCTTGGAAAACCACACATATACATATATACCAATCACCCACACATCATGCTTAGAGCCACAACGCTGATGGCTATTCCGGCTCTTAAGTCATCTGCCCTACTGTCATTATCCCACATAAACCCAGCAGTGATGTCCATAATACCAAGAACAGCATTGAGAGCCCTTCACACTCATCAGAATAGACTCCCTCCACTTTCCACGAGGCTGCCTCAAGGAACATCCATAAGGCTGGCCTCTTCCTCTTCAACCTCATCGATTCTGGCCGCAAAGGAACTGGCAGCTAACCGTAACCTTGGAGACCCTCGTCTTCAGGCAGATTTCTACGATTCCCTGTTGAGATCGAACTACCCACACATTGTGGTCTCAAGGTATGAGACTCCCGGTATTTCCTCATCTCCTGAATGTGCACAGCTTTACGTGAATGCTCTCATGAGACTGGGCGAGGCTGCCAAGGCAGAGGCTGTTTCCAAGTCTCTTGCTGTTGAACAGGGCACTGCTGGTGTTAGCGGCGGTGCCGTTATTGGTGGCTCTTTCCCAGGTTCGTATGGCACCCGTCAGGAACCCATCCATGTGGTGGTTACCGAGGGCCCATGGGTTGCTGTTTCCAAGTGGATCAAGTGGCTTATTCCAGTTGGTCTTTGTACATATGCCGTTTACCAGTTGTTCAACTATTTTGTTGAAAATGGAAGTATCCTTAAAGGTTCTGGCGTGGATGACAAGTCTGTAGATGTCTCAGAGTCCACTGTCAAGTTCTCCGACGTGTGCGGTGTGGACGAGGCACGTGCAGAGCTCGAAGAGATTGTTGATTTCCTTAAAGACCCAAGCAAGTTCACCGGTCTTGGTGGTAAACTCCCCAAGGGTGTGCTTTTGACAGGTCCTCCAGGTACTGGTAAGACGCTGTTGGCACGTGCAACAGCCGGTGAAGCCGGTGTTCCCTTCTTTTTCATGTCAGGTAGTGAATTCGATGAGCTTTACGTTGGTGTTGGAGCCAAACGTGTTAGAGAGCTTTTTAGCCAGGCGCGAGGAAGAGCACCAGCGATTATTTTCATTGACGAGCTCGATGCCATTGGAGGCAAAAGAAACCCGAAGGACCAGGCATATGCCAAGCAGACCCTTAATCAGTTGCTTGTGGAACTTGATGGATTCTCTCAGACCGAAGGTATTATCATCATTGGAGCCACAAACTTCCCAGAGAGTTTGGATAAGGCACTCACCCGTCCTGGCCGTTTCGACAAAGTTGTCAACGTTGATTTGCCCGATGTTAGAGGAAGAATCGATATCATTCGTCACCACATGAAGAATGTGGAGACCGCAAAAGATGTTGACCCGAGTATCATCGCGCGTGGAACTCCTGGTTTATCCGGTGCAGAGTTGATGAACCTTGTGAACCAGGCTGCTGTGTATGCTTCCCAGCAGAATGCCCTGTCTGTTAATATGTCCCATTTTGAATGGGCTAAGGACAAGGTATTGATGGGTGCTGCCCGTAAGACTATGGTTCAGACCGAGGAGGCGCGTAGAACAACTGCTTACCATGAGGCTGGTCATGCCATTGCTGCCATGTTCACCCCAGGTGCCACGTCGCTGTATAAGGCCACCATTTTGCCTAGAGGAAGAGCGCTTGGTGTTACTTTCCAGTTGCCTGAAATGGATAAGCATGATATTACCCGTAAGGAGTGTTTTGCCAGATTGGACGTTGCTATGGGAGGAAAAGTTGCGGAGGGTATGATATACGGTGACGATAACACCACCAGTGGATGTTCTTCTGACTTGGCCAATGCCACAGGTACTGCCAGAGCCATGGTAACCCAGTATGGTATGAGTGAGAAGATTGGTCCCATTAGGCTGGCAGATGAGTGGGAGTCTTGGTCATCAAAGATTAGAGATTTGGCTGATCAGGAGGTGCGTAGCATGCTCATCGATAGCGAAAAGAGAACAAAAAAGCTACTCGAGGATAAGGGAGTGGAGCTCAAGAGACTGGCCGAGGGTTTGCTTGAGTATGAGACTCTTTCTAAGGATGAGATGGAGAAAGTTGTTAGAGGAGAGGCTCTTGACAAGTCCAAGGTTTCTTCCAACACTGTGATTAAGTCAGCTCCAACGAAGGAGGAGAGAAAGGTTGGTGACAAGGAGAAGGGGGTGCCAGTTGTAGTGAAAGCATAAATGGTATATATATACATATATAGTTCAATATGATGATTGGTGTACACATATTATGAATAGGTTTGATATAATTGATATAATTGATACACAGGAATGTGTAGATCATTCTATCAGTCGATTGTGAGAAGAGTATTGATTTCAGAAATTTTCGCAATTTTCATTGTCCATGTTCCCTCTATAGATATCGGTGGAAATCGGATCCAACTCAAACCCCGAGAGACCCCGAGGGAGCAGTGGAACAACCCGAAGGTACTACGGAGGTAGCTGATTAAGATACGATACCAGTGACTACTAGGGAATCAGATAAATGGGTGGAATCGGAGAAAATATACATAATTATCAAGGAAAGTCATTGCGAGGTGCTTCGGAGTACATCGGAGTACTTTGGAGTGCTTTGGAGTGTTTTATCGGTTTGCTGTAGCATGTCGTCTTCTGCTGTCTTATGCATCAACACCACGAGGAGGTGCAGTTTAAGAGAGCCACTGTAAGGCAGACAACCCAAACAACTTACTACCACCAACCATCCTTGGAATCCTAACAATCCACACAGATGAATCTTGTCAATAAAAATGGATCCAGTAAACTGACATAACCCAACTGACACAATCCATGACATCAACCAAACTCTCAGAAAAAGAAACCACTGAGTCACTGGATTCATGGACCATCGGAGCCTCTCTTATCGCAAGGTGCTTAGCCGAGCGTTATCCACGGGTAAACCCCATTGCCTGGCCGGTTCTTTGGCACTGGGTAGGAAGCAGCATAGAGGGTAGAGGGCAGACAGGCAGGCAGGGTGGCCGGCACAGCACAGCTCAGCTCAGCTCATCTCAGCTCAGCCCATCTCAGCTCAGCCCAGCCCAACCACTCACCCTTCCTCCTCGTCGTGTAAACCGAGGAGATCTGCCATCAATGTCAGTGACACTTTCCCCTATCTGATAAACAGCCATCTGCACTATACTTGCTACCTCCAACAGATAAGGCATAGACCACAAGGTGCCTGATGCCTACTGCCTACTGCCTACTGCCTACTGCCTACTGCCTACTGCCTACTGCCTACTGCCTACTGCCTACTGCCTACTGCCTACTGTCTACTGCCTACTGTCTACTGCCTGGTATACCCGACTGTCCACCCGTGATCGTACGAGCGTCACGCTGCTGGGCGAGAGTCACCACTCTGTATGGGAGAAGCAAGCCAAGGAGGAGCGAGGGTCCTTCTAATGCAAGTGGTGATAGGAAGAGGGAAGAGAGGAGTCGTTAGAGAGAAACTCTATCTGTTGGAGGGGTACAATTTCCATGAGAATATTGTCCGAGGATATTTGCTCAATCCGATTTAGATTTCCGTTTCATTCCATTCGCTTTGCTTTTTGTTCCATTGTATAATGGTATAGGGGTGTAGGCAAATGAGTAACCAATGAAATTTCACTCTCACTGACTGTAAACAGTATACTCTACATCTCCAACATAGCGTCATACAGATGATAAACAGATGATCACATCCCAACCTTATATTGATTCGTTCTTCGTAGTGGATAATACCTTATAGTGGTTAGTACCATAGGGTGGTGATGCCTGTCATCAGAAACACGTAAATGCCTCTTGTTGAACATGGTGGTGCGTCCCGTTAGTGCATCTGGTTTGCCCCTGCAAACAGAAAAACATGTACATGTACGGCTGATACCAACGCCCTTTTCCCACGCCGCCCTTTTGACATTGATGGGTTCCTCATCCGTTCCTCATCCGATCATCTTCCTTCTACATGTCCTCCACCTGTCTCTTCCACATATCCTTCCACTTGTCCCGTTGACTCATTCTATCTCTACCCCTCTCCTGTATGTGTCTTCCGCCTCTCCATGGACCCCTGCTTCACCATTAAATCCCAGATCCCCTTCGGATAATCGCTTCTCCTCCTGTTACTCACTTCTGTTTTGGGTACACACCTTAATCAAAATAGAGAGAGGGGAGGGCTGGCTCCCATCTGCACGGCAACTTAACCTCGCGCTGCATGCGATGAGGCTTCTCATGCGTGCATCATGCATATCAACACGGCCGGAAGTGAGCATGGAGCCCGGTGGGCTGTCAACCGTTTTTTTCCTTTTTGAATGATTCATCTGAAAAAATAGCAATGTGGCTCTGTATGGGGGGAGACATTTACAGTTTTGAATGCAATGGTCTGACAGTGGAAATGTAAACAATAGAGTAGAGCGTGAATGCCCGGAAGGGATCGTAGGAGTCGGTTGGGTTAGAGCTAGGGAGATAGGGAGCACGAGAGCTAGCTGCTGGAAATAGCCTCAAAAGTAATCGTTGGAATGACTTGGGGAAGGACTTTGCTTCCGTGCCAATGGAAGCCCGCAATCAGGGGTTTGAGTTTTTGTCTATTAGTCATGGAGGTAAATATGCTAACCATATAAGTAGACCATAACCTAGCCATGTCGGACACTAATCCTTTGATATTCCACAACGATAGTTTTAAGCCCAGTTCATATATATAACTTCCACACATAATTTCACAATGTTAACCAGGAGAATAACTGTGAGCCCCTCAATGGGGAGAGAGCTATTGAAGCCAGGTTATCTTTCAATGGTGCCAAACTCAACCATAAGACACTTGTCTATTATCGCTAAACCAGTTGCTGTTGCTATGAAAGCAGAAGCAATTGAAATTGAACATATTCACCCTCCCCCCTCAAGAGAGCTCTGTATACCCAAGGACGAAGATACACTCGTCCCTGATAGGTATAATGATTCAAGATTTGTTACACCTCCGGCGTTCCCCCATCCTCTCTACAGTGCCAAAGAAATGGACAGCGTTAAATTTGAACACAGACCTATCAAGAATGCCAGGGATGTTGTCGCATACAGTATAATGAAGAGCCTTCGTGTATGCTTTGACTTAATTAGCGGTTACAAACATACTCCAGAACCAAGCGAACAGAACCTTGGCAAACAGTTGATCAAAGAGCTGAGTGTGCCATATAAGATGACACCAGAAAAGTGGCTCACCAGGTTCATCTTCTTGGAGAGCATTGCTGGTGTTCCAGGATCCGTTGCTGGTTTCTTGAGACATTTGCATTCTCTCCGTTTGTTGAGGAGAGATAGAGCATTCATAGAAACACTCCTCGAGGAAGCTTACAATGAGCGGATGCATCTGCTTACATTTCTCCAGATCGGAAAACCAGGACTATTCACTAGATCCTTATTATATGTTGCTCAAGGTGTATTCTGTAATGCCTTTTTCTTTTCTTATTTGATTTCGCCTCTCACCTGTCATAGATTTGTGGGATATTTGGAAGAAGAAGCGGTGTTGACATATACCAAGTGTCTTCGTGACATTGATCTTGGGTTATTGCCTGAATTCAACAACTATAAAGTTCCTGACGTTGCCAAACATTACTGGAAGATGGGTGATGATGCAACAATGAGGGATCTCATCAATTACATTAGAGCCGATGAAGCCAAACACAGAGAGGTGAATCATACATTTGCTAATCTCAAACTTGATGGTGTTGACAGAAACCCATTTGCCATGCAGATACAGGGTGTTTCCATTCCTCAGCCATCAAAGGACTTGAAGAACCATAAAGGAGTCGGTTGGGAGAGAGAAGAGTTGATTTTATAAACCTAACGTGGCTCAGAGATTTGGCCCGATTGCTGCTCAGTCTTTGGCAATAGAAATATACAACAGAGATTACATTAGAGATTTTAAATTATGCTGAGGTATAAATACTTCTTTAGAATAGAAATATACATTCACATATGTTAGTATTGCTGGAAAGTCTGTCGTAAGTTGGAGTCTTTTGTGTAGGTATATTCCACGTAACCATAAAAGCAATACGACAAAACTAAGGAATAATCATTTTAATGTTGTGATTTTTCATTGCCCTTTACTTGTGAGTCTATTTGTGATTACACTTCAATAAAATATAGGACTTTAACAAATTAAGTGCCACAATGCGCCATAGTTAAGCAGGCTCCACCAGGCCCCTCCAGGCTCCATGACCGTATTACGATTACCCGCTTAGCCAAGCCAGATGCGCTCCAGGTCTCTGTGTCGTAGCCAACCTCTGGTATTAATAGCATGACAGAAGACATGACAAGAAAGCAAAGTACAGGAAGCCAGAGAGCAGGAGAAGCCAGAGAAATCAGAGAAGCCAGAGAAATCAGAGAAGCCAGAGAAATCAGAGAAGCCAGAGAAGCCAGAGAAGCCAGAGAAGCCAGAGAAGCCAAAGGCCATGCGTTGCCATACGGACACATAGAGCTCAGCCAGGCAGAAGGTGTGTGTACACAAACGCCGATCGCAGAGAAGTAGGTGGCATCAGGAAGGGCCGGGCTCACTAAGAACTGGGCCCCTAGGAACTGGGCCCGCTTACCAGATATCAACCTTGGTTATTGCAGTGTCCATTATTACTGCCCATGGTACCCGTATAGTGTCAGTAGTGCCAGTAGTGCCAGTACTACTAGAGCTTGTAGTGCTGCCAGTAGTGCCAGTACTGCTACCCATTACTGTCACCGCCACCACTGTCAGTACCGCCACCACCGCCACTTCCCTATCAGCAGCTCCGCCAGCAGCTCCGCCAGTATGTCCCTCAGCAATCCCTTACTACTTGGAACGGTTGGCGTCAGTTCAGTAGATCGCTGATCACAAAGGGGACGCTTTACGTGGACCAAGTGAGGATGCGACAGGACGAGACAGGAGGAGACGAGACGAGACGAGACGAGACAATACAAGAGAGCAACAAGAATAACTCGATAATTACCTGTTTACTGTATTGCGATATATACAGGTGACAACCAAACAATATCTATAAACATTTCTATTCCTGTTTTTGCAAGAGGATATTGTTGGTTTATTTTTGTTGCATTCTCTTTTATCGTTGCATCATCATTATTGAGTACTTAATAACATAGCAGGAGAAAAAGAGCAGCAACTATCACTGGACTATCGTTGAACCTTCTGGAACAAGAAACATTAGAAAACAGAATCAAGAGAGTGATCGAACAACAACAGATCATTTGACGGGATATTCGAGACACCAATAACTAGGCTATATAGTGAAGTAGTACAGTCAGTGGTAAAGGGCGTCATTTTGTTCGAGTCGATCCATCGGTATACCATTAATAACACAGCCATGTCTGAAGAATTTGCCACTAAGGAAGAAATCGACACGATTTTCGCAAGGTTACAGCGTAACCCAGCTAACAAACAATGTTTTGACTGCACCAACAAAAACCCCACATGGACATCGATCCCTTTTGGTATCTTTGTGTGTCTTCAATGTAGCGCCAACCATAGAAACCTGGGAGTGCACATTTCGTTTGTCAAATCATCTGTTTTGGATACCAAATGGACCCGCAAGCAGTTGAGAACGATGAAATGCGGTGGTAACAACTTGTTCAAGGACTTCCTCATCAAGAACGGTGGCTCTGCTTACCTCAACAGCGAGCCCAATGAGAAGTATGATTCGTTGATCGCAAGCAACTACAAGGACAAGCTTGAGAAGAAGGTGATCCATGATGAACACAAGTACCCAAACATTTTGGAAGGCGATGGTGCTGATTCTGGTGACTCCACAGAGGTTGAGAACGACAGCAAGGATGATTTCTTCTCCAACTGGGAGAAGCCCATCACTTCTGGAACAGGAACTCCTTCGCCTTTGGGATCTCGTGCTGCCACTCCACTTGGTGGAATCAGCGGCATTGCAAGCAACGCCTCGTCTGTGGCCTCTTCCAAGCCAGGCACACCAGCCAATGGAATCACTGCTGCTGCCAAGCCACGCATGGTGACTACTTCTTCGAAGTTGAAGCCAGGAATCGGTGGCAAGAAGACCAGTATCCTCGGTGGCAGTGCCGCTTCCAATAGAAACAAGGCTCGTCTTGGTGTAAAGAAAGTTGCTGCTGAAGATATCGACTTTGATGCGTTTGAAAAGAAGGCAAAGGAAGAGGAGGAAGACTTGAAGGCTCTTGGCTATAACCCCAAGACATCAGCCACTGGTGGTAGCGCGTCCAAGAACGATGGCCTTGATGGCTTGGACAACTTCCTTCAGCCTCAGGCCAGGAAGGCCAGTTTTGGTGCTACTGCTCAGTACACTTCCACCGCATCCTCAAAACCAGTCGAGAAGGTGACACAGCAGTTTACCAAGCTGGGATTTGGCATGGTGGCTGGTGATGCCGCTGCCACCAGCACGAAATCTGCTACAAGGGCCATAAGTGGACCAGCTTACACTGGCGACGTTGAAACCAAGTTTGGTAAGCAAAAGGGTATTTCTTCCGATGAGTTCTTTGGCAGGAAGAGTTACGATACAGAAGCAGCTCAGGAGGCCAAATCAAAGCTGCAATCTTTCAACGGTGCAACCAGCATTTCCTCATCTTCTTACTTTGGCGAGCCAGAAGAGATGAATGGCGGTGATGGTCACAACCGTAGCGGTTCCATGGGAGGGGGTGATATCGAGCAGAAGATTATGGATTTCGCCGAGCAGTATATGGGTGAGGATATAAATGCTTTGAAGGGAGCCCTTGAGAATGGCGCAGAGAAGTTGGGTGGCTACTTGAGGGATTATCTGAGGAATTAGGGTGATTCGGAGCATAGCGGTATATATATATATTTCTTAATGTGTTTATTAGTAAATCAATGTACTTTCATAGATTTATATAAAGTTAACTAAGCGCCACTGTGGTGAGTGACGCATAGTAACTAACTGAAAGTCTACATGCCAACCCATCACTAACCATCGTTAACGGCTGCTATCCACTGTTAACGGGGATTAACAAATATAAACCATCTATGCCACTAACCATGTATATTCCATTAATATCATTGCGGTATTTATATTAACCACTCCATGTTAACTTCTCTAAACTTTATTATGTCCTCTTTTTCCCCATCCGGCAGCACTCTCATCGGCTGACGCACATATTTCACTGCAGAGGTCACACTGATGTCGGGCGCTAATTATATAGTGGTGCCACCACCATAACCACCTCAGAGGGTCCAAGTCATGGGAATATTGTGAGAAGAGTATATTATATATTCAGTACATATATTAACCTCTCGAGGGAAGTGGGGTCGAAAATAGTACAGTGGCTTTGTTTGTTTGTGTTACTTTTAGTTTGGCTTGTTATATTTTTTGATCCCATAATCATGCCAGACTCAGTTGCCGTTATTGGTGCAGGACTAGTGGGGTCGTTGGCTGCATTAGCATTAGCCCGTAAGGGCTATAAGGTTACCCTTTTTGAGCTTAGACAAGATCCAAGGTTTAACACAACAACAGAAAGGAATCTCAGATCCATTAATTTGGCGGTTTCGGATAGAGGGATACGGGCTCTCAACTATGTGGATCCGGAAATGGCGGGGAGGATTCTTGCCAACATCATACCGATGCACGGCCGTATGATTCACAACCTCCAAGGAGACCAAGAGAGCCAAAGGTACGGATTATATGGCGAGGCAATCAACTCCATAGATAGAGGATACTTGAATGAGATGATTTTGGAAGAGCTTGACCAGTTTTCTAGCTCTGCTTCAGAGACAACTCACGGTGTAATCGATACCAAATTTGGTAGGAAGCTTATGGAGCTCCGTGTGGAAAAGGACACCAACCGTGTGATACTTGAGTTTGATATTGCAGGTGAAAATTCAAACCCATCTTCTGCAGAGTTTTACACTTTTGATTTTGTTGTTGGTGCTGACGGTGCTCACTCTGCTGTTCGTCATCATTTGCAGAAGCTCACTAGAATGAACTTCCAACAGGAGTTCATCGACAAGTGTTATGTGGAACTCTCCATTCCAGCTAGTGAGACTGGTGAATTCCAGCTGGATTCACACCACCTTCATATCTGGCCAAGAAAAGACTTCATGCTAATTGCTCTTCCTAATGGAGACAAGTCATTCACTTCTACGTTTTTTGGCCCTTGGGAATTGGCTGAGAGTCTCAACGGGTCTAATATTGTTGAATTTTTCAAGAAACATTTTAGCGATGCTGTCGAACTGATTGGTGAGGACAAGTTGGTTTATGCTTTTGAGCACCACCCAAGAGGATCGCTTGTGCAGATTACTTGTAGCCCTTATCATCATTCTGATAAGGTTATAATCATTGGCGACGCTGCCCATTCCATGGTGCCCTTCTATGGTCAAGGAATGAACTGTGGGTTTGAGGACGTGAGAGTATTGATGGAGTTATTGGAAGAGGAGAACTACGACAGAGCCAAAGCGTTTGACAAGTATACATCCACTAGGCATAAAGACTTGTTGGCTATTCTGAAGCTGGCCCTTGATAACTACAAGGAGATGTCTCAGAGGGTCACCTCCACCATGTACCTTATGAGGAAGAAGCTTGATGGAGTTTTATGTAAGTTACTCGGTGATGCCTGGTTACCTCTTTACACCATGATATCATTCAGAGGCGATATCTCGTATAGCAGGGCCATGTCAATCGAGAAGACGCACCAAAAGATTCTGAAAAAAGTCCAGACTGGTATTATTGTCCTAGGGGTTATTGGAATTGTGAAAACTATCAGATATGCGAAGACATTCGGTGTAACATGGGGAAATCGTGCATAGGGGGGTCAAAAGGATGCCACACTGGCTACAGTGGCCAGTATGGCCAGCTGATGTGTGATAATGATAATGACTATTTTGTATACATGAATTATAAACGGAGCTGATATTCCATTTACACTTGACAGCACAACCATTACAGAGTTGTCATTGTTCTATTGTTCTATTCTATGTGCAGCAAGGTTTATGTAGAATATACCCATGAATAGAGTCCAATTTAGTAGGGGATTGAATTTCCTGTCCAACCAGAGATTTTTCCACCCCCTGAGGAATGCGTCATCGTACATGCACCCCTTTTGAGCTGTGTCTCTCCAATTTATTCCGCAATAGCCAACACTTGTTCCTCACTTTCTTCTAAAGATATGCCGAGCCAAGCCTCCATTTATCCGCCATTCATAAGCCCATTACGCTAAAAGTATCTTACGCTGGATCATCCTGGCGCTTTGAACCACTTTGGAGATCTTTGTCTGCTTTGACCGCTCTGACTACTTTATCTGCTGTGACCGCTTTGTCCGCTCTGACCGCTTTGAACCTCGTATCTCTTGACATGTCACCCTGGCCATAGGGTCCTTCTCCCCCACACATTATATGCACATAGCCGCCCGTCTCCCAGCCAGTACTGCCTCACAACGACAACAGCAGCAACCTTCCGTGAGGCAGCCGCCCTCCACTGGGAATTCTTCCGTGGGAGGGCCGCCATATAGTGTGGGGTGCACCAAGGAGGCCATTAACATATCGGCTTACATTATGGGGTCGCGCATTACGGATTTACTTATTACTGTCATGCTGCCTGCACCTCTGTGATCGGGGAGAAATGAGAAAGGAAAGGGAGTAAAGGCAAGGCGAGGCAAGGCAACTCTGACTGCAAAGGGAAGAGCCAATTGCGTTGACCAAAAATAAGGGGCAGTAAATCTGACGGAATGGGACTTCCTCTTACATTTGATTTTCCGACCTTGACGTCACGTTTGCATTTGCTGTCTCCTGTCTGAGTGACTGAGTGAGTCCGTGTGTGTGCTCTTTTTTGGTTGCCGAACACAATCAGGTATAATAGTATTTCTGTTGATTCATTGAATTAGCCCTTAGCCCCTCCTATTGGGAAACAGCTTCCTGCCGCCTTATCTGAACCGCCCTCAGCTACACTATAAGATAGGATACCCCTACCCCACATTTGAGAGAGGACATTTACCTGAATAGAATCCCTCCCGCACGTTTGTATAGAAACACTCTACCAAGCCGGCCAAAGTAAAGGCAAAAGCAACACATCACAGGGCGGCACTCTCAATCTTTCTCCTGCAGACACTGATGCCACTTTGATCGCTAGTAATATTGATTGGTAATAATAGACTGCGTACCGTTTGGATTTGTGTATGGTAATTAACCGCAAATAGGTGGCTAGCCCGAGTGTATACAACACCCATTGCAAAGCAATACAAACACCAACACAAATACAAACAGCAGCTAGGTCATCAGGCTTCCCCACACTAACGCTGTTTTCTGCCCGCTGTCGCCCATACGACTACCCCACACAAAAAAGACGTCGCCATTCAGTCGCTCTGTCTGTGCTAGTGTTACTCACTAGAACTCATTAGAAACACTACACGAACCTCATCAACACAATCCACAAAGTCTAACTGATAACAACAATGTTCCGATTTGCAAGAAGAACGGCTGTTGCATCTCTTTGCTTTGCCGGAGGTTATGCCTCCTTTGTCAAAACATGGCCAGACCAATTGGATCTGCCTAACCAAAAGCAGTTCGAAGAGCAGCATGCTGTAGCACTAAGTGCTATTCGAAAGAACAAAGCCTTCACTGATTTATATGAAGACCCACGTTATCAAATGGTTGTACATTCAGCAAATATACCAAGAGCACATCAATACAATCAGGTAAGCCATGGCCTACTGTTTGGCCCCAAACACTTGGAAATTGACCCCATCTCATTCCGTAATGCAAAGGACGGTGAAATGGTCGCCTTCTACCACCTGGGTGAAAACCTCGTGGGGTATGATGGCAAGATTCACAATGGGTTGATTTCCACATTGTTGGATGAAGGTCTGTGTTTTTGTGGCTTCCCTAAACTACCAAGCAAGCGGGGAGTGACAGCACGTCTCTCTGTGAATTTCTTGAATAAGGCACCTATAGATAGCACGGTGGTGCTAAGGGCAAAGGTTGTTGAGACAAAGGGACGGAAATGTGTCATCAAGGGACATATAGAAACACTTCCTCATGCTAATGAGAGTGGTGGCTTGTTGAAGAGCAAACCACAGCCGATTGTGATTGCAGAGGCTGAATGTGTATTGGTTGAGCCAAAGTGGTTCAAATATTTTTCTTGGGTTCCTGCTTTTAACGATTAAAGAGGGAGAAATTCCTCATATTTATGCTTACAATCTGTAGTTGGACTAATATATATATAACTCGGGTAACGTTTATTTGGATCACATATTGTTGCATTATTGTCAGTATTTAAATGGGATGGAGGGAAATAGGACGGGGGAAAACAGGATATACTTCAGTATACCTGGAACGGATAAATCTACAATACATAGACAAAACTTCAATAATATAAATAGTCATAACATAAGAGTCATCCCATACGTATCGCGCATGCAAACGTCATTAAATCCGCTTGCACGTAGGCAAACTAAATAAACAGTATTAAAAACAATAAAGAATAAACATAACTCCTGCTCTCTCAAAGCAGCAAGAGAATTAAAAACTTAGAAGCAAAACAATACTCGAAGTCCAAGCGCAAGTGCAGCACTCTACTCCAAGTGCTCCACAGTCTGCTTGTCCTCCCACTCGGCATTGGTAACAGCCATTCTGTGGTGCTTGTAGAGAGGTGGAAGCTGTGGAATATCCTTTCTTCTAAAGACATTACGCTGGATTCCTCTCCAAAGGACAGTGGTCTGGTACTTGGCGTGCTTAGTACTGGAAACGTCAAAGACATCATCCAACTCCTCAAGGGTAAGACCCTTGGTCTCTGGAAGCAACCACAAAACCAAAAAGAATCCAACAGCGTTCCATCCTGCGTACCATCCAAAGGCACCCTGTGCCTTAAAGGCTCTAAGCATAGATGGCCAGGTGAGGGAAAGCACAAAGTTGAAGAACCAACATGTGGCAGTGGCGAAGGACATGGTGAAGTCACGCAAGTAAAGAGCAGCACACTCAGCAGAGTAAGTGAATGGAACAGGACCCTCAGACAAAGAGTAGACGGCTGTGAAAAGGTAGATACCAATCAAAACGGCACCCAATCTTCCTTGTAGCTGATCTTCTGGAATCCAGAACGAGAAACCGGTAAGGAACAAGAAAGCAGACATCAGTGGGAAAGAAAAGAGCAGCAGAGTACGTCTTCCAAAAACGTCAATGGTGAAAACAGCTGGGATGGCAAACAACCAGTTAAGCATACCGAAACCCCAAGAGGCAACCATGGCGTGGAGTTCACTGAAACCGGAGTTAACAAAGATAGAAGAGGAGTAGTAAGCAATAACGTTAACACCGCAGAACTGCTGCATGAACATAACAATCCAAGCACCCATGGCACCGTTCCTGTTTCTACGGATGGTAACCATCTCCTTAGCCTTCTGCAAGAAAGTCAATTCACCGTAAGACTTCTCTTCCATCAGAAGAACGTGCTGGTAGAAACAGTCGCGAGCTGCCTGTAGATCACTGTTACGGATAGACTTGAGGGAATCGTAAGCTTCGCCGTGGCGCCCCTTACCCATCAGCCATCTTGGGGATTCTGGGCAGAAGAAGACCTGGGCACAAACGGCAATGGCTGGAAGACAGGCAGAACCCAACATAAGTCTCCAGTTAAGACCGTTGTCACCAATACCGTGAGCTGGAACGTAGTAGAATGCAAGAGAAAAGACATAACCCAACATGATACCGAAAGCGGTCCACATCTGCCACATCATAACGAGAGCACCTCTAACTCCAGAGGGGACACACTCAGCAGAGTACACTGGGATGGTGGAGGACTTTGGACCAATACCGAAACCAAGGCAGAAACGGGCAATGAACAAGTGCCACCAGTAGTTGGTGAAACCTTGCCAGATACAGGTAATAGCAGAGATGAAACATGAGATGAAGATAGTACCTCTTCTGCCGAAACGGGCGTTCAATGGATCGGTAAGCCAACAGGAGACTGTGGAACAACAGAGGTAAGGAGCACAGTTAACAAGGCCAAGCAACCAAGTGTCTCTCTCGGAACCTGAGTCGATACCGAAACCCTTGGTGAAGAAAAGGTTGGCACCGTTAATAACGGACTCATCCATACCTTGCACACAGGCACCCATGGAGGACATAACGACAAGGTAGTACAGCTTGAGTGGGAGCCTCCACTTGTGGTGGATCTCGTTGTACAGGTGCTGCTTGTCCTCCTCGTCCAGGAAAGACATGGAGTTGAATCCCTTGGGGTCTCTAGCAATAGCAGCACCCTTGGCAAACAGCTCCTGGTCTAAGCCATGCTTATGGGCATAGTTTCTACCCATGTTCATCACCTGCTCCTCGGTGTACTGGGCCAGGATGTTGTCATCCTCAAATGACTTTCCATCTGGGCTAGCCTCCTTGTCGAGAGACGAGGTGTCCTTCAGGTTGGAAGAGTTGGTGGAGGCGTCCTCAAAGAGACCGCCCTGGTTCTTTGGCTCGACGTCAGACATTATGTATGGTGTTTCAAAGAGTGAGATAGAATATTGTCAACAAAAACCGGCAAAACGCGCGTGTACTCTAATATGGTGAAGTATATATATATCTATAGACTTGTACCTCTGTCTATAAGTATATGTATATAATCCTCTTCTAGTAATAGACTATATAGATCAACTAATAGCCAAAGTAAAAGAAAGATAAGATATAGCCACCAAATAGCTTTGCACT
The DNA here is from genome assembly GCA_030567555.1 of Kuraishia hungarica. Lineage (NCBI taxonomy): Eukaryota > Fungi > Ascomycota > Pichiomycetes > Pichiales > Pichiaceae > Kuraishia > Kuraishia hungarica. Next base: position 221,029 of record JAJLSL010000010.1, read on the forward strand.
TGATGATTCAAAGAGGCTTGGTCTAACCATCGAGAGAATACTCTTCTCTATTTATATATTCGAGGAACACGTCCCATCTGCATCTGGAAATGGGGTTTTTGCATTTTGGGTTGGGGTAGTACAGGAAAATGCACTGTCTTACGAGAGTGACATCATTGCTCGATCCTCTTGGGACGGATTAAGAGGAGAGGGGTGTTGATCTGCAGCGAAATGTTTGCTGTGGAGGAAAGTTTAAGCACTACAGATGCACGGTCAAACCTGTCTAATGTGAACTATGAGTGTTGAACTACCATGCTGCATACCGCTCTAATGCAGTGGGGGGCATAGGAAGGCACAATACTGACCACACACAGATGCAGTGCTCCCGAAAGGTGGAGGTAGAAATGTGTTATTCACACTACTAGTGGCCAAGCAGCCTCAAACGAACCGCAACCACAAAACGTTCCTAAATTTATTACAATTGAAGATCACATACGACATTGGGTTCTCTCATGATGTGTGTTGAGCTTATCTTTACTATAAAACAAGGTTCTGCTTTCCCTGGTACTCCATAGTGGCGTAGATGTCGTAGCTTCCCCGGAATTGTAGACATTCTGGTTTCAAGTACCGCTATTATCCGAAACGCAGAGGCATTGGCATCTTGCTGCATCGTATCTGATTGCTTGTGACGCCGGGAGGAGAACCTCCAACAGGAGCCCCTTCTGAGCGGGACTGCCCCCATACCCCCATGATGGGTCTCCATCTGCAAGGTGCTGCACGTTTTTGGCGTAAAGCTTCCCGTCTCACGCCAAGCATCCCGCCCCGGCATGAAAATCGTTTTGGCCTGAATTCCGTCCTGTGCTTCCCCCCATTTCACAGTAATATAGCATATTAAGTCAGTTTGAATTAACTTCATAAGACGGACTACAAACTGGCATCTTGAGCTTCTTTCCATGTATGGAGTGGGGTCGTTTTAATGCTCCCCAGCTTTAGCCCCAGGTGGAGTTGTGCAAGTGGTGCAGGTCGCAGTGTGGGGTGAGAAAGGGGAAAAGGAAAGACCAAACGGGGTAGGTAAACGAGCCATGGGAACCGGAATTCGACGTGCGGCGAGGAGTCAAAAAGGAAAGGGAAGGGTAAAAAGTAATAACCAGCCCTCTGCTCAGAACGTTGGAATAAACCTTGTTGAGTAGAGGGAAGGTTGAGAAGGGGGGAAACTCCATTATTCCAATCTCGGAGTGGCGGGGTGTGAAAAGCACTCTACTACACAACGGGTTAAACCCGTAATCCAAAAAAATGCGGATTTCGGAGCCGGAGAACGTTATCCGTTTAACAGTTCAGGGTAAAATGGCAAGTGGGGAATTATCAAGGTTGACCCAACGGTTAAAGCCATAAGAAGCGATAAACCTAACGACCCGATTCACAGCCATAACCGCGAGTCTTACAAGGTGATTATAGATTGAACGGTGGACTGGCACTTTAACATATATCGATCCAACTACCACTATCTCATTGCATAGGTGCACACAGCCTGCCAAAATCAAGCAGCCACCACTTTCCTATGCGGAGGAGCGCAGCCTACTAACATTAAGTAGCACCAGTGATTGGATGGCTAGTCTGCTAGTTGCTATTAATTGGGAGTGTCTGAGTAAATCGCCTGCTTTCACGGGATAACAGTTTCTTGTTTCATAACAATCATGGATCTCGTTAACGATCATTCCATACATCGAGCAACAAAAGTATTTATGAGTTCCTTCAATCCCCTCGGGGATTCCCCCAAATCTTAATCCCCGTCAATAGGGCTCGAGTGTAGAGAAATGGCCTCTGCCTTCCTTTGCCTGCAAAAAGGTTGCCTTTGTGTCCGTTGGCAAGGGAAAACCCCAGACTTGCCATTTACCTTTCGGCTTTGGTCAGCGCACATCTAAGGGCCATTTGTTTTCCTGTGGGCCCGGTGTTCCGTGACGTGTGCAGAACCACTGATCGGCTATTATACTTGTCACCAACCTCTCTCAACCGGACTTGCGGGGTATCCGACCCGCATGGGCGGGGCCATGCTAGACTAACGGTCTGAGCTTCCTTTGACGTACAACCCGGTTATTGTGGAACTCCGTGACCTTTTCCAGGGTGTCATTCCCCACAGACTCAACTCCTTCGAGGGTGAATTCTAAACCGCCATCATCGAGTTAAATGCACAACCGGAGAAGGTCGATGCACCTTCCCCAGACCTCCCCCCAGACCACACCCCAGCCGGGGGGGTTCGGATTACCTGCACGGAATAGAGTAGTGGCCAACTCCTGGGAAGCAGGAATTCCGTCGAGTGCTGGCTAGCCATCCCCTGGGTGCCTGGATAACTGTAATGCGGACATTGTAACATTTCTTCTATACTGTGTGCAGAGCACGTACTCAGGGTATAGTTGGTTATGTAGGGTTGTCTCTTTACGTTAGGTTCCAGCCGTCTCTACAGCCAGAGAGCCAGTACGGGCTCTGAATATCAGTCGGAATTACCTGGTCATCAAATGATCATAATCGAAGGGCCAGCCACTAATTCTCCTTGTAGTAGCATCTGCTCCCCATCCAAAGACCGTAAAAGCCACCATTGCAGTGGTCATCGTACATTAGGGTATGTAAAATATGTAAAATATGATCTCCGTATACGCTTACACACCACAGCTTTAAATGTGGAGAATTCATATGGCTCATGCACTGCATGCATCACGAGGGCTAGACCGCTATCCCTGGTGGTGACCAGTTCGCGTTTGTCAGGCAATGTGGAGGTGAAAGCGAAACGCAATTAGACCAAACCGCTTCTGTATGGAAACGGTACAAAGGTAATTTCTATTGTGCTGTTGAAGTTTATAAGATGCTGCATTTTGTGGTTCAATACACCAGCTGCAACTGAGGGGTTGTTGGTATGTTGAAGTGAGGGGTTGTGCTGCAATGACAAATGCTTAGCTGCTGATCTCGGTTTTGCTTAGTTTATAGTGACTGGCTTTCTGTAAATAGAAGTAAATGGGGGGATTGGCCGCGCCTAGGTATTATGACAGGGTAGTCCTGGTATGATGTAGGAGAGACCACGGAGTTCCTGAGACCACCACACTCCGAGACTTGACTCAATACCAAAAGTGCTTGGGATAGTGCTCGGGATAGTGCTCGAGTTGGACACATCCAGTTAATTGTAAATAGAAACTCACTGTATAATACACTTACTCTCATTTACACTCGGATGACTGATCTCCATTCCTGGATGGAGACACGTGTAAGGGTGCGAGTAAAGCTGTAAGTCTGTGAATGAGTAAAACGTTCTTGACATATTCCTGCGTCCAACTATTCATTAAGTATGCAATATGTTAGAGAGATCCATACAATACTCCATATAGCAGACGTTGTATAGGTGTGTATACAATAGTGTGAATTCTACCAAATGTTCACCCTCTAGAGCCAAATATATAATCTTAATGTTCATGGATTCTTAGACTCTTTCATGATTACATTCTTTTATGATTACATCCTTTTGTGACTAGGTTCGCTTGATGGCCCTTTCCTGTTTCCCGATGATGTTTCCCGGTGCTGTTTCCCGATAATGGTCTCGCAGTCCACCGCAACACCATCGCACCATCCACCTTAAACACTTTTCCTTTTTCCGACACTTGGTACATATAATCATCAATAAAATACTTCAGGAAATCATATTTATACATCAGTTGCACATTTAGTAACTATGTACATAAACATATATATAGCCAAAGGGTGCTGGTTGAGGATAGTGTTGAGCATTCAGCAGATAGTCATAGCCCTTCATTCTATCGCTTCCCCTTTCTCAGCTTGTCCCTCATCTGTCCAAGCTCTATGCTGAGCTTCTCTATATCCTTGCGCAAATCATCGTTTATCTGTTCGATTTGCAGGTTTTTGTTATTGTTTACTGTGATAACTTCAAAGTTGGAGAGAAGGCTTTCCACCTGGGTGCTCTTACTGTTCTGCTCCTCTCTCAGCCTTTCATTTGCAACCTGAAGGTTACTAATCAACACTTCATTGTTGAACTTCTCTTCGTTGAGCTGCTGGTAGTTATTCAGGAGCTCATTGTACTTTTTATTCTTGTACGTTTTATCCTTTTCCAGTTTCTCTTGACGAGAACGAAGTCTGTGAAGCACACGGTTTGAAGAAACAGAGAATAACATATCCTCTGAGAATAACATAGGTGTCGCAGAGATACCAACCGTTCCATCCGCATCCTCTTTCTTTTTATTGTTGAGGATGGAGAACTCCCTGGCATATTTCCAAAGAGCGTAACCATTGGAATCATTAGACTCGTCGCCCCCTACGAATGGGAAATTGACACCCTTTACAGAAGACTCGATGAGCTCCTCGCTCTGAAGGAACTCATCACCACCAACATGCTCACAGCTTACAATTGATCTCATCAAATATGGCAGCAGGCCACTAAACCCATACAGAAGAATACTTATATACACATAGTCGATTTTGGCGTCTCCTTCATCCGTCTTTAACCATGATACCAACTCAAGAAAGAACCCCTTCTCTCCGAACAGCACATCCCTCAAAAGGTCAAACACTTTACCATGGACAGAAGTACTCAACGCACTCAAAAGTCTAGGGTTGATGTCTTCTACATACCTGACAAGCTCAAATAATGCCCATCTTCCTTCAGAAGCCAAATCCGTTATACTTTGATAGCCATAGCTTGTGAAGAGTGCAATTTTGGAGGTGTCTGTTGTGGTGATGATACCAGAGAAATGGGTCAGCAATAGCGTTGATATACTAAGAGCAACGCGGAGCGATGAACTCTCACCAGGCTGGGAGGGTGTGTGAATGGCAACTATTTTAGCTATGTTGTGTAATAAATCTTCTTGCCCTTCGATCACTTCTTTTGTAGAGGTAGACAAGCCAACAGTAGCAGAGATATCTGCAGCAGCGGCATCGATTGATTGCTCGCTGATGAAAAAAGATCCTGTAATCACCAATACAGCAAACAATTTAGATTCTCGGCTCAAGTTTGGTATCTTCGTGAACAAATCCGTCAAATCCTGTAGATAATCCATATGAAGGGGTTCACCAGACACCACGAAATGTGCCACATCGTCAAGAACCGCGAATAAAACATCGCATTGATGGTCCTGGCCTATTTGAGTTCTCCATTTCATCACATCTTTTCCAACTATTCCCTTGATATCATCTCCTGTAACTGTAAGGTGCCTCTTTTGCATATACCTCAAATACTCCACCAATATATCCAGCTGGTGCTTTACAAGATAAGGAGCATCGCCCAAGACAGCAAACAATGGGCCATTGAAGATTTCGGGATCTACATTGACGACACCTTGAAACCTGCCATCTACTGGTTGGTATTTTCCCACTATCGGGCTCAGTGCTGAGGTGTCAAAGGTATCATCATACTCCGAGCGTGCCATTGAAGGTACTCTGTTGTGCCTTATGCGGTGATTATTAGCCCCTTGGTGATCCGATTGAACTTCTGCAGAATGGTGAGATTTCCTCCTCCTTGGAGGCTTCGGAGGTAATGGGGGCGGTGTATCATTTGAGGAGGTTACCCTCGGTGGTAGTTGTGGGGGAGATTCTGTATCATCAGTAATACCATCGGCAGTCCCATCGCCAGGCGCATCACTGGGAACACCAGCAGGGGTCTCATTATCATTTATTTCGTCATGAGGGGGAACAGAAGGCAATTGTTTCTCTACCGCTGTTATTGTTGCTGTGTATGAGTTCTCAATTGCTGGCTCTGTTGTGTTTGTGTCACCTTTGGCCGCATTCACCTCAAGTTCAACACCGATCTGCACTGGCCCCTCCGAGTGTACCGGGATATTATCCCTAGGCGGGAGGAGTGGGGGGACCGCTACGCCAGAATTCTCTCCAGGAACACCAGCCTCTTCCATTGTGTGAATATTAGTGGCGATACAATGACTAGAAGCGGTATATTAGTGGCTTTAGTTTTTTATAATCCTAGCTCAATTCGTTTGGAAACAGGGTGAGATTTTTCCAAGTCCACTCTTCTATGCTGTCCCCTTTCACTATGTTAAGTGCTCTATCTAATCGCCTACGTTGTACATACTTCATTATTGTGTGACGTTACACAGAGTCTCCCTCATGCAGCGTCTCCTCATGCAGAGGCTCCGCCATGCAGAGGCTCCACTATGGAGGGGAGGATCTTCATTCTGGAGCGCTTTCATTCTGGAGAGCCATCCGGGAGAGTCTTCACTATGGAGCGCTTTCATTCTGGAGACACTTCATTCTGGAGACACTTCATTCTGGAGACACTTCATTCTGGAGACACTTCATTCTGGAGACACTTCATTCTGGAGACACTTCATTCTGGAGACACTTCATTCTGGAGAGCTTTCATCCCGGAGAGCTTTCATCCTGGAGAGCTTTCATCCTGGAGAGCCCTTACTATACAAGTCTCCACTATGCAGAGGCTGGGAGGTTGGCCCTAGAGGCTGGCTTGGCCCCTGCTGTGTTAGCCGTCTTCGATGCGCTAAAGGTCGGCCATCGCTATGGGGGTCATCGCAGGCCATCGCAGACGACATAGTGAGAACGGGGAGAGGAGCAGGACCTCCTCCTCCTCCTGCTCCTCATCCTTGGATTGATCGGCTCACTACTATTTGATATTCCCACTACTTTAAGAAAGCTCTTAGGAAAGTCCGCTCATGGTGATTGCTTAGGTAACAGTGCTTCGTTGGTAATCACACTACCGGAAAATAAATTTCTAAAAAATTTCATATGCCTTAGATAAGGAAAGTGATGAATGGTGAATGGTGAACGGTGAATGCTTCTTAAGAGAGAGAAAGGTAGAGTGAGTGCAACATATACAAAAGGCACTGCCCAGATTTGCATAGTCCAGGTTTGCAGAGACGACTGATCTGGTGTTAACATACCAAAAAGAAAAAAACATTATAACCACAATGTCTAACATCATTGGCATAGAGCACGATAGGGTGACCAACACCACCACAACGGAATACCCAGGCTATCAGGGCAACGATGAGTATGCCTGGGATCTGCAAAAGTTCAAGGAAACCTTCAAAATTGACATCTCATATATATCCGAGGGCACTGCCAACTTTGATCTCATCAACGTCGACACCTCCATTGCTAATGCCTTTAGGCGTATCATGATCGCCGAGGTGCCATCCGTCGCAGCAGAGCACGTTTACATCTTCAACAACACATCTGTGATCCAGGATGAGGTGCTTTCCCACAGAATTGGTATGATCCCACTCAAAGTGGACCCAGATGCTCTCACATGGGTGGACGCAACAGCCGACGAGAGCGACCGTTTCACAGACGAAAATACCATCGTGATGAGTCTCGATGTCGCATGTACCAAGAACCCACACCCAGCAAAGGGTAACACAGACCCAGAAAACTTGTACAGAAATTCCAGCATCTACGCCAGAGACCTCAAGTTTGAGCCTCAGGGACGCCAGGAGGAGATATTCGCAAACAGCCCCGTTGTAGCATGTAACCCAGACATTTTGCTGGCCAAGCTAAGGCCGGGCCAAGAGATCTCCCTGAGAGTGCACTGCATCCTTGGTATTGGAAGTGACCATGCCAAGTTCTCTCCTGTTTCCACTGCTTCATATAGATTGATGCCTGTTATAAACATCACCCAGCCAATCACCGGTGCTGATGCCAGCAAGTTCCAAAAATGTTTCCCATCCGGTGTCATTGGTATTGATGCCAAGGGCCAAGCCTCTGTGGAGGATGCCAGAAGGGATACCGTCTCACGTGAGTGTTTGAGACATCCAGAGTTTGAGGGCAAGGTGAAGCTCGGAAGGAAAAGAGACCACTTTATATTCAACGTTGAGAGCACAGGTGCCATGACGCCAGAAGAGATCTTCTTCAAGAGTGTGAGAGTGTTGAGAAACAAGGTTGAGTACCTGAGGAAGTGTCCTATTGCTAATGTCCAGTAAGTGGTGTGTCATTTGGGGGATTGGGTATTTATAATTACATAACTAAAACACATTGTATGATATATAATATAAGGAACTCTCCATCTTAAATAGTTCTTCTTTTTCCTAGACCTGGCTGAATATATCCAGTTATATATACAATATGTAGCCCTCCTTTCTGATTTAGCTCACACCATATCAGAAACGCTAAACCCCCTAAACCCTCCAGGCATAAATGGAACTTCGGTGTTGCCTATTCTAAGAGTTGCTTCGGAACTGCCCCCAGAACCTGTTGAAGTTGAGCCCCCAATGCCATTACTAGGCGCACTTATAGGTGATATCTTCCAATTGATTACCTGTGAAATGATCTCCAACGGTGAAATGGAGAACAATAGAACATTTCCACTGTACCCATCAAATTCTTTCAGTTGTTCAGCCTCTACATCTTGGGAACGAGGGGTATCAGCTCTAAGGTGATCGACGAGAGGAGGAGGAACAGGAGGGAGTAAACTTGCTTCACTTTCATCAGCGTGTTGTGTTATGTTATTGGTTACTTCTACATCCTGTGTTGTTCCTTCCTCTGTTGTTCCAACCTGTGTTGTGGTTTCCTCCTCTCCCTCTTCCTCTTCTGCCTCCAATAGCCCCTCATTATGCACACATGTTATACACAACATCAACAATTGTAAGCATAGAACCACCAAATCTCCAAATAGCATACACAATAACTCAACAAACCAATTGGAAAACTTGTGTTCCCCAATGATATGCAAAGCCAATCCTCCATAAGAGAACAATGGCTCTCCTGGGTCCCTGGCTACCACCATACCGCTAGGGAACACCAAATGGGAAAACACACACAAGCAGCTTATTATCACGGCGGACTGAAATATTTTTTTTGCCACAGCTTTTTTGAAATTCACCGTCATCAGTTCACTCACCCGCATGTTATCCGAATAGGGGTTTGTCACTAGCATCTGTAGGAACCCTCTTATTACCAGTCTGAAGAGCGAGTCATCCTGTAGGTATATTATCACCAATACTACATAGGTTGTGATTTCCAAGTTGGAGACGAAATGGGACGTGAACTCTCGCCTTCTTTTCTTAAGGATTCTATTTTCATTGAGGGAAAGCTCTTTTGCTATTCCTAATATATCGGTGTATTCCGCAGGCATGGTGGATGTTGTGGGATGATGATATGCGGGGGAGGGGTGTGGTGACGATCGCGGCTATTGGCTGTGTGGTAATGGTTGGCTCTATGGGAACTCTAGTGGAACTCTATGGACCGTGAATATATTACTGTCTGAGGTCTATTGGTTCTCTTGATCAATTTTATTAACTCTTCCACTCTCTCTGTGTGTGTAATGGCAGCGTGAGTATGGAGAAAGTACTCTGTGACGTGCAGTGTACGTGGTTATGGTGGTGTCACCTTCCAGCAAGCCCGAACTCCTTCAGATCACCAAACGGGATGGGATGGGATGGGATGGGATGAGTGTTGGAATGAATGAGTGCTCGCCAGATATACGGTGTAAATCACAAACCGCACCTTTTCTTGTAAATAGTGCACCAAACGACAATAAATGACAATAAATGACAATATGACATTAAATGATACTAAAGCATCCAGGAGTTCCTGACAATAGAGCATCCAGTAGTTCGTACCCCATTCACTCCATCATTGCCTTACTAAGACACCCTGCTAAGACACCCTAATGTTCCGTTACCCTTGGAGTGGAGCAATAGGCAGTGTGGGATGCATTAAGGCACATATCGTGCAGAGTGCCAGCACGTACCGTGGAGAGTGCCAGCAAGTACCGTGGAGAGTGCCAGCAAGTACCGTGGAGTGTGCAAGCAAATACTGTAAGGCAGGCCCGGCCAAAAGGTGCACGCTACACTGAAGGCACCACGCAGAGCCATCGTGGTTAGGCCATCGTGGTAAGGCCATCGTGGTAAGGCCATCTCTCCCAGCTAGAAGGCTCCTCCAGAGGAAGGACCCTTCTAGCTGGCTTGCCAATATAAGAATTATAGTATGTTCCATTGAAAATAGAAATGGAACTCCTATAATACGGGCAGAATATCCACTTGTAATCCATATATGTGTATTTTGTAATTTTTATGGTTATTATATAGTTCGATTATTTTTATAACTCCCGTATAATTTGTAGCTTGAAATTCCGGGGGAACAGAAATCAAATTAAAATGACACCAAGTATGATATATTATTTATGATATATGGTATATTTAAATTCTGTCATCCAAATGATCATATAAACATAGTGAGGGGTGTTGGGGTCTGGGATCTCAGGGTCTGGGGGGTCTTCTCATGGACAGCCTACAATGATTCAGCTGATTACACATCACTGGAAGGTATTAATTGGGATTATGTTATCATTATTATAAATACACCCTATATATATACAAAGTGCTAACACCGCTCACTTCTCATCACTTCTTAAGAGTGATACCTTCAACAAGGTCACCACCAAGAGAAATAATCTCATTCAATATAGCAGCCCTATTGATTTCAACCTGTTCTCCCTCATCTGGTTGGAAGTTGAACCTCAACCCAATCTTGAACTTCTTCTTACCCAATGAAGCAGGGTTGAACAAACCGCCAATAACCGTTTCACCACTGCCACTGCCACTTCCACTTAATCCTGAACACTTGCCACTGAAGAACATTATCGAATTGTCGTATCTGTTCTCCAGCTCTTTCAAATAACCAACAACAGGGTCAACAGACTCCGCCAAATCAGGATAACTGTTCAGGTTGGCAACCAGGTTCCTGAAACTACCTGGAGGCAACACTCCGCTCAAAGTGGCTCTGTCACTAGCATCAACACCACCCTTAACTCTCACTACAAAATCGTAATCCTTAATAGGAGTGGTGAACAACAACTTGACAGTAGATGCGGTCAGGCCATTGCTACTGATAATATCCATGGCCGCTTTACACAATGCGGTCAACCTACCGGCAGCAGGCAGAGTAATACCGTTAGTCCACAACTTACCACTTGGATCATCCTTACTAGCAACAAAGTACTGCAACTTCAAAGCCGATGGGTCCGATTTGCGAACGCTTTCAAAGTTGCTGCTCATAGTTTGGTGCATCTGAAGTGTGAGACGATCACTGATACGGTCCACATACGACTCAGACTCATATCCACCAACACCCCCATCTACAGCAGAAGCAGCAGCACCATCTTTGCTGAGGTCCAAGATAAGTGGGTCCTCCTTCCAGTTCCATCTGCTCAGATAGTGCAATACCCTCAAGAACCCAGTTTCTGGACTTCCTGGGACAGAGAACGGCGCAGGGTCTACAAACACCTTCATCACCAACAGTTCCAAGATCTCATCGCTGAAATGCTTGGTCAACAACTGTGACGATATCCATCTCTTGAACAGCCTCACTGTTGGAGAATACTGTGGGAAGTGGTATGACAAGCCGGAAATGGTACGGTGATGCTTAACGGCACCAATGTACTTCCTGTTGAACTGAAGGTACACGTCCTCCACCACGGATTTCTGCTTCTCACTAGAGTTCTCAACAGCACGCAAATACAGCATCTCGTCTCTCTCAGTAAGGATTCTCAAAGAGAAACCGAACCCTTCAGGTGTCAATATGTGCAACAATGTAACAGAGTCGTTGTATGGGATACTGGTATCCTTTGTGAAGAAGGTGGTGTATGTTCCAGCTCCTTCTCCGTGCTCCTTCAAGTATTCACTAATCTTCAGCAAGAAAGCTGTCTTTGTCTTCTCCAGAGCAACAACGTTGTCAGGCCATTTGGTGCTGGTCTCAAATTGCACAACTGCCTCGTTGAAGAAATCAGGGTTACCAACAGCAAACGGCACTGGCTGCAACAACGACGAGTTGCGCATGGCAGGGGAAACAGGAAGTAGCGTTTTAATGGCAATAGGCAACTCAACACCAGAGATCACTTTACTAAGAGAGTTGAATGCATTCGTCACATTTTGGAATGATGCAAGTGACATAATTGATTGCTGTGATGAAGCTGCCAATAAAGGCAATGGGAGTTGGTTCAACAAGTGACTGCTACGGGTAACAAGGCCATTGGACACTTTCTCAGAGAGGTGTGTCTTAAACACGTATTTGATAATAGACAACACCAAGGGTTCATTGGCCGTGTTTTGCCAAACCACACAGTTCTGGATACTTCCATCCTTGAACCTTCTCAAAGAGGCCCTGCTACCCCAGAAAGCGCGGAAGATATTACCATCCTCCTCATCGTCATTGTCTGGTCCTCTTGTTACAAGTCTCTCAGACTCTGCTGGGTTAAGGAAAACACCAATTTGAACAGAGGTGTCTGGACTCTTTGCAGGTTTACGCTTATGCAATGGGAAACGTGTTTGCGTGTTGATGAGACTAATACCAACATCGGTAGCTCTGGCTCCCAATGCTCTGGTCAACACTTTATACACCTTGTTGATGAAATACCTCTCATATGTGAGGAATGATATCTTGTCAAAGGCTGTGAAGTCTTCATCAAAGTCCAGGGCATTAAGAGGCACTTCCAAACACAAATCGTATCTAAGAGCAGGGTCGAAGCACTTTTGCATGAAAATGGCATCGAAACGATCCTTCACCACATCGTTCAACAGCACAAGTGTCTCTGCTGCCTGTTTCCTAAGCACCTCATATGACGTCCTACTACACTTCCAAAGGATATTGATCTTTGTGCTCTTGTCAAAGATGGTTGGCACATTGAAACCACCCTTCTTGAACCTTGAATTACGTTCTCCAGTCTGGGAGCTGAACGATAAGTAACCACTTAGCAGGTCCTGTGTGGCAAGGTATTTTATGGTACCTTTGAACAACTGGTAAGAGGAAAACCCATGCAGAAGAATCTTGTTACCCTCCTCACCTCCACCTTGAAGAAGAGCAGCCATAAGAGTAGCGAACTCAAAGTGTCCGAATCCACCAGAATCAATACTGGAGGAGAAGCCACGCTGTATGAGCCAGAGCTTACCCAAAACAGCTGCGTCTCTAAAGGCATCGGCCGACTTCTTGGTAGTGTACAAATATTTGAGGTAGTACTCGTATGCAGTTGAAGAAAGAATGGATGAATTGTATAGAGGGGTAGGTGGTAAAGAACTAGGGTCCTGCTTTGATGGCTTGCTGCTGTTGTTGTCTGAAGGCGCCTGGACTCTTATACAGTTCTTATCCGGCAAGAGTTTCTTTGCATCAAATAAACCATGCTCGAATCCAACTAGCATTCTAATTGAAAACTTGGTCTTCTCAAACAGGAGGTCTTCTGGATTTGGTGTTGATGGTGTTATGCCCTCTATACGTATTGCTGGGCACAACTTGTCGCCATTGACAAATTCATAGGAAACTTTTATGGGGAGATGGTTTTTCTTTGCAAGTGTTGTGAGATGGTCTGCCAGATACGCTATGTAGAATGCACGCTTATACAGTGCTCTGAAGTTGAGGTAATCCTTAGGGGAGAACATACCCTTTGGCATGGTTAGGGCAACGTCAACTACAACACCTTGTGGGTGTTGAATACCCGTCTTGAGACCAAATGACCCGACCAATGACACATCGCTGGGGGCAATGTATTGGAATTTGTAGTTTGGAGAAACAGGCTTTGGGTTAGGGAATGGAATGGCAACCTTGTGTTTGCTGGAGTGGAAGTACTGATCGGCCTCAGCCAGAGTAAGCTCAGCGGAATCAGGGATCTGTTGCATGATATCATGGAGTCTATGGAGCACTTTTTCAATCAATGTGACATTTGCTGTTTTCAACCTGAGTTCCTTGATGAGTTCATCAATCTGGAGCTTAAAGATATTGGACTTGAAGAGCTCAGCGGTTTCCCTTGCAATCTGCACATCCTGAGCAGACAGCTGTGCTTTAGTTCTCTTTGCAGGCACTTTGTCAGTCTCTTCTTCGGCTGAGTCGTCATCATCATCGTCTCCTTCCTCTTCTTCTTCGTTGACATGCTCCTTCTGAGATTGGTCACCATTCTCAAAATGGCCTGGACTAGTACCAAACTCCTCCTCCGAAATCATGTCTTGATTGGAAGCAGTAGTGGCAGCAGCAGCAGCAGCAGCAGCTCCTCTGCGCTCGTCAACGACAACCTCGTCTCTCTTTCTCTTGACCATGTTGTATGTTTTACAATATTAGCCGGAGAATACAAGAAAGATGTTAACACCTTTTCTTTTATTTCACCTTTAACTGCATTTCCTATATAATCAGTACATTTTGGTTTTTCACTATCTTAAAATAATGGTAGTGTGCATGCAGACTGCAATATTTTGCGTGGTGTGCGTAATTTCCAGTGCAGAGTAAATAGGGTACTGAAAGTGTCGATGAGCTTAAAGGGGAGGAGAAGAGGCAGAGAGGTGGCTAAGAGAGGAGATGGCTAGTGAGAGGAGATGGCTAGTGAGAGAAGAAGAGGCAGAGGGTGGCTAGGGAGGGAATATGGCTAGGGAGAGGAGGTAGCTAAGAGATGGCCAGGGAGAGGAGACGCCATCAGACGCCTAAGCACTCTAAGGCGATGAGATGAGCTGCTACCGCTCAGCACAGCATAAATAGTCTGGATACGGTGAACTAACCGTATGATGGCCCTAGTCTTAATGGCCGTAGCCTCAGTAGGGCATTAGAGGTTGGTGGTGCTGTGGTACGGTAGTTGGAGGCAGATATCACATATCATTTGGAGACACATGTCACATATCATTTGGATCACCATGTTCACACCACTCTGCTGATATTTATGTTGCAATGCTTTGATGGTTAATGTGGGATATTGTAGAGAGGGATTGGTATATCCATCTTCAGCCAAGCCAAGCCACGTCATGCCATGCCATGCCATGCCCTCTTCTCTACTCGATGCATAAACTGTACATAGTAAAGTGTGCATAGTAAACTGTACATAGTAAAGTGTGCATAGTAAAGTGTACATAGTAAAGTGTACATAGTAAAGTGTACATAGCAAATCTTCCATAGTAAATCTTCCATAGTGCATAGCCAGAGGAAGCGGCAGAGTGATGAGGTCGGGTAAACAGTTGCTCGGTTATACCGATTGCCGAGTCATATTGGATCATTTCTTTCAACCAAGTTTTGGGATCAATATTTATCTAGCTGATTATATATATATACATATTGTTTGTGCCCCCCTCTTTCCATTCTATAATCTTCCAACGGGAATATGTTTTCTAGGAGATTATTCGGCCCAGGTGCTAGGCTCCTGCCTAATGCCAGGCTGTTGCAGAGTGTTGGCAATGCCAGGCTAGCAGTATACCCAGTGGCTATTCGGTCTATTCGGACTATTCGGTTCAACTCCACCAAAATAGCGACATCCCAAGTGAACGCCGACGATAAGGCCACCCTTTCAACAACTTCACCTTTAGTAGCATCCACCAGCGAAAATACCAAAGTGCCATCACCATCATCACCCACACAACCTCAGAAATCTCTATGGGAGAAGGTGAAACACGAGGCAAAACACTACTGGGACGGTACCAAGCTTCTAGGGCTCGAAATTAGAATCTCATCAAAACTTTTGATTAAAATGGCAACCGGTTACGAACTCACCCGTAGAGAGTTCAAACAACTACAGCGTACCACCACAGATATAATGAGACTGTTCCCCTTTGCCATGTTTGTGCTGATCCCCTTTGCAGAGCTCTTGTTGCCAGTGGCATTGAAGCTTTTCCCCAACCTGCTGCCCTCCACCTATGAGAGTAAGCTCGATAAGGAAAAGAAGCTCAAGCTCTTGAGAAAAACAAGGAACAAAGTGTCTGAGGTCTTGCGTTCTACCCGTAACAGCATCAAGTTGCCCAGTAACATCACCGAGGAACAGAAGGCCGATTTCAAGGATTTCTACAGCAAGATCAGAAGCTCTTCCGATGAGGAGATCCCTCGTGAACAGCTGGTGAGAGTGTCGAGACTGTTCAAAGATGACCTGGTGCTCGATAACCTGTCGAGATCAGTGCTGGTTGCCATGGCCAAGTACATTAACCTCAAGCCATTTGGGTCTGACCAGATCTTAAGATACAGAATCAGACACAAGTTGTTGAAGATTAAGAAGGACGACAAACTCATCGATTATGAAGGTGTCGGTTCTTTGACTGTTCAGGAATTGCAGTCTGTTTGTGCCTCTCGTGGTCTGAGGAGTTATAGTGTATCACCAGAGTACTTGAAGGAATGGCTAGATGTATGGCTCAATATGAGACTTAGGGACAAGGTCCCATGTACACTGCTTGTTTTGAGTAATGCTTATTCGTATGGTGATACCAATCTGTACAGTTCTCAATATGAGGCCCTGGAGGCTGTGTTGTCCTCCTTACCCGAGGAGATTTATCACGAGACTGAACTCGAGGTGGATGAGGAGAATATCACCCATGAGCAGAGAATGAACGTGGTGAGAGAGCAAGAGAACTTGATCAAGAATGAAATCCAGCAGGAGAAAGATCATGTGATTCTTGTTGCTGATAAGTTGAGTTTGGATGATGTGGAGGATCAACCACAGGAGGCTTCAAAGGAGGACCAGCAAGTGAAGGAGAAGGTTGCGGCATGAGAAACATGAAAATTCGAAGGTCAAATTAATTATAAATGTGTAAATAGTGAATAGGGTCTGTTCTCTTGTAAAGTTGTGGTGATTTATAGTTATAGATGTTTTATATACTGAATTGTTACACGCATATACAAGTTGATATATTAGTATAACATTGCCTCGTATAGTTACGTGTCATTAGGGTGTCTAGTAAGATATGAGAACTATATTCTATAGAAGTATATAGCAATTCCCTATTGGTTGGCCTCCTTTGTCCAGTCATATTTCACCCACCCCGCACGAAACTTTGTAACAACCTCATCACCTTCATGGGGAATTCTTGTCTTCGCATTAACCTCAAAGGTGTCCAACCCCAACATTCCTCCAATCACACCTCTGGCAAACAGATCGTTCCTTGGCCAGCCTGCGGTATCTTCCACTATATGGGCAAGACCACCATCGATGCTGAGCCAAACATGGAAAAAGGGAGCCTCTTTAGCCACCAGTGACTTGAATGCCCTTTTGCCCACCTCTTTGCTCTTCTTCAGTGTATCTATGATAACCTTATGATGAGCTTCCAAGTCGTTGGTCTCCTCTATGAAACCTTGCTTGAAAAAACCGCCAATGGTGCCCATATCATAATCCAATGGAACAGGCACCGCCATTATTCTAGCATGGTTGAACTCTGTGATTGAGTTCTCGTAGAATATTACACCCATTCCATGCTCACTGTAGTAGAATTTGGACAAGGTTTTCATGAAATTACGTACTTCGGTCTCCGCGTCTTCATTACAGTGAAGTGTGTTCTTTACGTGGTCAATAGGAACAATCATGGCACCAAACTGGCTAAGTTCGGGCTGTGGAGCGATGGTTAGATATACACTGGTGCCCATAGAAATTATTGGTGAATGAGTTCTGGCAGTCTCATCATTATCAACACAGTAGATACACCTATCGAGATGTTTAGAAATTTTCGCCAGCTTATTGAGATCATCTTTTTCTGAAGCTCCCTTCAAGTTAATCTTACCACTGGCCACATGAGCACCGACACCGGAAAGCTTATAGGCATCATCATCCTGGGTATCCAAATCGGACTCAAACTTCTTGTTAGTCATGATCTGTTTCATTGATGACTTGTTGAAATTGTCATTCATCATTGACCGTTCCCTACGAGCCATTTCTTCAACAGTCAAATCAGACTCGTCACCATTGGCAGGAGTGGCACTGCTTTGATATTTAGCCTTACCAATTTCGGTTTTTTGCTTCTTGAACTGTTGCTCCATTCCACTGTACTTCTTTTCCAGCTCTTTTACTTTAGGTGACTTTTTAAGTTTATGCCTCATGATATCAATCTTGAGAGCATTCAATGATTCCTGTGTAACTACGCCAAAATTAACCCCATCTTCCTCAGAAGGCAGGACAGTATCCTGGCTTTTGCCTGTGCTTGAATGCTCGTGGGGAATATCTTGGATATCCCCAATTGGGATCCCTCTCTCATGGGATAGATACCCTGTAGGCTTATATATGAAGTGATACTTTTTCCCTCCTTTGGCCCTGTTGTTCATTTCCTGTTCCTCCTCTCTCGCTATATCAAACTCTATAATACTGCCGTATCTCAAAAGAGCAATTTCCTCAACTGCTTTACCTTCTTCTTGGGCCGTTTCATATGTTCTCCTCAGTTTTATCAGTCTCCATGAAGAGCCATTATCACCAAAACTATACGAAATATCAAGAGGTCCTCTATAAACAGGAACCTCAACCTGCTGTGGTGCTTCATTCTTTTCTGTTTTACTATCTTCTGTTTCCATATCAGCAACACCTTCCAGTTTCGATGTCTCTTCCACAGTCTTGTCATCGCCTTTCTGCTGCATCCCAAAGGACTCCATCATAGCTTTAACTCCGCTCTCCATTAATGACGACACATTCTCTCTGGGTAATGGGGCAGACTGCGCAACCTGCGACTTTTCAGCATATCTGGAGTTGATTTCTGCAATAATTGAAGGGATAGCGCCGTCTGCCTCCTTGACTATAGTATAACCAGCAAATATGTCCTCGTCACGATGTGATGTAGCTGGTCTCGAATGACGGCTCCTATGTGGAGAATGAGACCTATTGCTTCTATGTCTGTCGCTGTGTCTATAATGGGAACTTCTCCTTTCCTCTATGTTGTCTCTGTCACGGTGAGCATGCCCATCATTATGAAGGCCAGAATGATGGCCCGAATGTCCTTTGTGTGACCTGTGTTCTCTGTAATCATATTCATCACGTGTGGTGCCTCCATGCCTCTCCCTCTCCCTTTCCCCGCTAGATCTTTCAGCTCCATACTCTCTTCGATGTGATCTTTCCATAACTGTGCAATGAATGAGTTAACAGAATAGTCAAAAGAAATGTACTATACTATTAAATAGATAAAAGACCAAAGGTTCAGATAACACCAATATCCTTTAAGATTTAATATTTCCCAGTGTTCTAATTGGCCTTTATCCATCCATCACTTATTGTGATGTCTCACCAAATGCTCGTCGTCTAAAAGAGGAAACTCATCGCATATTTTCAACTGCGAAAAGCCGCAGGTGAATAGAGAGAGGGGGATGAGAGGAAGAGATAGAGTGGATGCTGTTTTACCATATACACAAGTTTCTAGTGATATTGTTGACTTATCACGAGGAGCCAGTTATATACACCAATTATATAATATAATTATATAATATGGGAAGGTATTGGTGTAAGAATTGTTCAATAGTGAGTATTATGGCGGCATGAATGTTCAGTCTTCCTTCTCCTCTGCAGGGTAGAGTGTGTATACTAACAGCAAGCTTCTTTTAGTTTGTGGATGATTCCAAAATATCACGACTTCAACATGAGAGCTCCTCTCGCCATAAGAGATTCTTACAGAAGGTGCTGAAGGATATACATTATGCAAACAAACAGGAGGAGAGAGAAAAGAAAGTTGCTGCCACTGAGGTTGAAAGGCTCAAGCGAGAGATAGAGGCGGAGGATAGTGCCTTGGGCGCTTCTAAAGGTGATAATAAAGGCAGCCATAAAGAAGGGGTGAGTACGAAAAAACCAAATCATGTAAAGAACTCAGAAAGCGGATCAGGGTCGGGATACGGGAATAATGTCATATTCAACAAAATATCCCGAGAAAAAGCATCTGAAGAACGGAAGAACAAACTACAACAGCAGGCAGATCGGAAGGCAGCAGAGGAGCAGGAGCAGAGTACAAGTATAATAGGGCAATGGAGTACGGTTGAAAAGGTGGAGGACACGAAGGACAATGACGACGACGAAGAATTGAAAATGGATACAAGTGCACGGAGTGGTCCAACGAAAGCCACCATGACGGCTAGTGAAAAAGAGCTTTCGTCATGGGATTATGCTGCCGAGAAGCAGGATATCATAACGTTTGATGATGGAGATGTAGACAATCTTCCTAAGGTGTTACCCAAAGTTTCCTTCAAAAAGAGACTTGTAAAAAAGTAACGACGATGAACGATATATGGCTAAATGATTATGTATAGAGGTGTAAAATAACTGTTAACAGCATGAATTATTGTTTATATACAATGACCATGCATAATGATCATACGGTATAGAACTCATTAGTGATCTCTTATGATAGTAGCTGCACCACACCAACACTCCCCCACATAAATGACATCGGAATGCCATTTCCTATATAAAAACTACTGCAATGTACAACTTACTCTCCTCCTCCCCCCTTCATGTAAAAGATCTGGAAGAACCTCTTACAAACTCAAGGATCTTCCATCCCTCAGTCTCCTCGACATCAACTTCTTCTGGAATTCTGGTGAGAACCATGGCATAGGTGGAGAGCATGATATCCTCCTCTGTACCGGCTGCGATTTCACCAGTCTTTGCCTTTCTGAAGATGTTGATCTCCTGAACTCTACAGCCAATTACCAATACCGGGGTGTTGTTTGGAGGTAAAATCTTTGCACTGACAACGTCAACACCTCTAATATCCAGAATTCTACCAGCAGACACGAGCCCCTGCTCCTTGTACTGCTTCTGCTGAGCCGAGATGATGTTGTATGGGGCTTCGGATAGCCACACCTTCAACACCTTGTCCTCTCCCTGGATATAGGCGTCCAAGACTTCTGGTATTATATACTCTCTGAGCTGTTTGGTGAAAAGCTCCAAGTTGAAGGAGGGGTCGATCTCTCTGAGAGCTCTGATGACTTTAGCATTCTCAGTCTCGTCAAAGAATCCACCAACCTTGTCAATTATGGTTCTGATAAGCGATATGAATCCATTCTCGCTCTCTTCCCAACGCTCCTTCATGCTAGCCAACACCTTGCCAACCGGGGATGTTGGGCTGAGGAATGTGAGCCTCTCAGACAATTTGGGCTCTGTTGGCTTGTGGTCAGTGACAACCAAAGCGGTTCCACCTTCCTCGTTTGATTTGACGAGTTTTGGTCTGTTTGGGTTCTGGAGCTCTCTTTCTCTCCTAAGTCTTCTCTGTTCTTTTGACTCAAATCCACCGTATCTGGAAGAGCTGCCGTCGTCAATCACATCGCTCATCTCCTTATACACCCTGGTTTGCCTGACTGGATCTATAGCCTTGTCAAGAGTCTCTGCTGTTGTTCTAACTGTTGTTCTGGCAGCCTTTCCTATTGGTGACTCCCAAGCCTTGACAGTGGCATCACCGACAACCTCGGCTGTCTTCTTAACAGCCTCAGACACGGCACCTCTACCCTTCTGTGCGCTCTCGTACGCCTCTTTGGCCTTGAGAAAGGCTTCACTCTCAGCAAGCTTGTCTGTCTCACCTTGGAGAGCCTTGATGTTCTCCTTTAGTTCACTTGATTTGTTCCACTCATCTCTGAAAGTCTCGTAAAACACCTGCAGTGGAGTTTTTTGCTTACCGTTAAGGGCAAACCGAGTTGTGGAGAAGTACCTCGTAGACGTAGATGCAATGGGCCTTGCGTACGTCCTAAGAGCACGAAGAGGAAGCGACATTAGAGTATATACAGGGTGGTTGTCAACTGTGTTGATATATGTACAAAAAAGAAACACAGCAGCCTTAGCCCTATAAAGAGAATACCTGAGTATGTATATGTACCGTACCCTATAGGTTTACCTGGCCACCTCTTTATTATTGATTGACTCTGTTGAGTGATGGCCAATTTTTCAGTCATCGGCAACTCTCGCTTCATATGGAAGTGCATCAACCATTTGAATGGTTAAAAACGTTATGTATAGCGTAGGGAGGAGAGGGCGATGAGACGATCGGCTTTCGAGGACGATGAGACCACCGCCCCAATGGGATGAGTGGGTGGTTCCGTAAAGGTGTGGATTATGGGGCGGTCACATAGTTGAGGTTGAGTTGGAGAGTGGGGAGGGCTGAGGAGGCAGACGGTGATTATTAAAATAAGGAAACCAAATTGGACACAACTATGGATGAGATGATCTATATGAGGTTTGCTATATATAAACTTGGCTGGTAGGCACACGAGTGGTGGCAGTGGCAGCACTGGTGCCTCCGCCTCTGCCTCTCACTACTTAGTACTGTGCACACTACGGACACTATGCCTGTCTACGCTACACTATGTGGTGCTACACTACACTATGCTACACTATGCTACTCTACGTAGCTCGATCTACTCTATGGTAGCCACGCCATACTAACTACACTGCTGTACCAAAGATAGCGTGCATGGGTATGGCCTGGAGATGCGTAAGATCTGGAGAAGAGAGATACCATCATTGTCAGGGAAACCACTTGTTTTCCACTTGTTCCACTTGTTTCGACTTTTTACTTATAGAAAAGGTTCTGGGTGTTCTTTCAAGTCTCCAATTGCAGTCATTATAATAATTGAGAACCTCCCACAGCATTCCTGCACAGCATTTCTCCATAGCAGTACTCTACAGCAGCACTTTACAGAGTTTCTACACAGCAGTGCACGGTAATAATCGGGATCACCACTATCTTCCGCACGTGTTATACAGAAGCTAGAGAGGTGACGGTGTAGAAGGTGTCCCAGGATCCTTGATCTTTGATCCTGTGTTCCTTTCGAGTGAAAGTACAGCAACGAGCAACTAGCCACGAAGCACGACACCACAACTAAACTTGTGAGGGCCCATCAGGAGCCAACTACATAGTGAAGTGGTAACGATTAAGATCAGTGGTGATCAGTGGGCTTGCTTCATCTGAGCTGCTACAGCATTTGGCACCTCCATCAGAGTCCTCACATTTGCATATGGATACCACATAATCCAATACACAGTCGAGCTTCTGTCTCCTACACATGAATATCTCCACATCTCCTCCCAAACCCTTCAATGCAGTCACACTTGGGCTCCTTCAAGACGCGAACCAAAGTGCGAGATAGCACTGGGGCAGGAAATGCTCCGAAATCATACTCGTCATTGCATAGAAAGAAGGTTAGACCAAGAGTTCCAATGGACACTTTGAGGTGAGTCTACATAAGTCATAACCCTAAAATATATGCCTAGCATCTTACTAACTGAATAATAGTTCACCCCATTCACCCAATGAGGGAAATGGAGGAGGGGCACGTATAATTGACCTCCCTTCAGTAGCACATACAACACCAACCAGAACAGCCACAGGGAGACTTTCCACAACCGATTCAAAGTACTTTGCTAATCATGATGATGAAGAAATCAACCATAATAATAAACCACACATACGACATGCAGAGATCTCTCCTACACAGCATAGCAATAATAATAATAATGATCACCATACAAACCGCACACACCCTACACGTAAAATCCTAGAACCCTCATCTTCAATCTTATCTGAGGTTATACAATCCAATTCGCTCCCTATAACTGTGATGTTGAAGCGTATTGTGTTTCCTGATTTGGATATGCAGTTACATCCCCGTCAGAGTGATACCCATTTGGGAGTTATACTCTGTAGTGTCAACGATAAACTGTATTTACGTCTATGCAGTTTGACCTCCACCACGCCATCTCTGGTCAAAGATGAGCTGTTATCTATAGAAATTCATGAAGTTGATAGTGTAACCTTGAATGCTTCAGGCACGTTGACTGTTGCACTCATCACATCCAAAAGAGTCAGTGAAAGAGCACTTTCACAGGTTGCCAAGGTGGAATATCATTCCTCTAGGCGAAGTATGGATGTTTTCCAAAAAGTCTTAGTACAAAAAGTTGTTTGTCATGTTTCAACACATTCCAATGATGAGTTCACCAGGTTATCAGCAGTGCTGGAGTCCATGAAGTCAACAAAAGGATTGTACTTAATTGTCAAGTCGATAGCTAAAGATAATAATAACACATTGGCTACTCCAAAGAGAGAGCAACCAGTGACTCTCAATGGGCTAAGAACTCCTATTCCTGTAACGTCTTTCTATGGTAAGGGCCATTCTGCTAGTTCCAGAACATATGGAGACAGTATAATACGAACCCGGTCCCAGAGGAAGCAGAGTCACGGTGGAATCGACCTTGAGGGAGATGATCAATACACATTTACTTTGGATGACATACATGGCAGGAGTCCACGGGGTGCCAGAAATGGTGGGGGTCACTCTGAGGATCTCCATGAACAGATCAGAGAAGATGACCAGGTAATCTTTGAGCCCACTTTCACATTCAAATTCAACGACAAACAGGTTATGTCTATCAATAATTCGGACTTTAAATGTTTGTATAATAATAACTGGATCAATGATTCCCTCATAGACTTCTTCCTCAAGTATAACCTGCAGACCGCAGTTAAGGAGGGTAAAGTGTCACCGGGGTCGATTGAACTGTTCAATACTTTCTTTTTCACAAAACTAGTGGGGGGTAGTAGCAAAGACAGCGATGATAATGATTATTATAGTAATGTCAAGTCATGGTTTAGAAACAATAACTCTCTTTTCGAGAAGGAGTTCATCGTTATACCTATAATTCACGACTTGCATTGGTTCTGTGTCATTGTAAGCAATGTTCCTGATGTCAAACCCACTACCACCACTACCACCAACGATATTGACGAGACCGCAGTGGTGGTAACATCAGGAAGAGGAGCCGGTGATCTCATTGATATTGGTGATACCAGTGAAATTAGACCAGACGATGAACTGAGTACTCCTATTAAGCTAGATGTGTCAGTAGAATCTGCAAGTACTGAGCCACCTACTGAGTCACCTACTGACCAGCACCAGCCGCCTGACAAGCCTGCTGATCAAACTACTGAACAACCAGTTGATCAGTCATATGGTAATAAACCACCTTCTACACTTGATGTGTATTCCCCCGAGTTGGCTCATCTCAACTTCCCTAGAAAGAGAAAGACTGTCATATATATGATTGATTCACTTGGTAAACCTCATGCCAATGTATCCTTACCTCTCAAGAAGTTCTTCATAGGCTATGCAAAAGACAAACATAATGTTCAGCTGGAAATTTCTGACTTTAGAATGAAGAATTGTCCCGTCCCCAAACAGAACAACTTCAATGATTGTGGAATACACGTGATCTATAATATCACAAAGTTCTTCAACCAGATGGAACAGTTCAGATCATTGTGGAATCTGAAGAGACCAGTTGTTCAGAAGAGTAAGTTCTTCAAGAGTGTAGAAAGAGAGGTACTTCGTATTGGTCTGAGACTGGAGTTGCTGGACTTGTTGAAAGAACAAGTGAAGCAGCAAGGTGGTGATTATCATTCTATAGGGAAAGTGACCAAGGCTTCAAAAAAAGGCAGTGCTGATCCTCAGGGTGATGACACCTCTGAAACACACCGTCATTCGTTTGATGAACATTATGATGACGATGAATTGGCAATTATTGAAGTGATGGAGAATGGTAAAGAATATAAGTCCAGGAATTATGGGAATTCTCGGGAACTTGAGCCACCCACTATTGAGGAGCTTGGTTCAACAAAGAGCAACCAATATGTGGATGCTGAAGAGAGTCAAAAGGAAAGCAAGAGTGAGAGCGAGGAAAATGGGCATGATGAACGTAGAGGTGCTGAGAAGGGCACCCCAGGGGACGAGTCTCAAGAGGAGACCACCATTCATTCTGGTAAAGGAGATGTTGAAATTGAGCATTCACCACATAATCCATCTATGGATGTCTCGCGTTCATCGAGGAGCAGCAGCGCACCTTCTGCAGAGGATGAACAGACGTCCTCTAGTGAGGAAGTTGAAGCAGATATCCATGCCGATGGCAATGCTAGTGGAGTGTCTGACTCACAAGATGATGGTAATACTGTAACTGGATCTCTGAGTCGTCCTGCAAATATGCTCCTCCCGGCTAGAGGGGTTGCGGCTCCACCTGAAATACTAGAGCTTAATCCAGTTGCTAGGCGAATGCGCAGTATAGACCTCACTGGAGATGAACTGATTTCCACAATCTCACATAGAAATAATGACGATAAGGCAACCCTGGATGCTATTGTTGAGGAAGAGGATACTCCACCAAGCGGTTCTTCTAATGGTAGTGATCCGGTGGAGTCAACGGGGTCAACCAGTAATGACGGTGAAGGCGATGTATCGGTAATGAGAGAGGTACATCTCATTAATGATCACATGCCCAGTCAACCACATGCTTCAGATATAGTTGAACTGGATGAAGTGGGGGATACTCTTGTTGGCAAGGATAGCCATCTCGGCATTCATAAGCGTATACCTACCAAGCATCAGAACGTATATGGAATGGGAAGAGTTCGGCGGATTGGTGATATTTTATCCGGATTAACGTCTTCTAGCTCTGCCACTAGGAAGAAACCGCAAATGGTATCCGCTAGAGAGGAAGGTGGTGATGTTTTTAGAGAATCGAGTCCAAGCAAGAAGCAAAAACGGAGAAGGTGAAGAGCATAAGAAAACGTACATATAATATATATATATATATATATATATATATATGCTGCTTACTAATATCTAGATAGTATGTAAAAAGTATAATTACACATTTATTCATTAATTTATGCTTCACTTACTTAATCAGTGGTGTCCACATTGGTCAACTTCTTACCCTTGCCATAGAATTCCGCCTTAATCTCATCGTTCACAGTATCCAAATAGCCCTTCATCACCTTCATTGCCTTATCTCCTATATACAAGGACAACTGTAAGGGCCAAATATATATATACAGCGATGTGAACAAGAGTTCTCCACAACAGAGCCTCAAGAGCATCACAGTTGAGGTTACATCATAATAGTTGGAAGTATAATACTTATATCCAACGTATGTCATACAAACCAACAACCCCATCACCAATGGAATGGTGACCTTGAGCATCTCCAACAACGTCTGCTTATAGCTCTTTGTACGGTAAAATACTAAAGGAGCAGGGACAATCGTAAAAAGAGCAGCCACAAGGTGAGAAACTCCCAATAGAGCAATTTGCCATCTGTGCAGCTGAACCACAACGCTATTGGAACCTATAGAGTCAGCGCTGGAAGAAGAGGAAGCAGAAGACATAATGGGGTCCAGGAAGAAGTTGAAGATATCTGAGCGAGGCTCATACCCCAGGAGAATCAACAACGGCTTATCAACAGCACAGTAGTGAACAAGTAGAACAGTCCCTAACCAAAGCGTGGATATTGCTGCAACCAGGTAAGTTCTAACTGCTTTGGTAATAAAAGTGGTTAACATTTCCCTCATAGGGGCGCCCAGAACGGCATCCAAAAGGCCCCTGAGGAAAAGAGCCAGTCCACGATTACCACCAGCAGCTGCCTCAGCTTCAGCTTCAGCAACGGCAATGCCATCAACCTCATTTTCATTGATATTGTTGAGATCATCAGCAACTGGCGCTGGCACTGGCTGCTGCTGCTGCTGCTGTGGACGCACTTTCCTTGCTTCAATGAGTTCATCCACTTTATAAAGACCAATCAGCATCAGAGAAACACCGCATGGGACGCATTGTGCTGAGATGCGAGTAACAGCCGTACGATTACTACACTGAGAAGAATCCACGAGGTAAGAGAGGAAGAACTCCATCACTGGAGAGTCCTTGAAACGACACATGGCGTATGTGAATGGAGTCCACATGAGAACACACAACCCAACAACTGTCACGGTGAGCAATACGGCAAATACCCACAACATCAACAGCATTCCGATAATCCGAATGCCGAAATTGGGCGGTCTATACACAACGGCATAGCCAGTGATAGGAGAAACATCAGATTCGGAATCCGAGTAGTAGCCACGATCTCCCTGGGAGGGAGAGCTACTAGCAGCAGTGGCAGATGCCGGTTTGGGGTTATGCTCCAACAATCTATCATCCTTGGTAACGGGCACAAAGAGTTCCTTCAAGTACTTCCTAGAGACATTATCGTCATCTGGAGCTCTGAAATAATTGCCGTTTGGAACAAAGATGGCATTGACGTGCTGGTTGTCCTTGAAATGGTCGGCTGCAGCTCTATAAGCCATTGGCTTTGTATAGTCAGGACGACTACCCAACAGAGCATGGAAGGGGGTACGGTAGACCACCGACCCACGCTCTTCAGGGATGGGGATATCCAATATGAAAGACGACAGGCGTAGTTTATGACACGAGATCTCAAATGCCCTCTTCCAGAACTTGATGAAGTACTTCGTAACCACGCCCAAATACGATCTCATTACATTGATCAAGAACATGTTGAGCAGGAAAGTCTGAGATGGCATCTGTAAGGGTAATAAGTCATAGAGCAACAAGTACCTGAACCCCCAAGTGACGGATCCCATTTCCAAAAGGATGAAAGCCGAGTACAGAACAGCAGATAGAGAAATCCTATTGAGTTGCAAAGTCATTGGCCTCACAAGCGCATCATGGATAAGCCTTGCATTTGGGTCATCTGGAGATCTGATGAAGAACAAAACACCCTTTCTGAGGATCTCTGATCTTGTCATACCGATAAAGAGGGCAAACAGACACATGAATGATGTTCCCATAAACCATCTAAGGACCCATGTCAGTAGACCATTTATGATCTCACCATCTCCACCCCTGGTGGCTAGCAACGTGTATGGCTTCTCAACTATAATAGGAGCGGCTACAAAGTCCAACAAGAACCCACAATAAACAGGGAACATCAGCTGTTCAATGGCAAATATGATAAACACCTTAAGGGTAGCAACCACATCCAGCAATATAATATAGATATGTCTATATGTCCCGGCCAATGGATTGACCCTGGAACATCCCCTCTCCAAGTATCCCATTACGGCAAACACAACCGTGGCAAACATGAAATAGCCCGTTAAAATAGGAATAGCACGTTCGGCAATCGTTGGAGGGTACGATTGGCCAGTGATTATGTTTGCAAGGGTAGTTATAATTGGATCAATAAAGAAGGTGTCTACATAGGAGCCTGTAATATGAAGGTACCCTGCAGTAGTGGTCACAAAGCTGTTAGAGGGACTTGAGGAGATACCTCCTTCGTCACTGATCACAGACAGCCCAGCAGTCAAACCAGTCCAAAAGGAAGCCAATACTATTTTGGCAATATCAGCAAGTGGCACAAAAACAACGCCCCAAAACTGCTTATCAAATGGTGCGAAATTGGAATTGGTAATAAACCAAACAGACAATTCGATTACTCCAATGGTTAAACCATAAATGGACTTTATAGTGCCCAAACCAACCATGTATGGCACGAAATAGTGCATTCCAAGCCATAAGAAGATGATCAGATCAGCAATACATGCAATTTTCAACGGGAGAGTTGGTGTCAGGTCCATAGCCACGAGGATATCGTCGTTGCGGTTATCATTGTTATTGGCATCAAATGGGTCGTTGATGTTATTGTTGTTGTTGATGTTATTGTTGTTGTTGAACAGGTTGTTGTTCAATAAGTTATTATTATTGTTGTTGTTGTCATTGCCAAATAGAGCGGCTACTGGTTGGTTTACTGGCGCTGGCAGTCCCGCATTGTCATTAAGATGATTATTCAAGTTATTGAGAAAATCACCAGCTTCTCTCACTGCTTCAGCATTAAGAAGTGGATTGGCTTCTCTGTGAACTGCTTGTATGTTATTTCCGTCCCTGTGACCTACTTCATTATCTTGTCCATCATCATTATCATCACCAAGAAGAGCGTCACCAAAACGGAAACCTCCTCCTTCACCATCCTGTCTAGGAAACGCCTCCTCATCAGAATCCATGTTGGGAAATGCCTCTTCGACCCATCGCTGCGGGTCATCCAGAAATAAAGCATCTTCATCACCAGCTTCTTCACCACTAACTTCTTCATCACGTGCAAACTCAGCCCATAGGTCATCGTCATAGTCATCATTATCAATATCATCACCATCATCATCATCATCATCATCATCATTGCCATGATTTCCTTCCTCTTCTTCCCATTGAAAATGTGAATCATCATTGTTATGTGGCATGTTATGTCTATCCTCTGCCCTTCTAAGATGACGCAATATCCGTTCATCTTGTTGTCTTTCACGTTCTACTCTTTCCCTGTCTGCTCTTTCTCTTTCTATCCTTGCTCTTTCAACTCTTTCTCTTTCGAGTCTTTCCAATTCCAATCTTTGTCTTTCTCTCAAAGCCACCCTGTCGTCTTCCGCTCCCATGAACTGAGGAGCATTCCCCATTGCCATGGCCACTCCTTGGAATTCAGCCAATTGACGTCTTTGCTCTGCATTGAGGTTATTATTACGTAGGTTCATCTCAATCACCTCCATCAATTTGTTCCTCTTGGGTTCTGGGCCTATTCTACGATGTATGAGATTGACGAACCCTTCATCTTTAGACACCCATTCGTGCTCTATGAACAACACCAACAACGCAACAACCTCTACAATCAAGAATTTCCACCCATCAAGATAAGTGGACTGGAGGAATGCTTTGAGAAGAAGCACATTGGAGGAGCTGTTGTAGACTTCATAGTCTGAAATACCTTCCTTCAAGCCCAGTTGTGATAAACCGTTCTCGCCAAATAGCAAGGAAAGCTTAAATGACGATAAAGGCATCTTCATATCAACCATCCACGTGAACATCCTTGAACAAAACTTGTAGAAGAGGGGAACTTGGATAACCAAGAAAAGTAATGCCGAAAGTGCTATAAGTACATTATTTGTAATCACCGACAACGATCTCAAGGACTTTGCCAAAATCAGCCAAATGGGTACTCTTTCGGGAACATTATCATCAAACAGGGTTGTAAACTGGTATGACATGTGACAGATATCGCATTTGGGCTCTTTTTTTGAGTGTTCCAACCATTCTACTAAACAGTCTTGATGGACAAATTTGATAGAACCCCGACATTTACAGGGATGGTACAATGGGTCATCAGGTGTTCCCTCACACCTACATATCCTACAAGTATCTTCTGACATTATGCTACGAATTGTGATGTGGTTGAGAGAATGTATGGTACGAATATACCCTGTATATGTATTCTATGTGAAATGTGGACCGTATGGATTGTAAGGACTGTAAGAACTATATG
The DNA here is from genome assembly GCA_030567555.1 of Kuraishia hungarica. NCBI lineage: Eukaryota > Fungi > Ascomycota > Pichiomycetes > Pichiales > Pichiaceae > Kuraishia > Kuraishia hungarica. The sequence continues at coordinate 251,834 of JAJLSL010000010.1, forward strand.
GACTGTATGGACTTTATGGGCTATATGGAGTGTAAGCACTATATGGACTGTGGGTGGTGTCTGTATTATGAATGTTTATGTATGATCCACTGACGGTGTTCCAACAAACTGGGAGAGTCTCAAAGTATGAACCCTTTTTTTCACTGTGTGAGTGATTATTATATATATATATTCCCCTGATTGGACTCTGCCGATCAGATTACGAATATCTTCAATCCAACTAATGACGTATATAGATGTTCCACCACTACCGATCAACCCCACTGGAAAATACTCCTTCAACAGTGTAGATGTGCAATCTTTTATGAAAGGATCCGATGTATACGAATAGATCCCTCACAAATTCATCAATAGAGATATGCAGTTATTAGTGGCAATGGTTAGTTTGCTGGACAACGAATAATATTAGGAAACCCACCTATTCACTTATTCACTAATTCGCCCATTACAACTCTCTCGCTACCTGCTTAGTCTCAGCAGCTTAGTCTGCCTGCTTACTAGCTTGCCAGCTCGTTAGTCTGCCTGCTTACTAGCTTGCCAGCTCGTTAGCTTGCCAGCTCGATAGCTTGCCAGCCCCAGCCCAGTGCTACCGGCCCAGTGCGACCAGCCCAGTGCTACCGGCCTACTGAACGACGATCCGTTGCCCTGCCGGCTTACCGATGTTTCGCTATGTCATCTCGGTGAGAGCGCCTCTGGTCCACAGTGGGGACTCCACCCTGGGGGCTCCACGGGCTACATAGGTAAGGGCTCAACGGTTAGGCTGCACGGTGAATGATCTCGGTGAGATGAGCTGCGATGAGTTAGAGGCCGCTGCCACAGTAAGTTGTTTCTCTTACTTATTGCCGTTGCCTGCCATTGCTTTATTTTGTATTGCCGCTATCTTGCCATTGTCAGGCGTAGCAGTTTGATTGCCATCAATCCACCAGTAGTGCTAAGTGCCACCAGTGGCTGACTACACTGTTCATTGGATTGATTGCTTGCTTTCGTGCCTTGAAAGAGAGCGCATGACAATTGCCATATCAAGAGGGCATCGCTACGGTGAAAGGGCTATAGTGAAAGACTTCCTACAGCTGGGGAGTACAGTGGGAGAGTCCTCAGTGGGAGAGCCCCTAGTGAGAGATGAGCTTCTACTACTGCTAGGGAGCAGAGAGGAGCCGAGCCCACTGGGGGATGTCTGATATCTGAGGTGCGGTTGATCCACTTGATTGAATAGATGAAGAGTTGCCATTATTAATACAATAAGAATAGTGGACAGAACATATATTGCACTGCCTACGAATAGATACATATCCTCTCCTAGGCATCTCACATCCACACTATCTGTTTATATTTGGTTTTTATCGACTGAGAAATATCCACTGAGAAATATCCACCGAGAAATATCCACTGAGAAATATCCACTGAGATATATCTAAGCTAACCCCCCCATATACCCTCCTATATATTCAATGCTCCGCAGAGATCCAACAACTATACGGCTGGGCCCAGAAGATGTGAAGGAATACTTTAACGAAGAGAGTTACAAAGCATCAGCAAAAACACAAAGTGGAGATAAAATCGACCAGAACGTTGATTCTGCTGGTAATGCTGTTGGTCAGGAGTTGAAATCGAGGAATGAAAGAATCATAGGAACAGCAACGAGGCAGAATTAGGAGAGACGGCCACAGATTTCGAATGGTTTTGCAAATGGTTTGCAAATGGTTTGCAAATAGCTCTGCACAAGTGAATGACTGCAAAACAGATATGTACATAAGGATAAATGACTGCAACAGATATGTACATAAAGATGCAAGTTACGGTATATGGTTGTGTACAGTGTATATTAGTGCCATAATAGAGTAACACACACACACGAACTACACGAGTTTACTGAACATAGATATGTTATATTATAGATGCCTACCTTCTTGTCAGTCATTCCTAGGTCATATATAGAAATATTATAAAAATCCGTACCATAGTTGTAAAGTATATAGCTATATAAGTATCATAATTTGCCAACTAGTGAACCCAGTGGACCCTCACCCACTACCCACCACCCACCACCCAAATTGGGAACCCACAGCGACGTGATCGTCTGACGCGTCAGGTAGAGGCGTCCCTTAGTAAAAAGGCGCGTCTTTATGCGGGTTGGGTATGAGGCAGTTGAGATAAGATAATCTTTTGGTGGGTGATCTGTAATACCTGAGAAATATAACTTTATACCCAATATCTATATTTGATTGTGGTGTAAACGGTTTTCGTTTGTTATTATAGAGCACAGTTGGACTTGAGTGTGTCTGTGTAGTTCTATCCGTTTTAACTCCCCAGTATTTACCATAGCATACGCAGGGCAGGTTCTCTCTACTATGCCATCTACTATAACACCGCTGCGTCGGTCTACCAGGACGAGAACAACTACCCGCCAACACGATGATAACGAAAACACACTTGTAGATGAAGGTGGGACAGAAATGCCCTCCTCTTCTGCTGAGAGCGAGGAGGAGGAGGAAGAAGACAATGATGAAACTGAGACCTACGGCAGAACAACCCGTAAGAGGAACACTAAGGGGGGCGACGGCAATACCACCCCATCCAAAAGGGCCAGGCAAAAGAATTCCCAACTTCCAATGACATCTTCTCACAACAACACGAATAAAAGAATGCCAAGTAATATTGACGACATCGAAGATTTCCAGGAGAGCTATATATTTCAGGTCCTCAGTGACTCAGACACAGCCATCTCTGAGCTCTCTACAAGCTGGCTTGAAGAGTACGAGGAGAATCCACATTCCGCGGTGAAAAATATGGTCAACTTCATTCTCCGGTGCTGTGGTTGTGTTGCCCAAGTTGAAGAACACGATGTGGCCAACTCTGACTCGGCACCAGACACAATTGCCGAGATCCAACAGATGTTCCAAAAGCAGCGTGTCCATGAGTTTCCATTGATGCTGTCTGCCGGTATGGTAAAGACTCCTGGTGCAAGCAGTGGGTGGAAGCACTTCAAGGCGAATGTTCTGCACTTTTTTGGTGCCATTTTCCGTATTGCTTCAGAGAAAGGTTCTCTCTATGATGAGAGTGATCTCGTGGAGAGCATTCTGGTATGGCTCTCGTCGTTGAGCACCTCAAACCTAAGACCTCTCAGATATACAGCCACACTTATTCTGTTACATATAGAAACCACCTTGTGTGAGATTGTAGCCAAAACATCTGTACTATTCGATAAACACCAAAGGCAGCTTGAGATAGAGTTGGAAAAAGTGTCTCAGTTAGAAGAAGAGCAGACGGAGAATGCAAGCAACTCACCTGCTGGCAAGACCAAAAAGTCCAAAACTAGTAAACCAAAAAGATCCGCCACCATCATCGAAAGGGAACTATCAAACATCAATAAGAGAGTAGCTCAGATCAGGGAAAACGTCTCTGTCTATAAAGAGCAGAAGTTGTCTCTTGAAGATTTCCTCAAAGATATCTCCAACACCACCTTTGTTCACAGATATAGGGATGTGGACCCCAAAATCCGCCAAGAATGCGTTGCAGCTTTAGGTACTTGGATAGACACTTATCCCGAGTTCTTCTACGATAGCTCTTACCTGAGGTACTTTGGCTGGGTTCTCAGTGATTCCAGTAGTGCGGTCAGATTAGAGGTTGTCAAGGCATTGACCAAGCTTTATAAGAGAGATGTTGTCATTGCAGGTCTAAGGCAGTTTACTGAGCGGTTTAAGGAGCGAATGATTGATATTGCTGTATATGATAGTGATCATAGCGTTAGAGTCTACGTGGTTCCACTGCTTATAGAAGTGGCTAAACGTGGCTTCCTGGAAGAGGAGGAGACCGTAAGGGTGACCAGTCTTTTATTTGCAGACAACGATATCTCAGCTTCCCTGAAAACCGGCTCTAAAGAATATAAATTCAAGCATGAGCTATCGAGATTCTTTGCAGTTGTTGAGGAAGAGCGCACTAAAGAGTTCACAGATACCTATTCTGCCAATTTGGTCTCTGCAAAAGAATTGCTTCCATTGGAGGTCTCGGAAATGCTCAAATGGCATAGTGTCGCTCAGATATTAGGTGAGAGTTATCCATTTTATATAGAGAATTATGGTAACAGCACTTCGTCTTCTTCTGACCTCAATGAGGGAAGGTTGAACAGATTTTTGGCGGCTGCCAAACATCTGTATATGCTTCCTCGTTACCATCATTCCAAGTCGAAGAATCCTATTGATTCTGCGAGCCTTGCTAGTAAGGAACGTCATTTTGGGACTGACTTCATAGTTCAATACCTTCTATTTGACATATCGTCGGTGCCGTTGCTTGATACTCATGTTAAAAAGGCGATTGAACTTTCCAAGACCCACTCTGAAATCCTGCTGAATGTGTGGGCAGGAGCCATTTCCATATTCACCGATGCAGACAACAGTGAGCTTCAAGGTGTTCTTTTCAGAGCTCTCAATCCCAAGAAGGCTGCTGATAGTATAGATCCTGTGGTTTCGTTCGACAAATTCACCTTTACAACTAGGGCTTTCTCTCAGTTTCAGCCCTTACTGGACTCCAACCAGCATAACAACTTCTCTCTCGCTGTTTTGTTGAACCTGTTTGTCAAACTGACAATCTCTGAATCCTTTGAGAACTCTAGCCAGCAGAGCTTAAATGAGAAACTTGCATTGACTCTGGTTGGGTTATTCATGTCATGTGATCTTGGTAACAATGATGACCAAGAGCTATACTCTCAATTTGGATTGTTGTTCAAATCTTTCTCGATAAAGTATTCCGCTGCTATGACACCAATTCCAGCAGAATTGAAATTACGCATTCAATCTATTGGGGCAAGTGTCACCCAACAGTTGAGAGAGGCTCTCAGCGGCACAGACTCTTCCTCCGATAGTGAGGAACTGATTGGTCAACTTCTGAGGAAGTGGCTCGTTTTATCCGAAGATAAAAGTCAGAGCCGAGACCTTTGTAACAATCTTGGAGATCTGATTGACCTGATATGTCAAAAGATTCTAGTTCCAGATAACAGAGGACATATCTCACAACAAGAGTCTGAACTCATATTCACCACGTTCAATCTGCTACTATTTTACTCAGCCAAACAGTTGGAAACTGTGAGCAACAGTAGCATTCAAGAAAATGACCTGAACTACCTCTTGCAGCAGTATCTGTCCAAGCTACCGATCATAATGCAATCCCTTGCTTCGATAATAGAAACTAGTCCTACAACCGATCTGGATGTGAGAACCAGGGCCGCAAATCTTTACATAGATATCCTTTCTGCAGTGAGGATCCTTTATTCGAGATTCCTTCGTGACAGTAATGGAGATGATCTGTCCTTCTTTGACAGTGAGCTGCCTGTTATTATAGGTGATGAGACACAATCTGCTCTCATGGATTTGTTCCTTATCAAAGAGAATTCGCTGTCAAAAGTCTTGGGTGTTGAACTAGATCGAGATGAAGAGGAAGGAGTTAACTATGATCTGGAGGAGGAGGAGGAGGATGAAGATGAGAATATGCTGGAAAATGATGATGACTCTGAGAACCAGGAAACCAAAAGGCGCGAGAAGCTATCGAAAAAGGAGAGAGATCTCTGTTTCTACGCTTTGAAGTTGTCGGTGTTGAAGAAGCTTAACCTTCTGTCGACTGCTTCAGTGACGAGACTATCATTGAATGAGAAAGTTTTGGGTGATCTCTTTCAACAGGTTCTGAGGTCTAGTGAGTTGGTGATAGTGAAGGAGAAGGGGAAGGAAACCACCAGTATCACCAGTACCACTGACGCTGTTGTCGAAGGGGAAGCTCGGGATGAGGAACCCGATCAGGGTGCAGGTCACGATGGTGACGAAGGCGTCCAGGAAGATGATGAACTTCCTTCTGTATTACCCGATAGTCTTGAGGAGTAAGTAGACTACTACAGGATCTGTACACAACAAACACTGTGGACAGCGTTAAAGAGTATGACTATGATTGATGTTTGCTTTGACATATTTACAGAGATATTTACGGATACATTTACAGATGTGAATTTAATTATTTATATCACAGTTAAGCAACTGGCTATTGAATATCATCACTTGATCCATTTTCCTGTCTTTCCCTCTCTCTCTCTCTCTCTCTGCGGCTCTTGATTGCCTTACCAAGACTGTGAAGAGGTAAGTTGTCCCACTTCCAAACCTGACACAAACACGCTATTACGATTAGACTGCATCTTATCTACTGTTCTTCCAGTCTATCCTGGCCATTTATATCACCAGTTCGATAGGTAATAATATATTATAATATTTGAGTTAGTGCTTCCTCCTTCTCCTCCTCTCCTCGCCCTCCCACTTCTACCCACAATGTAAATTGAGTCTCTCACGCACGAGGCTCCCCATCTCTACACGGCCGGCCACCGTACGCCAAATGCCTACGGAAACTCCTCCGCGGAGCTGCCTGGCAGTGGACATCACCATGAGTAAATTCAACACCTGGAAATGATTTAACGGGGATCAGTTGATGAGGATATCCGAGGCACCATTGATTTGGACTAGAATCATTCCAACCAGCATTACGGTTACTTAGAGGATTCTCTAAAAGTTAGTTGTGTCTGTAAATTATTTCCACTATCCACACTCCTCACAATGGCCGTTGCATCTAAAGTGCTGTACCTGGTGGGTACTCTGCTGCTATTCAACTCTGGATATTCATCGTTTCAACACCATCAACTACTAAAAACAATGGCACATTCACACAATGGCCAACTTTTGGCGGGTCAGCACAAACAACATATAGTGACGAGCTTGCCATTGGATATTCAGATTGAGGTTTTGGTTGGGTGTGTGCTGTTCTTTGTGGGTGCTGTGTTATCACTACAGAAGCCTACCCACCGGTCTGCATTGGTCACTGGAGAGCCCGTCAGCACTGCTGGGGATGGTATTCTGGCACCATTGGTGATGGGAAAGGCAACCATCCAAGACGAGTCTATTGGATCATGTGCATTTTCCGAATTGGAGAGGAATCCTCAATTTATAGATATTACCAAGAGGAGGAAAGAATATAGCGATTGGTTAGCCGAGCAGAAGAAGTAGAAAAGAGATAGATAAGTGATCTGAGGAGATCCAAGGATCAGTGATAGTTTGATCCTTGCATCAATTATCCTCGGATCAGTAAACTATCATCAGTTGTATACGTATATTCTGTGCGATATATCGGTCCACACAGCAAATGAATAATAGATTTAATAGTAGCCAACAATCTAATGCTATTTCAATTGACAATATAGATGAAAGGTCTTTGTAAACTGCCTTTTGGATAGATACGAAACGCACCGTTTCTTATGGCAACAACCACGCACCCACGCTTAATCCTTAGGGAACCCATTTTATAAAATTCCAATCCCAAATACCTTCCCCTCTTCCTTCCTCATTCCCCATTTTCTCCATATAAACACATATCACAAACATCACCTAACATATCGAGAACATGACGGATTTAAAATAAAAGTGAAGCGTATAAACGACAATCCCCATTCCAACCACCTTAAGACCAGTCCACGAAGGGCCTAGTCCACGAAGGGCCACTCCACAATCCCAGTATGAGCAACAAAGAAAAAGACGCGATTTTATCAAAGACCAAATTACAAAATAAAAGAGTGAAAAAAAGGAGCAAGTGTAAACAATAGAGGAGATTACAAAAAGAACAGACAAAAAAGATTAGAAAATAGACGAGATAATGACAGTAAAGAGAATGATCACGAAAGACCATATGAAAGATCGAATGATCACTCGGTCTGTATATGCCTATGCCCCGTAGGAGCTCTCAAAAGCAAAAAGAAACGACAATAACAGACAAGACGATAAGCAAAGTAGGTATAATTAGGTATAATTAGGTGGTAGCTAAAAACAAAAAAGCAGCTGATAGGCAATGAGAGCCAAAACGAATAGTAACAATATGACGGGAAGACGGTAGAGAGCCAGCACGCAAGGTGTAGTAAAGGATAAAGTAAAGGGACTCACGATAGTCAACATCCTGTCGAGCACCTGTTGATCCGATTGTTCACCAAATGAGATATATCCCTGTCGCTATGCCTACCCCTTAAAGAGACTCTTGAGCCTACCAAACATACTGACACGAGGAGAAGTAGATAATGAGCCCTTCCTTGGAGTTGAAGCGGTGGAAGGTCCCAGGGCAGTTAAGGAGGAATCGTCAACTCCCCCATCAAGAGTCACCTGGGCAGAAGATGCCAGGTCATTTTCAACCTCATGGGGTTCCTCTGTCTCTGGAGCAGTGACATGGTGATACGAAGCCTCTTGACGGGAAGGGTAAGAGATTGAGGTGAACTCACTAGCGGCTGTTTCACGGGTTCTACTTCTGGAGAGAGTGGACTCGCCAGCAGCCGCGCCGCCACTCTGTGCTATCGAAACAGCTGCCGAGGGAGTGGATAGCCCATTGGAAGAAGCAGACGATTCCAACTCCTTGGGTACCTCAGAGTCTCGCAACTCGGAGTCCGGTGACTTTGAGTCACCTTCTACGGGCTTGGACACATGCACCGCATTGGAAATATCTTCAGGGAACAAAACGTTATTCTCAATCCCCGCAGAGTCCTGTTCCACTTTGAGGTTGGGCGAAGTTACCCAGCTCCCATCAACGACAAACTATATCGGGGTAATGGGTTAGTTTAAGCAAAGATAATACTATCAATCGATATACAACATACCTTAAAGATGATCTTCTCCTTCGGAAGATTCACAGTTGTGGAAAACCTGTCACCGTTCTTTGCAAGTTGGACTGACTTGGACCAATTGTCGAAGTTGCCTGTGACATACACGTCACTAGCATGCGCAGTTGACCTGAGAGTGTTAGTAGGTAATCAGGAGATGGATGGGATTGAAAGAGTAACGCGGTGGATTTGGTTTCATAATCTGTGTGGCGAGACTTTTGGAAAGATTTTGCGAAGAGACTTCGTGAAGAAACTTTGTGAAGAAACTTTGTGGCGAGACTTATTTGGCATGATGGTACTGTGGGTTTGATGATCTTAATGGGTATAGTGGTGTATATCGTGGTGTAGTGAGGTACACTGCAGGGCACACGGGGGGTACCATATGAATATATATATATATAGATAGATATATATGTATATATATCATATAACTGTAAATGAACATCTCCGATATCATATCCACGTAAATACAACGAAACAGTACCCCATTGTATCTTCCCCTCATGTCATTTTTTTGGTTATGAAATCTTCCAGATCTTCCAGATCATCAGATCAGAAAGTGGCTCTGCAAGTCCCGAACCAGAGCCACCAGAAATTCCTCGGTTTAAATATATAATATCGACTTCACTCACCACTCAAAGGTATAGCTCATCTGAGACATTCTAGAAACTGCAGTTCCTGGTATATTTCAGCGAGATCAATATAAATAACCGCGTCTCAAGGATATATCAAAAAAATACAAATCGCCCTAGGCAGTGTGTGGCCTGCTTGACTCCCTTATCTTTTCAATGGCTATCGGAGAGCGACGGACAGGCGTACAGAGATCGTGCAGAGGAGGTTGCAGGAGGAGCACAGGCAGGCATCGAGGGGGGGCAGGGATGCCGAGAGAAAGGAGCACAGAGAGACGGGGGCACATGGGACTTACACAGACACACAGACACACAGACATGGAAACAGGCACAGTTTATTGGTGTTGTCGCCTGTATGATATGTGTGGCTGACGACACAACCAGAAAGAAGACGCAGAAACTCTTTGGGTACAGACACAGAGAGTGGATCGAGTTTTGCGGCAAGCACACCATCAATGCTACTAAGCTCCAGTGCATCACCTGCAAGGTGCGCGCGGCGGGTGAGTCGCCTGTGAGGGGCTGTAAGATTGACGGAGGAGGTACAGCAAGATAAGGCAAGGCGGGCAAAATAAAGGGGGAGAGAGCAGGCAGAGGGCAGGAAGTGGCCAGGCAGAGAGCAGGAAGTGGCCAGGCAGAGGGGAGAGATGGGCCCGGCAGATGTTGGAGATGATGGACCAGATAGCCCGGAGATGGAAGGACGACTAGCGTGGAGTCCGAGGGGACCGAACTGATGTCCGTGGTAGGAGGCTGCCCGTGGCAGGGAGCTGCCTGGCTAGGAAAGAGTAAAATAGAGTTAGGGGTGAGATCAATTTATTGGTATTGCTATAAATAAATGAGCACATATGGGATTGCAGTCTCATCTCATTTCTCATCTCATCTCTGATCTCATTTCTCATCTCATTTCTCGTCTCAATTCTCATCTCAATTCTCTAACGCCCTGCCATATTTGTAAAGAATTCCCTCTTCCTCCTTCCTCCTTGCTTCTTCCTCGTTCTGTAAATATACGGGCACTAACGGCCAGGGACACCAAGGGGCTACGTGCACGGAGCAGACTCTATGCAATGACCTGCAGTGTTCTGCGTGTAATACAAGTAGCCAGCCAGTTAACCAGCCAGTCCACTTCAACTCCGTGCTCACACCACCTGTGCAGGTGAAGGAGAAGGTGGGAGAAGCGTAGAGAGGGAGAAGGGGAGAAGGGGTCAAGGGAGGATAAATTTCCTATGGAATTTCCTATATGGTATGTCCTGTCTATCTATTGGATGGATTGTTTCAAATAAAAAAGCTCAGATGAAGGTTTTGTATGACAGCTTATCCTTTCTAGATGAAGTCATAATGACCTTCCATACAATGTACTAATTCTTGAACTCCATTGATGTGGCCCTATAAATCATATACTTAACAAATCATAAAACAATCAAATAATATCAATTAAAAACAATCAACTCAAAACTTCCTCCCCTCCTAGATGATGAAAACATCAATCATCCTCGTAACCGCCCGCTCTACTTCCTACGAGAATACCCTCCTTTGTTCAGAGGAGCTGAGGTGTTGAGGCCATACGAAGAGGCTGGAGTGCCAGCTGGTGCCGCGGTATCTTCGCTGTATGTGCCACTCTCATCCAAATGTTCCACAACCTGATCTTCCCATTCATTCAAATCCTCTGGCAGCAGCACGTTAAACTGTTCTCCAATGGGGTCCTTTTGGATGCGAACTTTTGGAGATACTGCCCATTTTCCATCGACAATATACTGTGACGAGTGGTTAGTGGCTGTTTCATCAACACTCAGGTGTATATATCTTTTTACTTACCCTAAAGACAACTTTATCGTCTGGAAGGCTCACTGTTGAAGAGAAGCGGTCGCCATTCTTTGTCAAATGAACAGGGTTTGACCAATTGTCAAAGTTTCCTGTGACATAAACGTCATTGGCGTCAGGGGCGTCCTCCCTGGAAAAACACTGAGTTAGTGGGATATCACTGAAACGAGTGTCATAATGTTTAGTCTTACCATTCAAAAGTGTAGCTAGTGGTTTGCATATTGTAGAGAAATAACAGATCCAAGTAATTGCATAAGTTATGAGGAATATGGAGCAAGCCGGTATCCTGAGGCAAGAGGAGGATGCTGCTTATTTATATATAAATCATCCGCCCCTGACAACACCCAGACGGTTATTCTACATAATCCTTTACAATCACATCATGTTTCTAAGCTTCACCAACCCACATGGTCTATTTACTACTTTCCCTTTAAAGATAGCAATGCAGACGAGGTAACACATAGAAAAGCAACAGAGGCGAAGCAGCACGGCGAAGCAGCACGGTCTCTCTGCCAAAGCAAACTGATCACCCCTACAAAGACCTCATTTCGTTACCGTCTTGCTACCGTTTCGTTGCCATTCCATTTCACTACGCCGCCAACCACCAAATCATCATAAAAAGCAAATATAAACATTCTAATAGCTCGTACACAAACTTTGCCATAGCCGGCCCAACTGCCTCATCACCACCTGCATTTACTGCATGTATCCTTGCATGAAGTCCACAGGAATGATGTAAGGAGCAAGTGGTGATACAACGAAGCGATGACGTAGCTAACTTGATGATGTAATTGATAAGTGACGGTGATGTAAAGTAATGGGAATGCAGGGAATACACAAGAAGGTAACCAAAAGGGAGGGATGGTAGGGGCTGATGGCAAATAGTTATAGTCTCACACAGGGAACTGTCAATTGGAGTATCAACTACATGGGGTATCACTGCGTGTGTTGAGATCGATGACGATTTGGTAGTGACTTTCTGTCGTGGGACTTACTCTCCTGGCACTTACTCTCGTGAGAACGAATACCAAGGACGATGATCCTATTGAGAACCACGGTAATAAGAGTAGATCACTCCCTTTATTTAAATAAATAGAATAGAATAGAATATATTCTTTTTGCCTAAAATCTTCTGCTGCACTCTCCCTCAGTCTCCTTCACTCATACCATGCGATAAGGAACATGAAGAAGATACCAATACAAACGCATGCCAGTTGTTGAAGCCCTCTGAAAACCTCATACAACCTTGACGTTCCAGATTGGAGCTCCAATACCTCTGGAATAACACCCACCGTAGCAATGTATAAGAACCCACCAGCAGTAAATGGGAGGGTGAGATCACCAAGTTCAACACTGGTGCCAAACAAACCAGGGGAAATACCAGAAGCAAGGGCGTTGCCAACTGTAACCTCGCCATAGTTCACCATGTCGCTGCCAGTCTGGCTCAGGTTTTGAATGGCGATTCCAATGAATGCCCCCAAAAAGGCACCCACCGCAGTGACAAATTGGCTCTGCATTGCCTGCCATTTGGTGAAACCACCTTGGATCAAAAGGGCAAAGTCGCCAATCTCATGGGGTATTTCATGGAAAAACACTGCAAGAGTAGTTGTGCAACCGACATTCTTGGAAATGTAGAAAGACGAGGCAATTGCCAACCCATCGGTGATGTTGTGGGTGAAATCAGAAATGAGGTTCAAGTAAGCGGACGTCTTTACCGAGGCATTTGGTTTCTCGATAACCACCTCCTTCTTTTCCTCTGCTTCCTCCTTCTCCTGGACAAGTGCTTTCTTTGCACTTCTAGTCCTACGTCTTAGACTGCTGTCCTCATCTACAGCCTCAGCTCCAGAAACATCAACAATTGGAGCATGCTCAGCCTTAGCATGAGAGTGGGTGTGAGAATGAGAATGAGAATGCCCGTTATCTTCATCTTCATCCTGACCATGCTCTAGAATTCGCAAAGATTTATCAATAATCAAAAAAGACACAAATCCAACAAAGATAGCCAATCCCAATAAACAATTCCTTCTCTCATCTACAAGCACAAAAGTAGATCCCTCCTCCAACTTCTCGCCCAGAAAGGTCTGTGGCAGCAAGTGCAAGAAGACATCACCAAGCAGTCCACCTATGGCAAAGCTCACCAACAGCGATAAAGACGAAAGGTCGATATCTGCCGGAATCAAAGCCAAAATGAAGTTTGGAGGACCGGAAATGTACGCTGTGGCCAACAATGAGTTGGCAGCTGGGCCAAAGGGGAACAGCCTACCATATATCCAATCCACAGTGGACACCTTTTTAGGCTCCTTTGCCAGCTCAGCACTTTCCAATTCGCTCAACTCGTTCAGATACTGAACCACCTCACACTTTGCCAAATGGTCATTCAGCGAGTTGAGGTTGATGACTCCATTCTCATAGAAGAGGGGTGCAACCTCTTGGCTATCTGTAGTTGATTTGGTGGCCTGCTTAACACCGTGTGAGTGGGCGACGCTAGCAGCTCCCAAAAGGGATATAAAGACCTTACTCCACTTCATTGGGAAACGTATGTCAACTGAGGTATTGGAACTGTTTTTGGATGGTTTTTGAGGTACTAATCAGCCTAGGCTTTGAAATTCCAGTGCCAACAACAGATATTTTCACCAATGCCAATGCAAGCAACTCAATACCCGTGGCCTTATAATTCCAGTGCTGTGCTGCGGTACGGTGTCCTAATTGGCGAGCTGTTTGGCGTCACCGTCAGATGTACCGTTTGTTCTTTAACTCACCTCTGAGATGTTTCAGAAACAGTGCTACAACAGGATGAGATTCCTCGGTGTATGTTAAACATATACAACAAATTAACCACTGAATCATTTATATTATGCTTAAATGAAATGCTCCACGTCCAATCGTGTAAGGTGTTCTCGGTTAGAGCATCGTCCCCGATTTGGACACCACCACAACAACGCAGCGTTGTGCACGCTGCAATGCAGTGAGCTGCATGTAATAAGGTGGGTGGGTGGGTTGGAACAATTGGAACAATTGGAACAATTGGAGAATAATAGAGAATAACAGAGAATAACAGAGAATAATAGAGAAATGGAAATAGCATAAGGTAAGACTACAGCATTAGATAATGTGTCATATAAATAATAGATAATCTGCATGTTGAACGAGTCTATTAATTGAATTATCAAAGATTATACATTTATTTTTATGGTACAAAGAAAAACACTTGATGATAAGTTGTAGCTTATCGTGTAGTGGTAATTGGTCACCTCACTTTCTTAGACTTCTCTTGTTAGACTTCTCTTGTTAGACTTCTCTTCTTAGACTTCCTGTTCTAGGCACCTTCCCAATCACCTCTTCCCAATCACCTCTTCTCAGTCACCTCTTCTTAGTCACCTCTTCTTGGACACCTCTTCTTAGTCACCTCTACTTGGTCACCTCTATATGCTATCATTCCCATCTTTCCTCTATGCACTCCAGTACTTGTACGTTTGGGGCGCTTCCAAACTCACTGGCTCAGCCTCTGGCAAAACAACATCCACAGCTGGAACATTTTCAGACTCCTTCACAATACCATTGGCACTCATATTGTTAGCCACAATAACTCTGGGGGCCTTGGATGCCTCCAACATGGCCTCCTGGCACAACTGCAGACCCTCCTCTGTGGCACCCAACTCAGCAGCACGGTGCAGCTTTGAGTGTACCAATGTTGCCTGCTTACGCAGTGCCAGTCTATCCACCAACAAGTCATGTTTCTGTCTAGCGAGCTCCTTTCTCTCCAGCTCAAACGTCTTCTCCACAATGGAAAGCTTGTTGAGCTTCATATCCAGTTTCTTAAGCTCAAGCTCAACAACCTGGCGCAACAAAGTCTCCTGTGTATGCTTTGAAGACTCAAGCTGGGCATGTGCCGAGCCTCCAATGGCTCCAATGGCAACCTTGGCAGCACGAACGATATCGGAGTCGACTGTAGCATCGCTTTCACCCACCACCGATGAAGGAGTTACTGCTACCGCTGCCTGGAGTGACTTCTTGGCCAGTTCAGGGTCCACTGTCTTGACAAGATAACTAATAGTGCCATTGATAGAATCAACAACAGAACCAGCACCAGCACCAGAACTACCATTAGCAGCAGCAACCTTCTTCTTCTCATAGACAGCACGTGTCACTGTCTGCTCCAAATACCTATCCTCTATTGGCAACTGAATGAACCTGGAAATACACTGTTCCTTGGTCCTGGTACCCACGTGACCACAGATCTTATTCCAATCATCGTCATACATCTCGATGGCTTCCAACAACAGTAGAAGTTCCTGGTCGTTCCAACTCACAGAGTCTGATGTGCTAGCAATCTTATCCAGCTTGACAAAGTCACTGGATTGGAAGTTGGAGGGGAAGTGACCCTGTTCAAAACACCTCGAACACACATTGTTCTTGCCACGTAGGTTATGGTAGCGGGTCACTGTGGCATCGTTACCACATACATTGCAGAACACTTGCTTGGTGCCAATAATACTGTTGGAGAACCTCTCCTTATCTTCGTTACGCAGGGTGATAGAGTCCTGTGTTGAGTCATACACGTTGCGGCGCAATTCAACGTTGAATGGTATTGTTCCCAAGTTGGAAGGGGCTGGTTCTTCCGACTTAATGCTATCTATTGTTGTTGTTGTGGTGGTGGTGATATCCTCTTTAGGCTTCTCTGGCAAGTCAACAATAGTGGCATTTGGTGGGATGTATGGTGCCAAACCTGCTGGAGTATCGAGAGTCACTTGGAAATGGCCAGTGTATTGGGGCCCAGTCAAAGAAGGACGCGTTCTTGGGTCCACCTGGTAGTTGATCAACCCCCATTTCTGCAGGAAAGCATGGACTCTCATAATAGAAGCAACATCACCAGCCAGATTCCTCCTAGCGGCGGTGACTGTCAAGTACTCAATAGGGTTTAATCTATAGGCGTTAATCATGAAATCTCTGAACTCCTTGTACACTTTAGGGGTTTTGAAAGAGGAAGCCACACCTTCAGCAGGGAAGAATTCAGGAAAGGATCTCTTCTCAATCTCGTGGATGGCTGTGATATCAAACCAAGCAGCAAACGATGGAATCACAACGGGACGCGTCTGACGGGCAAAGAACTGACGTGCACGTTCCTCAAGGTTTCTTTGCTCTTCAAGGTAACTGAGAGTGCGCTGTTGTTCTGATAATTCTTCTGGTGCTGGGGTAGCGGTCACCGATGGGTTTCCAGGTGCGGGCGCACCATTGGCAATGTCGCCGTTAGCGGTGTTGGTGGTTGTTGTCTCAGCAATGCCGCTCTCACCATTCTCCCCACTTTTCTCATTCCCCTCGTTCTTCTCACTCTCGCCATTTCCTTCTTCTGTCTGTCCATCAACATCAGTCATTGGTGTGTCTTGAGGTTGTTGATCCAGAGAAGGTGTGGTGTTCTGCTCCTCCTCTGTCTTCACGGGCAGTGCACTTTCATCAGACATTATGGGATGGTCAATTATCAACAAAAGTATTTCCAAAACAATCAGAACCCACAAATCGGTCTATTAAATATTATCTGGCCGCTCTCTATTCCCTGTTTCTTTATTCCCACACTCTCTCTCTTATGTCTGGTTACGCGCACTGATAAATCCAAATGGATTTCTGGGTCGCGCACAATGGATTATTGTCTGTGGGTTGGCGGTGTAGACACCTCGGAGAGTCCCTCACTATGTCGAGTGTTGATGGTTTGTGGCCCTGGTGGGTCTTGAGGGGGACGATGGGAGGATTGGAGTGTTAGAAAGGGTGGTGCACGACTGACTGAGTGAGCGACTCAAATGTACAGGGAAATTGGTTAGGGTACTCCAAGGAGGACCGAGAGGACTGAGGGGAGGGAGGAGGGAGGAGGAATGGGAATAGGATACGATATAATCATGCATAGAGGTGATAACCAAAGAATTGACTCGTCCATTACACCTGTGACATTCATTCACTCGCATGGTATATTCTGATGCCTCCCTATGTAATACGAGCCTGCCCGCTGCCTGCTGCCCACTGCCTGCTGTCCACTGCACACTGCCCGCTGCCTGCTGCCCTTATCACCTTATCTGCTCCCCTCTCCCAGACACGACTTGCTAAACTGAACGCGTCGCATGCACTCATCGCGACTACTCAATGAGGAAGGAAGGGTGGTGGGGGCTCTGAAATATATTTGTCAGGTGCACAGTCAGAGGTTTAACTGATCTAAAAGGTTATTGGGATTGTTGCTCTTACCATAGCACAAAAGGGAATACCATAGGGTGTTGGGTAATACTTCATAACTCATCCATTTTGCAAGTGATTGCTTTCTTGGCGCACCATAATATCCACCATAATATCACCATAATATCCATCCTGACATTGCATAGCACTTCTTGCCCCTATTGTTAGTTTTGCTTCAGCGCTTGATTTCCACAGCCATTTCGACATATCGAATATCGCATATAGCAATACCATCCCGCACAGTAATAACACTCCACAATGGAAACACCACTGTCTGAGGAAGAGGAGAGCAAGAATATTCTCCAAGCTGTTCAGGAGTCTGTCAGCAACCAGTCCGAAGTCATCACGGACGCCCAGAAAGAGTTCAATGATCTCTCCAAGGACAGAAAGCTAAAGAGGTTACAGGAACTGGTGCAGAGATCGCAGGTGTTCTCAAATATCATTGCAGACACTCTTTTGGAATCCTCACTTAACAAGGAGAACAAAGAAAACATCAATATTGCTCCCACTGTGCTTGGAGAAGAGCCAGCCATTAAGAAACGCAGGGGAAGACCACCCGCCGGAGCTGCTTCTGCAAAAAAGGGACAGGCCACTCTCAACATCAGTGGCACACTAGGTTTGAAACTCTCTGACAAGTCTGAAAATACAAAGAAACAGCTTGAGAATGCCTCAAGAGGTTCTAACGAAACTTCTTCATCTACAATCAAACAGCCCTCCTTGCTCACTGGGTGTCAGATGCGTGATTACCAGCTAGCTGGCATGGACTGGTTAGTCACGTTGTATCAGAATGGGCTCAATGGTATTTTGGCAGATGAAATGGGTCTGGGAAAGACTGTGCAGAGTATTGCACTGTTGGCATTTTTATATGACCAAGGTATAAAGGGCCCTTTTATGATCTCGTGTCCTCTTTCAACTGTGTCCAATTGGGTCAATGAAATACGCACATTTGCACCCACCATGCCTGTGGTTGGCTACGTGGGCACCAAAGATGAGAGAAAAGTAATCAGAGAGAAATATTTCAACGGAAAGAAGAAAAACGATCTGTGTGTAGTTGTATCTTCATATGAGATGTCTATTAGGGATGCCCAGTACTTGCTTCCCATCGATTGGAGCTTTCTCATCGTGGATGAAGGCCATAGACTCAAGAATAATGATTGTTTGTTGATAAAGCAACTCAAACGGTATCGAACTTCAAACAGACTCTTGCTCACAGGAACTCCTCTCCAGAATAACCTCAATGAGCTGTGGTCTCTGCTTAATTTCATACTTCCAGATATCTTTCAGGATGCTCAGCTGTTTGAGCAATGGTTTGATTTCTCAGCTTTGGACAGTTTGAAGGATGAGGGAGAAGGCGATTCAAGACTGAATGAGATTATTAATGCTGAGATTCAGAGAAGTCTTATCACCAGTCTGCATACTATTCTAAAGCCTTTCCTGCTTAGACGTCTGAAACGAGATGTGTTGAAGGGACTCCCCAATAAGAGAGAGTATATCATTTATGGGTCCCTTACAGCGAGACAGCGTAACTTATACCAGGCTGCACTTAAGCGCCAGCTTAAGCCCGCACTGCTTGAGTCTTCGTTCAGGGAATATATTCAAGTGAATCCTCTGAAACGGGTCAAAAGACTAGCTAATGAAGACATTGATTCGTTTGTAAAGGAAAATCTTACAGCACCAACCCATAGGAAGAAGGCTGGCGGCGATGGAAGTGGCACAGTATCCCCAGATGACTCCGGAATGGTTTCTCTTCTATCTGATGATGACGAAGAAGGCAACCCTCAAACTGTCACGGCGGTTGTGTCCAGAAGAAGTCAAGGAAGGGAAGCGAGTGTCATGAATGACCACCAGGAATATGTTAATGAGGTGCTATCGCCACATTGGGACACTGTAAAGCAGGAAGTTGAGTCGAAAAAGTTGCAGAATGTGATGATGCAGTTGCGGCTGGTGTGCGATTCTCCGTATTTATTCTTTTTCCCCTGGAATGACGAGACTAAGATAGATAAGGCAATAATAGAAAACTCGTGTAAAATGCAATTGCTGGAGCAGTTGGTGCCTCGGTTGCTGGCCGAAGGCCACAAGGTGTTGATTTTCTCTCAGTTCACCAAGATGCTGGATCTGATTGAGGACTGGTGTACTCACTTCAAGGGGTATCCATGCTGTAGAATTGATGGCAGCACTGCCCAGAAGGATAGACAAGATCAGATTGCGCTGTTCAGCGGCAAGGGTCCACGGAATGCCATCAGGCCCTCTGTTTTCTTGCTCTCAACCAGGGCTGGTGGGTTGGGTATTAACCTCACTGCTGCAGATAGTGTGATCCTTTTCGACAGTGACTGGAATCCACAGGTGGATTTACAGGCAATGGATAGGGTTCACCGTATTGGTCAAACAAGGCCGGTAGTCATATATAGATTGGCCGTTGCCAACACTGTGGAGCAGGTGTTGTTGGCAAGGGCAGATAGTAAGCGTAAACTGGAGAGGCTGGTGATAGAGATGGGTAAGTTCGAAACGCTTGCCAAGTTTGCGAGCGACCAACGGTCTGTTGGTCTTACAGGTGACAAGGGCTCTCAATCCAAGATCATAGATGAACTCAACAAGCTTCTTACCGGGAAAGTATTCACTGAGCATGGAGATATAGACAATAATGTGTTGAGCGAGGAGGAGATTTCTGAGTTGATGGACCGTAGTGAGCAAGCGTATAAGAGGACGCTTGATCCTGGAGCATTAAGAGGTGATAAATTTAAACATATTGCACTTTTCGAAACTGTTAGTGCACTGGAGTAACTTATCTGTATAGTTTATTGACATAAATTGGAATTCAAATTGATATTATAAATTTGTTATTGTAATTTGGATACTATAGTTTTGATCTTATGATTTTTTTATATTGTTGGGAAATGAAATTAGAAGTTACTATTCATCTTTAATTCTGTCAATATCGCTCACCGAGTAGTTTGATTCGTTTCTGTGACTTTTTATTTTGGTACAATAATGTCTGCAAAAACACACAGGCTGATATAATTCAATTTTGTTTACAATTTAAATATCAGAATAAACACCACCACAAACACCATAGTGGATGTTTGGGTAGATAATACCAATTGAAAATAAGATACTCCATAAATAAGTCTCAAAACCACAGACGGCAGCCCCAATTCTTCTCCAAGTTAGTTAATCCTTTGGCCGCCCCAATCTCAAATGCAGGCAGCCAGCCAGCATTCATGCTTGCACGGTTATGCGTAGGGCAGTCCATAGAAGCTGTGGCTACTCTCCCAGTGGCTATTCTTACCATACAACTGTTTGGGTGGCTACCCTTTCAGTGGCCACTCTTCTAGTGACTACCCTTCTAGTGAGTACTCTTCTAGTGAGTACTCTTCCAGTGACTACCCTTGGACTGGCCACCCTTCCACTGGCTACGCCCGCTGCCTATCATCTATCAAAGGGTACTACTATACAGCTGTTTGGGAGTGCCAGGAGCCCATCTATACAGTCGCCCGAAAAATCGCGCCTTCATTTCCACCCATCTTTGTGTGTCATTGTATTTGTGTATAACACAGGTCTGTGTGTGGTACAAAAAAATTGGTACCCATTTCTATCCAAGAGGTTCATTCCTTGAAGTTCATTCCTTCGGCTGCCGCCTATGCAATGCATCCACCACAGAGAGTGCAACAGTAACGCGACATCACTCACAGGAGGAGGTCACATCACTTACAGGATGTCACATGAGGGCTCATGAGCTTATAGGAGACAACAGAGACAACGGCAGTTCGCAAACGGGGGGAGATAATCAGTAGTCATAAACTCAACTTTGACTACAACTATCATATATTGACTTGGTTACAGATAAATAAATGGCCACGGCTTAGCGGTTGGTGTTCCGGACGAGATACTGGTATGACGTAGGGATTTGCAGAGGAGACGTTTGGGTTAGGATTAGTTAGTGCACAGCACAGTTGGACAGTTGGGCAGTTGGACAGTTGGGCAGTTGGACAGTTGCAGAGCTGCAGAGTTGGACAGTTGGACAGCCGTACAGTTGGTGAGTGTGCAGTATGCACTACGTGCTTTCAGCTGGTGGCCAACTACCAGCAGCCAGCCAGCCAGCCAGCCAGCCAACTGGTCAGGAAGTTGCAGGTTGGCCAGGAGCCGTCATAAAATGGCAGACTGTACATTGCAATAGAACTGCAACAGTCATAGCACTTCTATTGCATTCTACTGCATTTAGCGGGTGGCAGTTACGCAAGTGGCAGTTAGGTGGCACTCAATTGGTGGCAGTTAGGTGGCACTCAATTAGTCGCAGTTAGTTAGTGGCAGAAGTGCGTTGCAGTCCATTGCAGTCCACTGCAGTCCACTGCAGTCCAACCAATCCATCCACCCCATCCACCCCATCCACTCCATCCACTCCATTGCAGTCACTGAGGAAGGCCAAGCAGGCAGGGGAAGGAAAGGAGAGGAAGGGAGACAGCAGACAGGCTGGGCAGGAAAGGCAGGCAGGCAGGTACACAGAATGGCAGGCACACAGACCGGCAGGCAGGGCCTTGGGTGTGGAGGGTGGAGGAGGGATTGGCAAGATAGAGAGGGCATGGCAGATTCGCTTGATGAGGGGAAACCAACCATCCAACCAGCTAACCAACCAACGAACCAACCAACCAACCAATTCACCTCCGGTATCAATGTTGTGTTTCATGGAAAATCAATTGATGGGCAGATTAGATATTGTTTATATATCCCTTGTGAGGATTGATAGTTATAATTGAAAAATAATATATAGATATATATTACAAAACGCACAACCAACGTGTTATAAGGAGAGTCGATTGCTTGTTACAGCTAGGGTGAAATCACATCTCAGGATATCCCCTTTTCAGTTACCATATACGGCGCTCCAAATAGATTGATAATAGGATATTCTACTATATATATATATATATACATATATATATATTGTTATATCACATTATCACTATAGCACAGTATCCCTATACTATACACTATCATATCGACAATATTGATCTAGGTTATTCAGTTTATCACCACCTGTTGGCACATCCATCCACACCCCAACATCCCACAGTAATATCAGCGAATTATCACAGAAATATCCAACATGTCATTGTCTCAATATACCGATGAGCTCAATGAGCTAAACAAACAAATCAAGACAAAGAACCCAGAAGATGTCCTTCAGTTCTGTGCAACCTACTTCAACAACCGTCTTGAAGAACAGAGAAGGGCCCTATGGAGCCAGAAACAAAGGGCCGACGCTGCAGGTGTGGTTCTCTTCCCGAGTCAATCCCAGGTACAGGCCGATGACCAGAGGCGTTCAATTCCCACCTTCAAAACACCTTTCAGTGACAACGACCCACATTCACAAACACATGGCCACCATAATGACGATGACCCTGTTGGTGCGGCCGTTGCCGGTGGAGCTGCTGCCTCTCAGCAGGGCCTCTTTAGAGGTGGCTTTGGTCTAGACCACCCACCTCAATCACACCCAACCGTGTCTGCAGACCCCAACGACCCTTCTGCCAAAGCGAGATCTCCACCACCAACTGCCCCCGGTGCAGGGTTTGCTGCCTCTTTGGCCAAACTCCCACTATCCTTCAACGCCAACCGCAGAACCTCCGTCAGTGCAGAGGCCATGAACCCTGACACTTTCATCAAGGACTCCTGGAAACCACCAGTGCACAACTTCTCGCCAGAACAGCTGAAACGTCTCAATGCTTCGGTGGTGAAAAACTTTTTGTTTAGCCAGTTGGACGAGGAGGCCCTCAACACCGTCATCTATGCCCTTGAAGAGAAGAGGGTAAGCGATGGTTCCGAGATCATCAGACAAGGAGATGAAGGCGATTTCTTCTACGTTGTAGAGAGCGGCAACGTTGATTTCTACGTCAATGGTGCGAAAGTGAATAGCAGTGGTCCTGGCTCATCCTTTGGTGAGTTGGCTCTCATGTACAATTCCCCCAGAGCTGCCACAGCCATTGCCCAGGGCAACTGTATCCTGTGGGCCCTTGACAGAATAACTTTTAGGCGTATTCTCTTAGAGGGCACTGCAAAGAAGAGAACAATGTATGAAGGTTTCCTGAAGGGAGTTCCAGTGTTGAGAGGACTGTCATCTTATGAGCGTAACAAGTTGGCCGACGCCTTGAGCAGCGAGACATATGTATCCGGCCAGAATATCGTGACTGAAGGTGAAGCAGGTGAGAACTTTTACTTCATCGAATCAGGTACAGCACACGTAATCAAGGAGGGTGAAGGTGTGGTGACCGAGCTCAACAAGGGTGATTACTTCGGTGAGGTTGCCCTTCTCAATGACTTGCCAAGACAGGCTACTGTCAGGGCTGTGACGCCAATCAAGGTGGTGACTCTTGGAAAGAGCGGTTTCCAGAGATTGTTGGGACCTGCTGTTGGGATATTGAAGAGACAAGACCCTACCAAGCATTGATTGACTCGACAGATAAGTAGGTGGCTGGATATGGGTGAGTTCAATAGTGATAGAAGAGCAGTGCTTTTTTTTATTATTATCTGATATATCACTCTATCTGCTTTTGGTTGTATCTTGCATTTGAAACCCTTCATGAAATGGCGAAGGAGCGAAAGGGAAGTGCCAGCGAAAGGGAGGGTGAGCTGTTGATTTCTCCGCCTTTTTCTCCTTTGAATATTCAATTGATCTTTCTATCTCTTTTTCTATCACTTTTTCTTTCTTTCCTTCTTTTATGTTCCCTTTTTCTTATTATTGTTTTCCATCTGTTTGTGTTCATTACTCTTAACTTTTGATTGTTTTCATTTCCCTTGATTTCCAGATATTCATATATATACATATATATGTATATGGATTTATTTGAAGTATACAATAAATGCCTTCATTAAGAAACAAAGTAGAGGAAGTGGTATATTTCTGTAACATATTATTAATATACATAGTGCTGAGTGGAGTATAGTACTGCTTCGACCTATGGTGTAAACTGGTATTGCTTAGAATAATCCAGTGGGACTAATTATGGACTAATTATGCCAAACTGGCATAGTAATCCCTTTGAGAGAGCATCCATACAATACTGGTTGTAGCAACGACCAATGGACCCAACAGGCCCTTGCCGAACTTTGCAGTCTTGAAAATGAACCATTCTGAACCGAAATGGGCAATTGCAATGAAGTAAGAGGCAAGGGTAATGTCATACACTTGAGGGTTGGTGATATAGTAGGCACCGTAAAGACGGATCACAGAGCTCACAAATGTCCAGGTACCAAAGGTGCGTGCTGACAACGGGGTGATCTGGTCAGGTTTGTTGGCATACACTTTACGGGTGAGTTCAAGTCCACCAATATATGTTTGAGCCGAGTTGAATACCGAAACAACGGAAATCTGGTGGGTGGCATTAGTGATGGAGGGAGGGGGCAGAGAGGGACAGGGGGAGAGGGAGGAGGATGGGGAGATGAAGTTCCAAGTTCACCTGAGTCATACATACAAATACGAGCCATTTGGGCAAAGCACCAGGATGGGCAGGTAAATAATCAACCAGATTTCCCAAAATATTTTCTGCCGATGTCATGGTGATCAGTTGGATAGTTGAAACCAAACGGAAATATCAGTAATCGAAAATTCCATCTCAGTCGTGTATACTTGCATGTATATAAATATTTCTCACTCTCGTATTATGAAAGTTTCCTCCCCCACATCGGCCAATCTCACTCTCGTACCGAAGGCTCTGTACGGTTCAGTAGGCGTTCCGTCCCGTACGGTGGAGGTCTCACCGTGGTAAGGGGTGATGGGGTGAGTGGATATTTGGTAGGGGGAAGAGTAGGGGGAAAGTGGGGTTTAGCGTAGGGAAGGGTACGGAAGGCAGAAGGGAAGCAGAACAGGAACGCAAAGCAGAAGGGGTAGTGGCAGAGGGAATGATAGGAATGATAGTGACAGTAGTTCAATTCCCGGTCCTCAGAGTGAGTGGAACTATTCATCATAGTACCAACGATATGATTACCTTCATAATCATTATAATCAAGCAAAAGAGAGCACGCGTGGGCAGTCATGCTACTAGATAATCCAAGCTGCTCAGACCAAGAGCTGTAGGGCATAAAGGGCATCCATCCCCTAGCAGGCCATCCCCTAGCAGGCCATTCCCCAGCAGGCCATCCTTATCCCGTAGCAGGCCATCCCCTAGCAGGCCATTCCCCAGCAGGCCATCCTTATCCCGTAGCAGGCCATCCCCTAGCAGGCCATTCCCCAGCAGGCCATCCTTATCCCGTAGCAGGCCATCCCTATCCCGTAGCAGGCCATCCCCCTAGCGGGCCATCTCAAGGCAGGACAGCCTGTTAATGGCTATGGTGATCATATACAATAATAGACCACCCAATAATACACCACTCTGAGGCTGATCTAACACTAGATAGTGTAACCAATACGGGAAAACTCGGGAAAACTCTCGAGAAAAGTAGCAGAAGAACATTTGTATATTACAATTGACTTGTTGAGTTGGCTGAATCTCAATTGAATCAGGTGGTTTATTCGTATCAATCATCATGGTGAGTACTTGATGTGAGGTGGGGCATAACTCCCACCGGCAATGAATGGATCCAGCATCGAATTATATTCTAAATCCCAATCCACTCACAGTTAATTCACATTTTTTTTTGAATCCACCAACTAACTGTCTCCAACCCATTAGTCGGACCAAGTATTTGATTCCTCCCTTGACCTTCTGAGAAGGCTCGACCCAAAGAACATCGCTTCCCATTTAAGCAACATATGCCGTATAGTCCCTGATCTCGCAGAGGACCTGTTATCATCTGTTGACGTACCATTGGAGATCAAGAAATGTACAGAATCAGGTAAAAGCTACTTAGCATGTGATTACAACCGAGATGGAGATTCCTTCAGATCCCCTTGGAGCAACAAGTACTACCCTACATTGGCTGACGAGGGTGATGCCCCTCATCCCTCGGCCGTGCTGAGGCAATTGGAGCTTTTCGCCAATGATTCGTTCGACGTATACAGAGACCTTTACTATGAAGGAGGTATTTCCAGTGTTTATTTGTGGGACCAGGAAGAGGACGAAGAGGTTACCAATGACGGGAAAGTTGGCTTTGCGGGTGTTGTGCTGTTGAAAAAGGATATCGGTGGTGCTAGGGGAGGATCCACCTCATCCGATGGAGGCAGCTGGGACTCGATCCATGTTTTTGAGATTGAACCAAATGCAAGGAGTGGCAAGGCGTCTTATAAAGTGACTTCCACGGTGATTTTGGACCTCGCTACCGCTCAACAGCAGACAGACTCCTCTTCGGTGTATCTCTCTGGCAACCTAACCAGACAAACCACCAGAGAGGCTGCCTTTAGCGATTCCAGTAGCCACGTGTCCAACATCGGGTCCATTGTAGAAGCCATCGAGAGCAACCTGAGAAACCTCTTGCAGGAGGTGTACTTCGGCAAAACAAAGGATGTCATTGGTGATTTAAGGTCCGTCCAGGGTCTTGAGGAGTTGAATGCGGGGAAACAGAGGCAGAAGGAGTTGGTCAAAGGTATCGAGGGCATATAAATTGAGGTACTGCGTATTGACGGAATAGATTGAACCAGTATATAATGAGATAATATATACTGAAGAATTATCTAGATTAAACGTAATATCCATACACTGAACAGAAATATCAAATGACCTGGATAATGGTAATACTGACAGTGATATATATATATATATATAGTTTTGAGCACCACACGCACCTCCCATCGCTCCGGGGGCTCCTGGAGGGGGAGTTTCACCGAGTGACAGGCTGGAGATTGGATGGACATTAACTGGATATGATGATATAAATATATTTTACATAATAGCCAGCTCTCTCTCTATATGTAATATTAGTGAGTTGTCCATATATAGTGGATGAAAAGTGGGGAGATCCTTCGTTGAAGCTCTTTTGTCGAGGTTATAGTGGATTAGTTCTCTATATTGTAAGGAAACCACCATTAGATGGCAGTGGACTGAAATATAGTGACTGAAATATAGGAGCAACCACTTCTTGATGATCTTCAATAATAATGATATAGTGCAGTATAAGAGAGAGAGAGATATCAGAATACATCCACATCCACAGATACTTCCACACAACCACACAATACTTTGTTAAACACCCTATCTATAAGGCATATGATAACTACTTAGATTATCTATAAGAGGAGGCACTATTATAGCAATACCCCACCAGTACCCACCAGCACCCACCAGTACCCACCAGCACCCACCAATATATCACCCACCCACCCACTAATCAGTGCCACCCCTCCATTCCTATCATGTCCTTTGTATCACGTGTATATTCGGAGGTCAACCCTAACAAACCCTCATCATATTGGGATTATGATAACGTCACCATCTCATGGAGGTCACAGGAACGCTATGAACTCACCAGGAAGGTGGGACGTGGAAGGTACTCAGAGGTATTTGAAGGCTGGAAGGTTCCAGAAGGTGAAAAGGTTGTTATCAAGATCCTGAAGCCCATTAAAAGAAAGAAGATTAAAAGAGAAGTGAAGATTCTTCAGAATTTAAGCGGAGGTCCAAATGTCGTTGAACTATTGGACGTTGTAAGGGACCCTATAAGCAAGACTCCGGCCCTGGTATTTGAGCAGATTGATAATACGGAGTTTAGAACGTTATACCCACAGTTTGATGATTATGACGTGAGGTTTTACATGTATGATCTGCTCAAGGCATTGGATTATTGCCATTCCATGGGTGTAATGCATAGGGACGTGAAGCCGCATAATGTCATGATAGACCATACACAGAGAAAGCTGAGGCTGATTGATTGGGGCCTGGCGGAATTCTATCATCCAGGCACGGAATACAACGTGAGAGTTGCCTCTAGGTATTATAAGGGACCAGAACTATTGGTCGACTTTAGATTGTATGACTATTCGCTT
Source organism: Kuraishia hungarica (assembly GCA_030567555.1). Taxonomy (NCBI): domain Eukaryota; kingdom Fungi; phylum Ascomycota; class Pichiomycetes; order Pichiales; family Pichiaceae; genus Kuraishia; species Kuraishia hungarica. Next base: position 280,059 of record JAJLSL010000010.1, read on the forward strand.
GATTTGTGGTCATTTGGAGCCACTTTGGCCTCCCTGGTATTTAAAAGGGACCCCTTTTTCCATGGGAAATCAAACACAGATCAGCTGGTCCAAATTGCAAGAGTATTGGGGACAGACGACCTATACAAGTATTTGTCTAAGTATAACCTTCAATTGGGGCCGGAGTTTGAAGACCTGGGCCACTATGTAAAAAGACCATGGGTGAGGTTTATAAATAGTAGCAATAAAGAACTCGTGTCGGAGGAGTTTCTTGACTTTATAGATAAGATTCTCCGGTATGATCATAGTGAGAGGTTGACGGCTGCCGAGGCCATGGCTCATCCGTACTTTGATCCGGTTCGTCCAAAGAAGGAGTAATACTATGGATTGACCATGGATTTTGTTTTAATGAAATGCTTGTCACGACAATTATGTATTGCAGATATATAGATAGTTGCTTAATGTACTAAAGATAGGAAAAGACAAATATATTGCAAAATTGTATTTATATGTTGTTATGATTGCACTTAGCTATGTAGTTGAATGAGCATGATGTCACTGCCTCCTTCTTTTCCTTCTGTTTTCCTTCTGTTTTCCTGCTGTTTTCCTTTCTCTCTTCCTTTCTCTTTCTCCTTCTCTTCCGTGGAACTATCTGATGTCGATGAGTGGTGTTAACTAGCTATTCCTGGATACCTTTTCCTCACATGCTCATTTTGTAATATTCTCTTATTAGAAGCTCATTCCCATTGACAATCAAATAACATATTAGATCTTGTCGGAGCTTTTGTAGAGACTCTTTATGGGTCGGGTTCCATTCTGACGGAATGGATTTACTGGTGAGAGAAGAATAGCTTATCCTAAATAGATGAAGCAGATAGAATACCAATTCAAATTCAGACCGGATTTTGGAGATATTATCATATGATGTATGGGTCTCGTTTAAGAGATCATGATATCTTTCAATATAATACGGAGGGACAATCATAGGGGATGTTGAGATGGGAGCCGATGGTGTTTCGTTAACAGGTAATGAAGATGGACTATCTGAAAGGCTTAAACCATGGCAACCGATTTGACCAATTAAGTCAACTATATGGGATAATTCGGAAAGAGCGAATTCCAGCACTTGTTCAGAGTGGCAGCTAAGTTTACAATATAAAGAATGGTGTAAAGTTATCAATACACGGATGGTATAAGTTGCATCTTGACTGTAGTGAGTGTCCTCAGACTTAGTTGGAGGTGTGTCTGGTACTTCCCTATTCTCTTGATTTCTAGTCGAAACAAACTTTGAATAAGTATCTACAGCCAATAGACTTTCTTTGATAGCGTGGAAATAAGACTCAACTGTTTTGCCAATTGCGTTGTTAACGTCCTCACCAGTTGGTTCGCCAACTGGCTCGCCTACTTCCCTGATACGACTTAAGTCAACTAAAGTAATATCAGGCAGTTTCTTCACCTTCTTCAATACCAACTTTATTACTTTAGACTTTATGTACACCTGGTTAGGATCAGTCATATTGACCACCAGTGACTTGAACAGTGAAATGGTCAAGTGTAATTGGTTCAAGGCTAATGGCGAGGTGATATCTAGGATAGTGCTTAATTGGGTTGAACTAATACTGGATAGTTTAGATAAGTCTTGTATAATCTTAGAGTCGCAGGATGAATTTTCGCTCTTTTTCTTCTGCTTTTTCTTCTTCACTTGTGAAGTTATGAGTTTATTACGATCAAGGTCGTTACTGACATTATCATCTTTATTAGACTTTTGGCCCAGTATCTTTTGGCCCAATGTGTGACTAATGCTGTCTCTGTTCTCTTGCTCATTGGTCTCCCCGATATGGTCTTCATAGGCCATCAATTGAGATTGTAAAGAGTTGACAATACTTCGTATAGTGTTTTCAATTTCAAAGGCCTCGTAATAATCTGGTGACTGCTGCTTGTATTTGTGTATAACGGCAACACATATAGCCTGGAGAGCTGCTGTTAGTTGAGACAGGGCGTACAGCGGGCAGTGGTGTACATTATTTTCTACTTACAAGACTTAACCGAGAATAGTTCATTGGTGCTGGTTTTTTATCTTACTGTCAGATTATGTTGAGCTTGTGAATCCTGTTTTGAGTTGGTTTCCAGACTATTTGGGGATTTCTAGTTTCTCAACACCTTTTTAGTGCTTCACCATTAAGAATTACGGTGCAGGATTGGCGATGAGTACTTTGAAAAGGGGGCAGTACCACTGCCCTGCCGCTGTCCCTTCTTCTAGTAGATACAACTAGCCTGAATTTAAAAGAATCCAATAAATATCCAATAATCATCCAATAATTATGATCATACAGATTATACACATTAATATATATAACATTCCATAAAACGAGCGTTACAAAAGAAACAAATTATCACAAGAGTTAAACCGGCTAATTGTTCTTGGCAAGCTTAGAGGCAGCTCTAATCTTGGTACCAAAGAAGTAAAAGATATACACAAGGGCAACAACTCCAAGGGAGATGAAGGCCAGAGTGGCAACGGCCCAGGTGGTGGACATGTCGTCGAACATGGCAACACCAGCGTGGGCCAAAGCAGCGGCAATGCAGAAAGAGGGGATGGTGAAGGCTGCGATGGCAGAACCAGCAACATTGGGGTAAGAGTCAGTGATGTAGTTAAGCATACCGAGCCAAAGGATAGGATCAGCAATACCAAGAACCATACCAGCGACGATTGGGGACCAGTAGGAGACATTACCGTTGGAGGTGAAGGCGAACCAGAAGAGGGAAATTGGGAAACCCCACACGGTGACCAACGACAATAGGAAACGGGCCTCTGGACGACCATTACCACCGTTCCTAAGTCTGTCACGCTTGAAGAAATAAGTCTGGAATGGAACGAGGAAGAAGACAATCACCACACCTACGACAAAGTTCAGGTACGACAGGTCAGCATCGATGTAACTCAGACCATTGTTCAAGACAAACACGTCAAACACACCGTCGAGGTAGAGGAACAGCAAACCATAGGCAAATCCGTTGAAAAGACCAAGGAAAATCACAATTGGCTCGGTCACCATGATGCGAACGGCCATTAAACACACAAAACGGAGCTCCTGCAACACATTGATCTTGGAACGGATAAGGGCCTGTCCTTCACCAGTATCGTCTTCACCAGATTTGGCAACAGCTCTGGCAATGACAAGACGTGGGAGCGTCTCTGGAGCAAACGAAAGAAAGATAGCATAGGCACCGGCAACGATACAGTTGATCCAGAACACCCAAGCGTAACCCATGTTGGGGTTCTCAACAATCCACTGACCAACGGGGGAACCAACAGATGGACCAATGTTGGCACTCATGACAAAGAGAACCATTGCCTGGGAAGCACCATCGGCATCACCAAACAGGTCTGCAACGGTACCGGCAACGTTGGACAGGGCGGTAGAACCTGAAAACCCACTGAGGAACATAAAAATGGCTAGCATTGGCATGTTCCGGGGCAAAGCACAACCAATGTTGAAGATACAGTAGAAGATCATGGAGGCAACGTAAACCCACTTTCTACCACCGATATCAGAGAGAGGACCCAAGAAAGCTGGACCAATGGCAGTACCAATGATGAAGAGAGACTGACCAAGAGTAGCAACCTGGGTGTTGACACCGAACCTCTCCTCGACAACGTACTCAATGGAGAGGTACGAAGTGGATGTGAGGGTGACAAAAGTCTGCAGAGAGCAGTACATCACCACGATGGTATACCTCCACCAGGTTGGCCAATGGCATGGGTGGTAAGGGTTATCCATGGTGACGATGAAGAGAGAGTCTAAGACATTCTCAACGATAATGGGCTCGTCAACAGGTCTGCTGGTGATTGGGTCAATCTTGACATCAGAGGGGATCTCATCCTCCTGGTGGGGCTTTTCAACATCCTCCTTGATCACCTGGGAAGGCGATGTAGCCAATTGGCCATCTGAGGAAGAGTAATCTTCTGTGGACATGCTGCTGATGGAGTGTTTTTTTCAAAAGTTGGTAACACCCAAACAACCACTGTTTATGTAGTAATTTGTGAAGGGGAATTGGTTTAGAGCAACAACAACAACTACAACTACAACAACCTGAGTGGCACAGGCTAAACTGATGGGAGCCCCTGCCCTATTATATATGATCTTCCTCCTCTACGGGTAGAAACAACCTTTGAGAGTCCCTTTGCGAGGAAGGTCGCCTATGCCTTTGCTGCCTGTGTTCTTTACCTGATAACTGCTGGTCATTTCTTTTTTCCCTCTTCGCATGCAGGTTCATGCACGGTCTCACAACTCTGCGTCTATAGCGTTGGGATTATAAGCGGGCCAGCTGAAAAAAAATTAAAAAAGGAACTGCTCGCCTTGCAGCAGATTGCCGTAGCACGGCGGCACTCAGATAAGACCAAAGCGGACGGGAACATTTAGTAGGTGTAAAATGTTTCAGCCTATCGTTTGTGTGGATTGGGTGGTAAGAGACTTTGGGACACTGATTACTCGGCCGGAGCTTGGTTGGTTATGATTATGGAAACGAGTACGGGGTTTACTTTAGGAGAGACTATAGAGTTTGGGCTGTAGAGTTTAGAATATGTGCGTATTTGCTTGGTATTCGCATCTCGGCATTTGGAGCATCTCGCTTTGACGGTGTGTTGTCATGGTACATGCGCTTTCTTTGATAATTATGCGCATCGGGGATAGAATAGAGGAGGAGATGCCTTGTTATGTTGCATATATTATTTGGGCAAGGCTATTCAATTACATCGTCATTTCGACGATCTCCTCCTATTTCCGTTCTCCCTATGACTATATAGAATAAAATAGCCCCTCCTGAATTCCCACCCTCTGCACCATCTACACGCCGTCTTGCACCCTTGCAAGCTCTACTCTGTCTGCGGTGGGCAAGGGCCTACGGTGAGTGTCTACTCTGAGGTCTTCCTGTGGTGGGGACTTAGAGGCCCTCCTGTGAGGGTGCTGCTTGCTCTTACCGCTACTTACAGGCGTTAGCGCCCCTTGCTGCGGCCCGCGGTTAATACATGACAGAGCATATTGAAGACGGGTGACAGGCATATCACTGATAGACGTCAAAAGGGAATAATAGTTTGAATGTTGGTGATAGTTCTCGGATACCTCCGGTGTGTTTGGTGTTTGTGTTGGTGTGTGTTTTTTGTGTGTCTCGTGTGGGTTCTTCCGCGCCTTCCCTGTCCGATTTGTGTATATTCCATCATGCACACTAACGGCTTTCTGTGCCCTAACTGACTGTGGGTGTGCGTCTCTGTAGGCATGCAGCCTTCCGGAAGCAATTGCTCAGACGAGCTACTGCTGCATGATCCGGGTAAGGATTGTATGTATAGGCTTGCGCGCCGATGCATAAAGTGTTGAGAATTCACTCTCTCTGTGCAATTGGTAGCTCTTAGCTAATCTGCGCTTGACCAGTGTCCTGCATACATTTTGCTGTATCATTGGGGCCTAAAATCGAGTGCGGCTCATTGAATAATGCACTACCGCAGGCTACACCTACTCTAAATTCCCCTTCTGCCCCTGTCCCGCGTCCTCCCCCCATAAGATAAGCACTCCTGTTCCGCGGCTTTCCCGTATCGTGCTGTTTATCTATGGTGAGGCCTATGTCCGGGATCCAGATAAGATTTGGATAGGTCACTGGGCAGAAGGAAAGCTGGAAACGAGCTAAAGAAAAGGTGGAGTTGAGCTTGGATCCAGGCTCGCGGGCCGACACAGATCTATCTGTCGGTTCCATTTCGGACTAGTCTTCTATGCATTACAGAACTTCTGATATCGGGATCTCTTCATCTTCCCCCCACCCCACCCCCCTCGGGATGCCATGGCAGACTGGTGTCTGATACATGATCACGGAAGAAGAGAGAAATGCTTATCAATAATGTCCTCTCAGCAGGACACTTGAACAATGTGTGCGGGGTTGACAATCTTCCCGAAGATATACAGACACAGGCACACGCAGCCTAATCTTTCAAAGCACGTCTGCGCGGTCTTCTCCGTTTTTGACAGTCCATATTTAGATGCTGGTATCAGTAGCCTGATTAGGAAACTGATCATTTAGCCGCCTACAGAGAGAAACACGGTTCAACCAGCTGCTGCACCTTTATGATTATTCAGCCTATGTTCAAACACTGAGGTAAATTATACTATCGACAATTGTCAGTAGAATTGATTGTAAGTATAATTGTTTGCATTACTCTACACAGACACCATGGCTCTGAGCTCTTGCAGTGGTGGGATATCCTCTAACATTCCTTCGGCCAAGAGATCCCAAATGATTCCTGACGATGGTTTGGGTGGGATCTCCTTCATCTCTAAACACCTTGTTGGGGTGACCACCAGATCACACACAGTGTCAAAAACCTCGGGTACAAGATCCTTATCAAGTAATTGACAATCGTGAACCAGAGCAGCTGTGTGGGTATTGAGGTCAATTGCACCAATCGTATATAGCATTGCCCACTCCAGATCAAAGTAGCCATGACCTTTACCGAACCTCACACCCTCCATGTTAATTGCACCAGTACCTGTTATCATGATGTCGATCTTGAGTCCAGATTCTTTAATTTCGCTCAACGTAGTAGACTTCCCCAGCCTCTCCATTCCATCCAAAGTTGAACAATACTCGTATCTTGCAGGATCAATCTTTGCAGGGTCAAGCAGCCAAAACCCTCTCCTGATACCATAAGTTGTGATCAAGATCTTCTTTCCATCTTTCAACGCCCTGTATCTCAATTCTTCAAGACAATTATCTGGGGTGATAAATATTACAGAACACTCCTTATACCAGGAATGAGACGCAAATATATCTGTCGCATCGCTGGAACCTTCAAAATCTGCGATGAACTCTGCGAAGTCAAAATGAAAACGAGAGTCCGGTTTGGCAACTTTGAGCAACTGCTCCCAAACTTCGTTTCTCACCTCGGATTTATGTGACATATTGATGATTATTGATGTATTTTTCACACTTCCTTGATGATGTCAAACTGAGTTCCTATCGTCGTTGTCGTCCTATTGAACAATTCCAGGACCATTCTTTGTAGAAATACCTCCCCCCCAGTCCTCCAGCCTCTTCAACTTCAACTCCCCACTAGCGCGGAAGCTAGCAGGACACTAATGTATGCACCATGTAAGATTATGCGCAGGATTATGTCAGGGATGCAAGAGGTGCAACAGGGTAGGGTGAATGGGAGGAGATCTACAGATCTTTATATTCATGCCTGGTCAACCTAAGCTTATAGTCATCTATTTGCGGCAATAACCCCTTCCCACTCATTCCCCATGCCTGTCAATTGTTAGTTGACTTTGGAATGAATAACGATTGTGGCTTATACCGGTGAGGCGCTGTACTCATTCCCCTCCTGTCTCCCTTACATCTCTTCGCTGCATACCGCTCCTGGTAGACACATCATCACTATGACGTCATGACATTTTTTTGCAAGACTGGACAATTTCTGAATGATTGCTCGGTTAGGGGTACCGGTTAGAAACAGTTTTCCAACGGTCAGCAGGTTTTTGCTGTTATTGTGAAAAGGTTACGTGGACCGATTCTGTTCTGGTAAAGATAATTTTTCCTCTCTCGCTGAACGTGTATAACCGCTTATTACACTGTATCAGAGGTATGAGTAATGATTTGGAGCTGATTCGTGTCGTTTGATATTTTATGCACTCTTCTTTCCACAATTTGATAATCCAACAGGAAATACACATACCATAGAGCAACAGAAGGCAAAGGCTCAACAACCCCTCCTCACCCTACACGTCCTTTAGCTGTCCAAGACAGTAACTTAACTTTGAGTGGATTAGATTCAGATGCACATAACAACTGGCCTCTACGAATCAAACATTCTATCACAGGCACCTTTCTCCAGGTGGTCAGAAATACATCATCTACAACAGTCCACAGGGCAAATGCACTCTGTCCAAGGAGACACAGGTCGAGGCAAACGAAACTTGGAGATAGAACCCTCCATCAATAGCCCGGCAGAAATGATGCCATCTGAAGGTCAAGATGATTACTCAATGAGTGAATATACACTTGAAGGGGGAAGTCGAATAGATAGACCGCTAGTTATGCCAGATCTTGCGAAGGGTCTTCGACTGGATGACGGTACGGAGCCCAGAAATGCATACGAAATGATCAATGAAAGGATATATTCGAAGCAAGAGAAGTTAGAGATCTTACAGCGTGAATGTAACGCGTTAATAACGGAGCTGGAAAGCGATGTTCATGATAGAGAAGCAATCGTGAAGAGGCATATTCAACAACTAAAGAAATACCATGAATTGAAAGGAGTTGCTTTAAGTCTGGTCAGCATGATAGCTGATCAGAAACAGCTCAGGACTAAAGATATACTAGATGAGATGAAGACAGAACTGGGAGAGGATTGAGGTAACTAACTACACAATAATACAAAAATGTGATGATAATGGGGCTTGTGAACTGGTGTACTCACAGCGCAAGGTTTAGATCGTTTCAAGATCGAACACAATTTTTGAGTGTTTTATTTTCTTTAATTGTGATTTCGTTTCTGTTATTTTCACCCAAAAGGTTTTTATTTATTCATTCTGGCATTTCTTAATTTCCTTTATTTCATTTCCAGTGTTCAGAGTCATTCCTTTTTAGTAGGCAGGTTATTGGGACCTCCCGGCATTTATAGATTATATAATTCAATACATTAATTGAACAATTAGAGAAAGATTGGGGGTTATAATATTGTTCAAACAAAACAGAGCAGTTCATTACAAAGTGAATTTAATACGTCAAGATTCTGTCTTGCATGATCATGCACATAGTCTGCGTTTACTGCATCAGAGCAACAATTTAGTGTATTTTTTATGCGGACCAGGAGACTATGAATGGAGGAAGAAATACCAGATAACCAGCTGGGAGCAAATAACCAGCTGGGGCACACAATTGGTTTCATAGGCAGATGGTGATAGAGTAATATATGAATATATGTATCCATAGATTTTGAACGCAGAAAGGATATCTGAGTATTCTGTGGATATCGATTTTCTGTAGTGGTATCATCGCGAGATGGTTCGTAGGCAAGTTACGTAATGTCGATGTGATTCATCCTCTAGGTATGGCACCGAGATGGAGCAGTACGCCCAGTGAGCAATGCGATGGGAGCGCTATTAAGATCGATGGACTTTGGTTTCTTCCGGTAACGAAGATCAGGTAAGCTTCCTCGAAGCTTTTAAGCTTATAGGACAGTCTTGGTTGAGCAGTCCAAGAAGCTTGTAGGACACTCTTGGTTGAGCAGTCTGGCACTCTTAGTGTACCGTTGGGCACGGTGCCATTGTGCACGGTGCAAAACGGACTCAGCCTCTAAAGGACTACAGGCCCACACTGGGGCTATGCGGAGTTATCTGCACTTGCAAGGTGCAGCACCACTGGGTAGACGTACTGGGCCGGGAAGGTTTGCTGAAAGAAGCTCCTCAGCCAACACCCACCCTAGCCAAAGCCTTAGCTAGAATGAACAGCCACAGGTAGCAAGAAGATCATGGAAGGGCCCTGGCAAGAGAGCTCCACGAAAATCCTTTCTCAGAATCGTCAGCCAAAATACAAACCTCAAGGAGAGTCGGTAAGCAGTAGGAGGCAGTAAGAAAGGCAGGAAAGTCGTCGGCAGGAGACGCAGTCCGAATCTGAAGTCCGGCCCACTGGGCTGCCCATCTGGCACACTTGCAGGAGAAGCCTCTGGAAGGAAGAAGTGCCAGGATGGATTGGCAGATCTCAGGGAGAAGCCAACCGAAGCGAAAGCCAACCGAAGGGGCTGCACAGGCATCGGTCGGACAGGCATGAGACACTAAGGCCCCAGGCTGATGGTCCAAAGCTGATGGTCCAAAGCCCATGGCCCAAGGGATGGAGCCGGAGGGATTGAATAGTGGGGAGGAGCAGGCAGAGGAGGAGCAGGCAGAGGAGGAGCAGGCAGAGGAGGAGCAGGCAGAGGAGGAGCAGGCAGAGGAGGAGCAGGCAGAGGAGGAGCAGGCAGAGGAGGAGCAGGCAGAGGAGGAGTTGGAGGAGATGAATAGCTGAATGAGATCATCCACTACATATATACAAACGAGTAGATAAACTATTGAAAAGTTGCATATTGTTATATTATACGAACTATTATATGATTTGCTTTATAAGATTTGCTCACCTTTTCACAGAGATATAATCTAGTATTCCTCACACTTTATTGATGTACTTCGGTTGGTATTGAATGCGTGTTATGCCTACTCGTACTAGTGGGGTACAGTTATCTATTTCATCTAGTGAATAAGTGGATACTGGGGGTAATAATATCGGTTGTTGTTGTGTCTATATTGTGTTGATGCTTACAGATCTCTGGTTTGATCATATTAATATTGCTATTCACCACATCCCAGACAGCACTATTCACGCACCCCATCTCATTTAATATACCCACAACATAATACCACCACACAAAACCCATAATGTTACCAACAATAACCACAACACCCCACCACGGTAACTGGTTTAAATGGGCCACCTTCGTATTGATATTCTCCCTCTTCCCAATAATAACAGCATATGCCTCCCCGCAAGAGGTGGATCATGTGCCGAAGGTGCATACAATAGCTCAGCAAGTACTATCACCACACAGTAATGAAGATCAACAACAGCAGCAATATATCAATTGTGACGATACAACCCACAACCAGCTTATTGGTTTCACCACCCCCTGTGCACATAAACTAGGGGGAGCCCTGGGCACCTTCGGGTCCGTTGCTCGTTCCTTGCAGGATTTCCAAGTGACCAACTTACTATTGGCGTCAGATATCGAAGGGAATTTGCATGCCCTGAACAGAGACACAGGAGAATTAGTATGGACATTATTAGGGGAGAGATCGTTGGTTGAGATAACGGGGATTGCTACTCCTGGCAAGAAGGCTTCACAGCATGACCGCTCTAACAACGACGGCGCTAATTCCATCACTTGGATGGTGGAGCCATATGACGGAGGAGCTCTGTACTATTTCACTAAGGAAACTGGGCTCAAGAGATTACCGTTAAGTGTACAGAACCTGGTGATGAACTCTCCATTTGCAACCAATGGTGATGATTTTGTATATACGGGCGTTCGCAAGTCTTCATTGTATAGAATAGATGCGAAATCAGGGCAGCTAATAGGGGCATGGGGGAGAAGCCCACTAGATGACACAGCAAAACGACAGGAGAGCATGGAAGATGAAGAGGAGGAGGAGCAGATAGAGCAGATGCCCTCCTTTGTTGATGCTCTGGGTGATATTCCCCTTGGTGATATCCCATCTACTGAAGATCCTGAGGACCCTTCAAATCATAACAACGAGTCCATAATACTGGTTGGTAAAACAGAATACGAACTAACTATTCATGGTAAAAATAACACATTCTGGAATGTGACGTACACCTCTTGGGGGCCCAATAATATCGATACAGATTTGTGTTCTCAAAATGGAGAATCGTCTGATGGTGTTTATATTGCCCCGTTCCATGATAGCTCATTGTTGGCCATCGATAGCAATAGCAAAGTTGCCAAATGGGTGTCCAATCTGCCAGCCATTGCCGTCAATGTGTTTGACATCTATTACGATATCAATGATAAAGGTGGTAATAGTGGTGTTACTGGCGGTGCGAGCAGTCAAAATTTTGTGGTGTTGCCTCATCCTCTTCACCCAAGTGGTGCACACCCACCAGAGCCTCCTAGCAACGACGACGATTCCCCGTTGTTGGCTGCCACTTTTATTGACCGGACTAAAAATGGGTCTTGGTTTGCAATGTCAGAGTATAATTACCCATCACTTGTAAAGTCCGCCCCACTGGCTAAATTTGCCGTTAGTGAGAGGTGGAGAACTCCTTCTATCCTCAGCAATGACGAGCTCAAAAGCATAGCCATCTCGGGGGTTCATAAGAGGGTAATGGACCACTCCAACGATCAGTCTGCAGGTGGAGCCAACTTGTTAGACTCGTCTTCCCCTTTTTCTTCCAACTCGTTTGACCTCTTATCTCCCAAACTAATGTCCCCAGACCGCCATCTCTCCCCTAAATTATTAGACAACGGCCAAGGAAGACCAAACCTCCACGCAACAGCAGTGGCAGGAGGAGGAGGAGCAGGTATAGGGGGGATTGCCCACCGCGTTGTTGCGACTAGTCAGGTCCTTGCAATTGACCCTCCAGGTGGTTATCATCCATATGGGGGCAGGGGAGGAATTAATGGTGGTCGGAATGATGGTGAATTACAGGAAGCGCCTGCCACTGAAATGTCCCACTTTACTATGTTATTCTATCGTATTGTAGAGAATGCTGTGGCTTCTTTGATTGTCTTGATCGTTGTAGTTGTGCTATCCAAATTGGGTGTTTTCCCTCCATTGACGAGGATCCTCTCCAAGGTTGGACTATTCAGAAGGACCCAAACAGCTGTCGATCTCGTCGATATGTTGCTAAGTGATGACGTAGTCGGATTAGAGAAGAGTTTCAAGATGTTGAAGCAGGAGAGGTTGAAGAAGTGGGACCATCAAGACGAGGGAGAAGGTGATGGTGACGCCAAAGAGACTGATGATGATCAACCAGACATTCCTACTTTGTTACCTGGTGCTTTTCCTCTTCATAAGGGGATGGGGGCTGTGGGTGAGGGTGAGGCTCAGTCTTCCGGAGTATCATCAGCAATCTCTTCTGGAATCAGCAAACCTCTTAAGAAGGTTACCATTATTGAGCCTGAGGAATCGCCTGATTTGGATGATAATGAAGTAGATCCCACTAGTACCACAACCACTCCCAAGAAGAGGAAGAGAGGTGCCAGAGGTGGTAAAAAGAATAAAAAGAGTGACACCCAAGAGAGGGGAGATAACCAGGAGACTGAAGATTCTGCTGAGAGAGGTGGCGCGGACAAAGAACAGCCACTCGAAATTGCTAGTCTCACCGCTGCTATGAGCCCTAATGGAACAACCATTGGCCCATCCTCAACAAGTTTGGTGATCTCCGATACTGTTTTGGGTTATGGATCCCATGGAACTGTAGTGTACAAGGGTTCATTTGAGAACCGTCCCGTTGCTGTGAAGCGTATGTTGATTGACTTCTATGATGTTGCGTCTCATGAGATCACCCTCCTGCAAGAGAGTGACGACCATCCTAATGTTATACGGTACTTTTGCTCGCAGCAGAGCGATGGGTTCCTATACATAGCATTAGAGTTATGCGGTGCCACATTGGAGGACGTGGTTGAGAAACCTCACCAGTTTGTAGACCTGATGAAGCAGATGGCCGACCCTGTTCAGGTGCTCTATCAAATAGCGAATGGGTTGAAACATTTGCACTCGTTGAAGATTGTACATAGAGATATAAAGCCACAGAACATTCTTGTTGTTCCACCCAAGAGCAGCAACAACAATCGTAAGAATGGGGGTAAGGGAAATAATAAGGCAGCCGACAATCATGGTAATCCTAATGGTAGTAACCGTGGTTCGGCCCGCCTTTTGATATCTGATTTTGGCCTTTGTAAACGACTGGAAAATGACCAATCTTCATTCAGAGCAACCACTGCCAATGCCGCTGGAACTTCTGGATGGAGAGCACCTGAGCTATTGGCAGGTGATGATGATGAAGAGGTTATTAGTGGTGGGAGTGCATTATCCACTGGAGATGTCCTTCATAGAACGACTTCACAGGGTGTGGGTGTAGGTAATCAGTTGACAAGTCAACCTGGTCAGTTCAACAGTCATTTAGACACCCCAGTCACTGCTTCAGTCACCTCGTCAATCCCCACTACGCATAGCCAATTGGGTTATCTCTTGCCAGAGTCTTCTAGAAGGTTAACACGCTCAATTGATATCTTTTCAATGGGCTGTGTATTTTATTATGTACTTTCTGGTGGTCAACATCCATTTGGCGATAGATATCTTAGAGAGGGTAATATCATTAGAGGTGATTACTCCCTGAGTATGCTGGACAACCGACTGGATGCTCCAGAGGCCAAGGCTCTCATTTGTTCAATGATTGCACGTGACTGGAAAAAGAGACCAGATATGACAAGTGTTATGAACCATCCCTTCTTTTGGCCAGTCAGCAAGAAGTTGGACTTTTTACTTAAGGTGAGCGATAGGTTTGAGGTGGAGAGAAGAGACCCTCCATCGAAGCTGTTATTGTCTCTTGAGTCATGCGCCCCCAATGTGGTGGGCAAAGATGGATGGTGTGATAGGTTTGACTCTCTTTTCATGGACAATCTGGGTAAATATCGTAAATATTCCCCTGTGAAAGTTATGGACTTGCTGAGGGCACTTCGTAATAAGTACCATCATTTCAACGATATGCCACCTGAGTTGCAATCTCTGATGGGTCCAGTCCCAGAAGGGTTCTACTTGTTCTTTGCAACGAAGTTTCCTAATTTGTTAATGGAGATTTACTATGTTGTGCAGAGGGAGTTGAAAACAGAAGATATGTTTAGAGAGAATGTGTGAACGTATCTGTGGGGTGTGCTAAAGAGATGATGGTGATATTGGGAGCAGGCGGAGGTGATATGTGGTAGCGGTGAGAGGTAAAGATGGATGAGAAACATTTCTCAAAACCATTGTATAATACTATAAGAGAGTATCGTATATCTCTGGAAGATGCTGAGAAGGATGTGTTAGTGATTAAACTAGTTTAATAGGAGTGTTAATGGAACACTCTGAGGTAGAAGGATGGAATGGTAAACGGTTAAGGTTAATGAATATATTTACATGATAAGAGGTTTCTATTGAGTAGGGTGAATGTAATGGTTGGATCAACCATTCTCAGGTGATAACTATTATCCTCCCGATAGTTAATTAAGAACCCCATAGTTAAATACTCCCATGGTTAGGGCCTTCATAGTTAAGAGTGCCATAGTTAAGCAGTCAAGTAGTGTGGAGGATACGAAATCTGCCATAGTAAAAGTGCCAACTACCATAACAAACTCCTCATAGTAAACTTTTACACGGTAGCCCTTTGCATAGTAAACTTCACATAGTAAATTTACTAAGGGCACATCTCATCACTGTAGGCGTCTGGCTGGCCATAATAAATAAATATTTCAGCAGGTTCTGCAACCCATCAGGCGTATAGAAGAATTTATTGATCCGTATAACGTGATCCGTATAACTTGATCTGTATAACTTGTTGATGTCAAGGTCTTTAGCCACGAGATTTTATAATGGCACGTCCAAATAGAGATATTCTTACTGGAGGTAAGAGGTATGCGCAGAAACAGGCCAAGAAACATAAGGTTGAGGAGGTGGTGTTTGATAAAGATAAGAGAATGTAAGTAGTGATGGGAGGAGGGAACATAGCTAGCTATGTTGAGTGAGGTATTGCTCAGTATCGTGGTGGTCAAAGTGATGGTCATATACATATATGTATTTGTATGCTGAGGTATATATACATGTATCTGTGTACTCAGGTATCTACATATGTATTTGTATGCTGAGGTATATATACATATGTATTTGTCTACTCAGGTATATAGATATATGTATTTGTCTACTCAGGTATATACATATCTATATATGAATATGAGGGGACTCTCATCTGACTGTCATATAACCATTCAATCGTGTATATATCTGTGGAGTTACCAGGCAACATGACTAACCAAACAGTGAATATTTAACTGGGTTCCATAAGAGAAAAGTCCATAGGCAAAAGGTGGCCCTGGAGTATAATAAGGAGCAAGAGAGACTTGCACGTCTTGAAGAAAGGCGACAAATAAGGGAGGAGCGTAAGAACCAAATCCAACAGAGACTGGCTGATATCAAGAACAATGGTGGAATTACCCCATTAACCGACGAGAGTGATCAGGAGGAGAGCGATAGTGATAGTGAGAGTGAAAGTGATGCAGAGAAGGATGGCAAACCGGCCACTCGTAATGCTCATTTTGGATCTTTGGAATCTGGGGATTGGACTGGGTTTGATGACGAAGCCACTAGTAAACAGTTGAAGGAGGCTGCCAAGAAGGGTATACTTAAGCGCAGAGAGGTATATGGTGCATCTGAGGCATCCAGCACTGGGGAGAACATCCTATCATCTCCAGCGGCAGCCCAGGAGACCACCACCACAACAGTTGTAACTATTGAGTCTCTTGATAATGATGGAAATGCCTTTGATCTTACTTCTGTTGCCCGTTCAAACTATGTGGATTTGTCCAAATCAGGTGAAGTATTGGATAAGTCCATCGAGAGGGCCAAGAAGTATGCTAAGTTGGTTTCTGCAGATGAGGCACCAAGGAAGAAAGCCCCCAAGAAGAAGTTTAGATATTTGTCAAAGGGTGAAAGGCAGGCGAACAACTTCAAAGCCAGGAAGGGAAAGTCTGATAGAAATTCTGATAGAAAGTCGGACAGAAAGTCTGACAGAAAGTCTGACAGAAAGTCTGACAGAAAGTCCGATAGGAAGTCCGATAAGCGTTAGGTTGACATTATGATAATCAGCAGACTGCGATAATCAGTAGATTATCAGTGGCTGGAGATTATCTAACAGGTACACCAGGAATACATATATATATGTGTATACCTAGATTAATTCTATTTATATTAATATATTCATTGCGTGCATTCAGTACACCATGTCCAATACATATAGTTACACAGGAATCTTTGAATCATCTCTTATCCATCACACTCAGTTCAACACCTGCCTCTTCCTTTTCCAACATCTCTGGAGGGGCCAACGTCTTTATATACTCTGTTTCAATTTTTATAAAGACCCATACCCACCTTCTAAAGATCTCCAACACCTCCAATACGAAATATCCCTCTTCTGAAGTGTGCAGTACACTCAGAGAGGCCCAAATGCCAAGGCCATATTCTTGATCTTGCCCCAATGGGGTCAGCATTCTCCAGATCCATAGGAATCTCAATACGAAATCAGCAACTATGGCTAGGTGATAGTATAATTTCACATTATACATTAGGACAGCCCTCAGAAATTCCTTGCTACGCTCTCTCTCAAACAGAGAATGCAATATACCAAAGTTCCAGTCCATTGTTATATCCCAAATGAAGGAATATGTGGAGTTGATCAAACATGCGAGGTACCAATAGGCTAAAGCCCTCGACATGGTTGGATGGTCATCAGCCCCCGCCCCGGCCCCTATGGACTGGATGTATACAGAGGCCAGTGCTGGAAGGTAGGCTGTTGCATACTTGATAGCATTCAACAGGTGTTGTCTATTTCTGGATCCTGATCTATGATATTCTATTATACACTGTCTCAATCTTACTGTGGCTGGGTATACCGACACGATGGAGTCAATTCTGAACGTTCGGGCCATCCCACGATCCAAATTCACCTTACCGTTGGCCAGATCGGGCAAACATGGGTGACCGGAAAACAGCTCACATAGGTATACAAAGAGATCAACACCCACCCTCGAATAACTGGTGAGGGTATCTGCCAACAAAATGTCGTTATTCCGAAGATTGCTATCTATGTTGCCTATGAGAATTCGTTTGAACGTGGCCACCAATCTACGCTTATCAAAGCTTACGGCAGGGTAGCACATAAGTGAAAACAACAACACTATACCGAAAAAGGGGAACCAGTCGATGAATCTACCTGAATAACCGTTAATTGCTAAGAATAAGTAGAGCAAATAGTTCGCCAGAGACGCTAAAGCGGTGATTACAAACGTGCGTCCACACCGTTGGACTAGTGTGTTGTGTTTGAACTCTGGAATTACACTATGGGGGAACCTCAGCACCACGATGATATCAATGTTGTGCTCCAAGCATTCTCTTAGGTTCAATTGCCATAGCCAAATACCCAAATTGGCCAGTATGAGCACTCTATATGGTAGTGGCAGGAGTGTGTGGAATAGAGAGACATCCTGGGTATGTTGAGCGGGGGAACTGAGAGGTGGTGGTTGCTCCTCCGGTATGTCGTCTCTCTTATACATATTGTACATGTTGTGTGTGTGCTACTAGTGTGTGGTTGAGATATATAGGAAGTGTAGAGCCTATATCGTAGTGGGTATATCTATATATAGTGGGTGGGGATGTCTATGCATGTGGACACAGCTGGTTAGTTATAGCTATGTGGGTACTCGGAGACTCAGTGGGGCCCCAATATATGAGTATGAGTTAACCTAGGATGTCTCTATATTATGAGAGGTCTCTATACTACGAGTTTTGTACAAGGTAGGTAGTCCTTGGTGGTCTTTGGTGGTCCTTGGTAGCCCTTGGCAGTCACTGGTCTCTGCTTGAGGTTCTCTGTATAGCTTCAGGGCTGCTCAGCTTAGCAGTCAGCTTGCAATTGAGTGGGTAAAGCAGGTCTGCAATGTGGTGAGTGAGAATCCTGGCAATGTGTGTCAATCAGTTAGTTATTATATAAATCTAATGGAAATTGTAGTAACAACACTTGCTTGATTAATGGTGTCGTTGTTATTTCAAATAATTTCACCTCTTTTTAGAGAGGTGTCCTTTGGTGTTCCTAATTGGGACGCGTCGTGCATATCCGAATGTAAATGGCTGGTATGTGGCTTAACTGCCCTGTGGCTTCAACTATAGGATGTTTAACTATGGGATGCTTAACTAAGGGATGCTTAACTATGGGAGTCTTAACTATGGGAGTCTTAACTATGGGGCCCTGACTATTGGAGGCTGCGATATAATGCTTATAGTACTCAATATGGATTATATGAGTGTCTCCTGATATATAAGTTATCTCAGTATGTCATGAACTCCTATCCAGGTACCGCTACCTAGTTTGACAATCCAGATACCGCTACCCAGTTTTGTCGACCTAGTCCCCTCCACCATGATGATGTATATCCTAACTACACAGTATATTTGTATATATGATGAGTATCATTTTATTGAATTGATCCACTTTGTCTATAGTAAATATGCTTCAGACGCAATGAAATTGCGATTTAATAGTTTTTAATCATTTGATTCATGATTAGCATGAAAACATCACTAGCAATATTACTATGGAGCAAAGTGGATTGGAAGAGAGTATCTCCAGAGGACATATATATTCATTTATAGAGGAGAGCGGGAGAAGGATCAAAGTGAACAAGAACAAGAAATAATACAAAGGGATATAAAGATACAAAGAAATAAAACGAATACAAATTGCAATAGAAAAAAATAAGTAATGTTCAGAAGTCTATATCTATGTTAGCAAAGATGATCTAATAGGAGACAACAGAAATCATAAAAAGAATGACTCTTATGAACCCATTAATCTCATGTATAACTTATGTATCAGAATTTTCAGTGTGTTTGGCATTAAATCGAATCGGTCATATATATTCCGTTTGGGGCGACAGCTTGTCATCACGATAAGTTATAGAGAGATCAATGGGTGGAGAGGGTTAGAATGGTGACATACCTTTTGAGAGAGAGAGAGAGAGAAAAGAGAGGGGAGAGAGAGGAGTGGGAGGAGAGTTCTAGCACTTCTATCACTTGCAGCCCACCAAGCCTGAGGCTGAATGAGGCTTCAGGCTTCAGGCTTTCTTCGCTTCGTTCCATAATGGTGAAATGCCATATAAATAACATGCAATATAGTGGTAACGAAACCCCACTATATGACATCCCACTTATATGACATATCATCAAGGTGGATACCCTTGTCAACACCAATGTTCTTGATAACACGGGCCATCAACAAGATGTGCTATGAGAACCACCAAAGAATTATTCCCAGAAATGGAAACTGTTTGATAAAGATTTGATAAAGAATTGCAAGTGTTAATAAATAATACAAGAGTGAACAAGGAAGGTTAAATAGAGTGGAAGAAATGGGAGAAAAAAAATCTGGTTAAATGACAGTTGCAAAATGGCAGACAGAAGTAGAGCAAGACACAAAGAGAGTGAAACACAGAGAGTGAGACACAAAGAGAGAGAGACACAAAGAGAGGCAGAGAGAGAGAGAGGAAGAACAAGAAGCGCGGCAGGGGCAAGAGGAGGAGGAGCAGGAGGAGGAGGAGGAGCAGGAGAAGAAGGAGAATTTACTAGGGGAGATGAGGTAAACATGCATGATTTGCCATTACACTACTGTTCGTCTAGATTGCAGAGCCCCAGTTTGCACGAACAGGGGCTGTCAAAAGTATCTTTTAGGGTTACAGTTGGTGTTAGGGCTACAGGGTTACTGAAGCAGAGCTGAAGCAGAGCAGGAGCAGAGCCGGAGCAGAGCTGGAGCGGAGCAGGAGCAGAGCTGGCGCAACCTGGGTTATTCAGTATTGGGTGTGTGGGAGCACGTAGAAAGAGCGGGATAGGGTCAAAAGACTTGGACGATCAACTTGAGTGAGATGAGTAAAGACAAGGTGAATATTTGAATGGATTTGTAAAAAGAATATAACAGCTCCTAGATCTACCAGACGTGGGACCAGGCAGTGCATACTCCGGCAGTGTACACTCAGGCAGGGTAGACTCTTCATAGTGTACTCAGTTTATAGTGTGGGGGCTCTTCATAGAGATGGCTCACTACTGTGTGGGCTCTTCATAGAGATGGCTCACTACTGTATAGACTGTTTATAGTGTGGCCGCTTCATAGAGATGGCTCCCTACTGTGTAGACTCTTTATCTTGAAGCCTCTTTATAATGTAGCCTCTTTATCTTGAAGCCTATTTATAATTTAGCCTCTTCATTGTGTAGCCTCTTCATAGTGTAGCCCCTTTACTGTGTAGACTCTTTATAGTAAACACTCCTCACTTATAGTGGCACTCTTTATAGTGCAGAAAGTTATCCACCTTATGGTAGTCGCTAGTGCTCGCCACTATCACCATATATAATTGTGTCATACACTCCCTCGGACTTAACTATGTCATCGCCGTAAGGCGGGATGATAGTGGGATAATTGTGGGGAATCATCTACAACTCTCTAGTGATGGATAAACGCCAAACATTGTATGGCAACCCACAATTTTTATTAGTTGGTGTTGTTTTATATTGTATTGAGTTTAATATTGTATTAAGTTTGTGATTGGATACGCTTTGCGTTCAGCTGCATACTCAAACACATATAGACAAACTGCTGATAGGTAGAGAGAAGCCCGTCTTGAACGTATTATCATAGTGCTGATAGGTAGAGAGAAGCGGTTCTGAAACGGATTATCATCATTATATACCTGTGTCTTCCACAATCACCTTCCACACAGTCACGCTCCATTCACCCAACATAGACAAGAGGAGGTTATTTCCATCTCATTAAACATTACATCTCACTGATCATTTGAGGGAAACACCGAACCACATGGGCTCCATAATATGAATAGAACAGGTGACATTCACAATGGAGTTATTGGAATCAGATTTCCTCTCACAATTCTCAAAGTCATCACAGTCTCAGTCCGATAATATACATGGACAACTTGAGGGAGATCGGGAAGGAAATCCAAATGGAAGTCAGCTACATAGCATAGAAGAGAATGGTGCGACAGTTTCTAGTGAATTCTCAGGTCTCAGTCAGGAGCCCAGTCAGGAATCCATTCAGGGACTTCACACAATTAGAACCTTAGGCAATTCCCCCACTCATAGTAAATTCACTTGGATTGATTTCCAACTACTCAATATACGCAATAAATCCCATCTAACCCCACTAGCTGTAATTGCCCATGTGGATATGAATGCCTTTTTCGCCCAGGTTGAGCAGATCCGACTTGGTTTGAGTAAAGACGATCCTGTTGTATGTGTTCAATGGAGATCAATAATAGCTGTTTCTTACGCGGCTCGGAAGTATGGCATAAGTCGTATGGACCTTATAGAATCCGCGTTGGAGAAGTGCCCTGGCCTTGTGGCTGCTCATACTGCTGTGTTCAAGAAGGGAGAACGGAACTGGAGCTATGTGAGTGGCTACTTCCCCAGTGTGATCAACCATAAAGTCTCCTTAGACCCATATAGGAGAGAGAGCCGCAAGATTATGAGGATCTTTCAGAGATATTGTGATTCTACCGAAAAGGCCAGTGTTGATGAGAGTTTTCTCGATTTCGGGAGACTTGTGGTTGCCAAAGCGGTTCAGTTATTTCCGGAATTGGCCGGTTTCCGGTCGATGGACCCGAATTTGCCCATGCCTGATATACCGGAGATACTTCCCAGCTGGTGTAATTGGGAGGGGGTTGTATATAGATCGGAGAAAGAAGAGTCAGAGGAGTTAGAGGAGAACAATAATGAGATGGAAATGCCCAAACACGGAAACAATGGAAATGACGGGCATGACAGGGATAACGAACACAAACACGACAAAGACATAAAGGAGCCAACTGTAGATAAACCCAATGGGGCATCCCCACTAATATCTGACTGGGATGACATTTTAATGTTGATTGGATCCAAAATCCTTCATCAACTTCGCGCTCTTATATTCTCCGAACTCGGCTATACAACATCTGCTGGTCTTGCAAGAGCCAAAACTGTTGCGAAACTGGCCGGTGGGTTCAAAAAACCAGATAACCAAACGATTATTCGTAGCAAAGCCATTCCTAACTTTCTAAGAGAGTTTGATTTCACCGACTTCTGGGGTTTAGGAGGCAAAATGGGCGATAATATAAGGCAGAGACTAGTTGTTCCTCAAGAAGACTCTGTTTCTTATATTAGGGAGTTGTTTACTTTAGAAGAATTGGAGAACAAATTGATGGATAAGCAAGTGGCTTTGAAAGTACACAAGATCGTTAGAGGGGAATTGTTGGATCCGGTGGAATCGCGTATAGATATAAAGAGTATGGCCAGTAATAAGAATTTCCGTAACAACTCGGTAACAGCATCTGAGGATATGTTTGGATGGTTCAAAGTGTTTGCCGGTGATTTGATCCAAAGAATAGTAGAATTGGATGAAGAAGAAGGGATGCTCTTGAACTCACGAAATGAGAATGTCTTGGCTGGAGGTGAGAATAGTGTTTCTCAGAGGGGGGCGATAGCTCGTAGACCTAAAACTGTTTCTGTTCATATGACATCCAAGAGTGGTTCGTCACATTCCAAGCAAGCCCCTCTTCCGCTGCTTGGTTCTCTCGACAGATTGGAGGAGGTTATTTATAATACGGCGTGTAGTTTGTTGTTACAATTAGAGAAATCGTGGGATTCGACTGCTAGAGGTGAAATGTACCCGTGTGTCATAGCAAGTATCACTGTTTCATCCTTTGAGAGAATAGACATCACGAAATCCATCGATTCCTTCTTGAAGAAAGCGCCTTCATCTTCTGAGGGACAAGAGGAGGAGATGAAGAGGAGGTTTGAGGAGTTTAAGAGAGACAAGAGTGTAAATTCAGAGGCTGTGGTGATAACCAGTTCTCCAAAGAAGAAGCAGAAAACTAACGATATTATTTCTTCGTTACGAGGGTCATCCGATAAAGTGAAAGAGCCGGAAGCAGAGCACCCAGAGAGGGAATCTCTGGAGAAGACCAAACTAGATAAGCTTATTGAGAGTTTCGAGACCGGCTCCACAGAGGAAACTGAGGTGAGTAGATTTTGTAAGCAATGTAATAGCGAGGTGCTCAATGAAGAAAGTGTTGAAGAACATGCGGATTGGCATTACGCTCATCAATTATCTGTTGCTCTTAATGGTTCTGAAAGTATTCATAGTGGTGAAGAGAGTAGAGATTCCAACAGAGGTCGATCATCAAGAGGCGGTGTTACTAGGAAGGAGAATCAGGCGAGGGGGGAGAAGAATGTAAGAGGACAATCCAGGTTGCCGTTCTAAGTGTGATCTATAGAATGTAATGAATCGGAGAAGGAGAACTAGCATGGATCAACTGGGTACATTCAGCTAGTGGGACTTGACTGGAGGGTCATGAATGAGAGATTCCAAAATCAATGAGAGATGCCAACATGAATGAGAGATTCCAGCATCAATGAGACATGCCAACAGGCCATTAACTATAGAGATATACAGAAGGAAGGTTATACAGAGATAGGATCGCTGTGTGCTGTAGCCATGTATGTAACAGTTATATAAGATAGCATTTTAATTAGATGTAATATATCACTCCGTCTCATATAATATATCTTCACCCCATAGTACCACCCCATAGTACCAACTATCCATTATATCTGACTTAAACACCTGAAGATGTCAAGATGTCAAGATGTCAAGGTCTCTATTCTCTCCCTTACAGCCCCAGTTCACTGTGTACCGCCCCAATTACCTCCCCCTTTAAGGTGCATAGCCTAACCATCCGTCTCCACACCCTCCAATCCCCATAGTTAAGCAGCGTGCCATAGTAAACCTCCTCCCCCCATAGTAAAGCTCCCCATAGTAAAGCTCCCCGCAGTGACAGCTACCCCATAGTTAAATCTGCCGTGGAGGATTCTAACCAATACCGAATAGAGCAATAGAGACACGTAACTAGACAATATCGGGTTGAAATTCCTGGCAACAAAGTTATATCATTGTTATTATTGTTATTTATGATCATTATTTAACATTATTTATCAGTATTTATCTTCACACATCACATATCATCACATATCATCACATATCATCACATACCATCGCATATCATCACTAGGCACCACTACCGCTACCAGCACCACTACCAGCACCAATACCAGTAGGGTCAACCGGATATCCACTTAACTTACCATGTCCGAAGAATGCTTGCTGGATCTGGCAAATGCCCCAGCAATAGTCCGTGCCCACCAAAAAGATTCATATTTCGAAAACGTTTTAAAGGATAAACTGCAGGATGTAGTACAGATATTCAAAGGAACGCGGTTCATTCATACCCATCCGGAAGAGATCACCGTTGCTGCCAAATCGATATATTTGGTATTGACTACACTGTTGGGGGTCAAGACATTGGGTGAAGAATATACCGATTTGATATATGTCAGTAGAAATGGGAGGAGAATCCCAGGCATCTCTAAGAGGGCTCTGTTTATTGTCGGGTATGCCATTTTACCATACATTCTCACCAAGATTCTCCGTAAGATTAAGCCTCAGGTGGTGGAAGACGAGGAGGAGGAGGAAGAAGAGCAGGGATCAGCCTCACAATCAGGGGGATCAACACTAATCAGGAAACTGCTTAAAAGCATACCTCTCCTGAAAGTTGCCGATAGCTTAATGAACCTCCATTTGGCACTGTTTTACCTATCGGGTAATTATTACCAATTGTCCAAGAGGATATTTGGTATGAGATACGCTTTGGGACACAAAGTCACCAGTGAGGGTTCCTCAAACGGTAACTATGAGCTGTTGGGTGGTATCATTTTGTTACAAATGTTTGTGAAATCATTAGGGAAAGTGAGAGAGGTTGCTGCTGCTGCTGCTGCTGCTGCTCAGAGGGATAATGGTGATGGTACCATTGGTGACGAGAAGACGGGTATGACATTTGGCAACAGGGGCAACGGCTCCATAGTGGAGGATACCAGATTGGATGGGATTCCGGTTCCTGATGATGCTATTGGTGTTATTGACCTGAATGACCCGGACATGTTGCCTTATATCCCTGAAGGGTCACGGAAGTGTATGCTGTGTTTGTCGTATATGAAATCCCCCACTGCTGCCAAGTGTGGTCATTGCTTCTGTTGGGAATGTATTACTGATTGGTGTAGGGAGAGACCAGAATGTCCATTGTGTAGAGAAGGGGTTAAGGAGCAGAATCTTCTTCCAATTAGGTGAATAGTACAGGATGTTAGTTGATAATGAATGTTATGTAATATATGAGACTGAAGCTACTCTATTTAGCTATGGAAGAGTACAGTGTTGGGGTATAGAGAGAACTTACTTAATGGGGTTATCTCGAACTTTGTCATTTATCTAGCTATGAGTATATGGAACTTGGTCATCTATCTGTCTATCTATCTATCTGTCTATCTATCTGTGAGTATATGGAGGGTGGTCATTTATGAGTTAAATGTATTTATTATGCTATTAATCTATATGCTTAAACACCAATATGAAACAACAACTGCTTTTGTTTCTTCTTTTTACCACCACCTACACCACTACCAGCCTGAGGAAGTACCCTTGACAGTTCGTTCAAGTCCAAAGCAGAAGGGGTTGACGAAATTGGAGTATTGGCACCACTGGCTGTTCTGGAGTTGGATGAACCATTGCCGTTTTGGTGGTTCTGGGAGACATTGGAATTGCCATTTCCATAACTGGTGTCACTACCACCAGCACCACCAGAAGTGGCCCCCGAACTGACATTCCACACACCACCATTGGTATTAATAGGGTTAACACGAGGGGGTTTCTTCTTAGTCGCAGTAGGAAGAGCAGGAAAACTAGAATTGTTGACTCTTGGAGACTGAGAAGGCGAAGCAGAAGAGGAAGCCCAGTTTAGGGGGATGGTGGGGGAATTTGTACGAGAACCACCATTGGAGCCACTACCATTACCATTAGTGGTTGAATTCTGTTTAGATGGTTGCTTGTTCAACAGTTGGGAAACAGTTGTTGTCGATTTAGGGTGATGCATAGTGTTAGACCTGTTAGTGGAATTAATAGAGGTATTGTTATTGCCAATGTTAAGGTTACTCCTACTATTATTACTGCTTGGTGTGTAGGTGGGCAATTGAGGGAATGCCTCAACGTTGGACCTGGCGGATTTACTTCTATTGGTCCAGCTCCCACCAACAATGGCAACATCGCCACCTCCTAAAGAGGGGAATTGCTCTCCTGGAGCTGATGAAGTGGAGTTGGAGGAGTTCATACCAGTCAAACCCTTTTCGGATATGATCTTATTGAGAGACTGTTGTTTGGAGGAACGACTAGGGAACAATTCAGACAATTCAGTCAACAACAAGCTTATATCTGCTGTTTGGGAGGTTTTGAAAATATCTACATATTCATTATATACTTCATTGGCTGAGACTTGGTCATCTCTGAAGGAGGCATTTACAGAGAGAAACCTATTGAGCGAAGTAGTTGAGTAATCCAAATAATGTCTTGCTCTTTCTTCCAGTCTCATCTTCTTCATATCATAGGAGGACACTTCTCCGTCGTCATTGGGGTTGTTGGAATTCGAATTATGATTTCTACGACGCCTTCCATTATTGTTGTTACTGCTGCTATTGCCATTATCGTAACCGGAAAATCCCAACCCAGATGGATTGGACAATTGAGACCCAAACCCAAACCCGACCCCTCTATGGCCGGAAATAACCGCCAATTTCTTATCATTACCAAAGATTAAGGGATGTTCCTTAATCATGTGGGCCCTCAGGTCCAAGTCGTCTCTGAAAACCACAAACTTTTGGTCCAAACAGGACTGGACATTACACACGAAATGCTCGCTGCGGAAATGCATATATAAATTATCATAATTTCTAAAATACTGGGGGTTATTGGGATCGATTTGATCACAAACATGACACTTTTCGTGCTTCTCCCTCAAATGGATGAACAACTCATCTTCACTGTAGAATCTCTTACCGGTACAAAACTGACACATTGGATGTCCTTTGAAACCCTCAACATCCCCTTTGCTCTGGTGGAGTTGAAGCTGTCTTTGGGTATATAAGGGTAATTCGCACGGGAATGCCCTTTTATTCTGGGCACAAATCATACAGAAGTGTCTATCATGGGCTTTGGAGACGTGTTCGTTGAGCTTCTTAATGGTATGGAAATTGGCAGGGTCCTCGTCACATAGTGGACACTGCAATAGTAACAAGTTCAATGTGGCATCCTTGGCAAACATAGAGGTGAATTGTAGGCCATATTTCTCATTGGTATCTATAACATGGGGGGACAAATCACTGAAGGTTTTAGGAGGAGCAAGCGCAATGCTCTCGGTAATGATTACACTCTCTTTATCCACTCTACATACCAAGCATGCCTTTTTATCGTAGAGAGCCCTCTGTCTGAAGGTACACAGATGACAGGTGATATGATTACAGGGTGCAATAGCAGCATACTCAATATTGCTAGCACAGATCACACACACTTCTTCAGAGTCCGAGTCGGGGCCTCCCGATTGAGTGTTATGTTGTGGCTTACCAGTTCGCTGTTTTCTATTTTGATTTCGTGGGGTTTTTGTATTCTCTGACATGGTGGATACTGTGGGGTGGAATGGAATGGCTATGACTAATGTCGAGTTGGTAGGGCGGCGTGAGGCGGGAACGGCACTTGTGTATTTGATATTCCCCAACTGTGAGCTTCTCTTGACGTGTTGATGAAGATATTATATGACGATGGTATGACTTGTATGACTAAATGCTGTAAGTAACGTGGCGTCAAGTGAACTTAACTCTGTCCGCTATCAGTGGAAGGCTTATCAGTGGAGTGGTGCCCTTATGTGAAAAATACCAAATTATGGAATGAGTCTCTTTAGTATAATGTTCTGACCCGCTATAAACGCGTTATCGCTATGAAATTGGTATCAATGTAAAGAGAATTGAATGGAAAACACAATGGTATAATAATATAGTAACGTTGCAGTAAAAATTTGTAGAGTTGTTATACCCCTCAATTATCCATAAAGGGCAATAACAGTTAATCCCGAGGCCCTCTCACCGTATAAGCCGTTGAAGATATTTTAACCACCGTAAATTGAGTAGGGAACGACTTGCATTGAGCCGTCCCAATACAGTGAGGTGGGGGTGAGCTGCTATTATGAGACTGGATGGTTTATTGTGGAGCAGTGAAAAGTTGGTGAATTATTAGCCTAACCGCTTCCGAACACTTGTTATTGTATTACTTGAATGTCATTTTATCCAGATTATATGTCTCATTGACTGTTGTTTCTTTTTGTTCTCCACCATCTACCATGTCATTCAATGTGTCAGCTACTCTTAATGTAGCGAGGCTGCTCTTTTCCCCACAATTATGTATGCCCCATACAAGCGTGCCCACATTCGCCCAATTGCCAGTACCAATAGGACAGTCAATAATACATAGGGAGTGGTATTTGAAGAGAGGAACAACTTCTATCAATAGTGACGTGGTTTCTAATCAAGATAGCACTGCAAGCTTGGATGAGAAAGAGAAAGAGACAGAGACCCCATTGATAAAGGCTGTGGTGTTAGATAAAGACAACTGCTTTGCCAAGCATTTGGATGATAAGATATGGCCAGAATATGAGGTGAGTCAAATAAAGGGAGCCATCCTATACTATATATATATATATGGATCTGTGTGTGATGGTATTGGTGATATTTCACTCAGATCATAGCTGTTGACAATGCCACTAGTTGACTGCTATATCAGTGAAACTGGTCGGTCTTTCTCGGAGTCCCTTGGTCTTCCCCGGAGTCACTTAGTCCTCCCCGATCTTCCTCGATCTTCTTCTCCACATATCATACTAACCCCTCTCCTAGGAAACATTTTCAACACTCAAGAAAGAATACCCCGGTGCTCGATTGTTAATTGTGAGCAATTCCGCCGGGACTGATGGTGATGCCAATTATGCACAGGCCAAATTAATAGAGGAGAGAACCGGGGTAACTGTTTTAAGACACTCCACTAAGAAACCAGGTTGTCATGGTGAAATAATGAAGTATTTCATTGACAAAAAAGTGGTTACTGGACCTCATCAGGTTGCTGTGGTTGGAGACCGGCTGTTTACCGATATGTTGATGGCCAATATGATGGGAGCCTGGGGTGTTTGGGTTAGTGAGGGGGTTATACGGAATGACAGTTTGATATGTAAAATCGAACGTGGTCTTTATGGTTGGATGTCAGGGAGAGGTGTTCAGCCGCCGTCCCCTTCAAGAGATTGAAAGAATAATGGTCAACTGTATATAATATAAAGTATTCTCACTGAATGAAATGCCCGCTCTGTTTCGCTGTACATTCTGCGGTTTACTGTGAAATATGACAACAACTAATACAATAACATATAATAACATATAATACATAAGAACAAACAATATAGCGAAAAATAAAGTAAATGAGTGTATGACCCTAAAAGTAGGACATCCAAAGAGTATCAGCAGCAGCCAAGTTTCTTGGGTTAACAGCACCAGAAATCAAGTTCAATACATGTTGAGCAGCAACTCCAGTCACGTTACCACTGGTGGCAGAAGCAGAAGAGGAAGAAGTATCAACTTTACCAATCTGTTCAACCCTTTTAACAACATGATCAACATTAACAGTCACAATCTCTCTCAGTTGAGGATCCTGTGCTGATGGACGATGCTGTTGGGTAAACCATGAGATGACCTCGTCTCTTACAAACAGGCTCAAATAACCCTCCATATCAAAGTCGGGGTCAGAAAGTGCCTGCCCAAACAACATCATATCTACCGAGAAAACACCTTCCAGGCCATATTCACCGATAAACCTTTGGATGTTAGGGGTCAATCTGAAGGGAACAGCCTCGGTGTTACAGAACAATGGGGCGCCCCTCTGAGCAGCGGCATCCAAAGAGGAATTGGCATAGGCAGTGGCATGGTTACGCCCCGTGTTCAGTCTACATGGTAACATCTCTGAGGTGTAGACAGCACCAGATCCCAAATTGACGTGGATCTTTTGGGGCTGTCTGTTGTTGATGCACAATATGTAGGTCATAAAGGCAAAGGCGGCATACTGAGCGGCAAACTGTTTACGGAACAGCCAGAGATCATCAAACCTGGGGAATCTCACAGTCAAATGGTCCAACAAAACAGTTGATGGCACCAGTTCGGCTTGGATACCGGCCAAGATCTCGGCTTTAACGGCGGCAATATCGGGTTTAGGCAAACGGACATCATAAGCAGCCCTTAGTTTACGAATGGTGTATGCCAATGGCTCGTCTCTATTCTGAGACTTGCGTGCACAGTACTGTTCATACACTTGGAGCAAAGTGGTGTAACGAGAATCATCGGCAACCAGTCTGATATGAGGAGACACGGGCACAGCAACGGGGACAGTGAAGCCCAAATTACGGCTTCTGCTCTGGGTCTTTGAAGCCACTCCTTCGTTCAAGATCCTAAACAGCTGGAAAATACGCTCCTCTCTACGGCAATGCCTTGCTGCTGGGAATTGAACAGCAAAAGAATGCGTGGAACCATCATGGCCCCTAAGAGTTACTCTCTTATAACAGGCCGTTGATCCACGCACCAATTCCAAGTCAGGCAAGAATCTCTCCACCTTGATGAAATGGGCATTGCTCTCCTTATTGAGCAAGTACTGTCCAGGGACTTCGATGTCTTCAAACTTTTGGTGGTGGAATTGGGCCAAGTGGGGAGAAACCCTTTCGAGACTCACCCTACCAAAACTACGGTCAAGACGCTCCTCCAGACAATCTCTCCACTTCCGTAGTTTGGAGATATACGTCTCCAAGTTTGGCTTGGCGGCAATCACATCGCTCTCAAACTCGGCCCTAATATGCTTGGGCAAAACGGTGTCTGCGAATCGCGTGATGTTGGCCTCGGTAGAAGGTGGTAGCTTAGCATCCTCTCTTGGATTACCCTGTCTATTGAGGTACTGAACACCGTCATTGTACAGGGCAACCACCAGCCTGTAAGCGTCTTCATCAGCATCGCACTTGAACCGCTGGCTCAACTGATCAACCAGGGACTCCAACGACAAAGCCAAAAGGGGATAAGCCGTCTTCAGAATGCCCATAATCTCTTCAACGTGCTCCCATGGTTGGCGGTTGCCAGCAGCTCCACCAGGGGCATTGTTGGCTCCACCAGGAACTCCGCCAGGGGCTCCCGTGGCACCACCAGCTCCACCAGTAGAATTACTGTCAGCAGACTGAGAAATCTGTCTTTGTAATACTGCAAAATCCTCCTTAGTTGTTCTCAACTGGAAGTGAAGTGCCTGTGGGTAACTCTTAGCTATTCTGATAAGGATACCCCTAACCAGTTTGGCTTCCTTATGAGATAATGAAGTCAATAACTGTGGAATGAATGTGACCCAATGCCAAACAGGCACTTCGCCTCTATAGTTCTCAAACGCGGCAGCCAATAACCCGGTAGGATCATCAAGACTGATCAACCAGAGGATACGACTCAATAGCTTTCTGGTCTTTGAGTTCTTATACAATCCAGCAGCCTGTAGATAACAGTTTACTGCATCATTGGCATAAGTGGTATTCCCAGGGTTGGTCTTGAAACGGGCATCGTTAAAGGCACCCCATTCTCCCCAAGCTTTAGCTAAGTTGAGGTCGATCTGAACGGCTGCTGCAAAGGCATGGTTGGCCTCTTCAACAACACCCAATTTGGCTAAGAACATTCCCTTAAGGGTGAAGAATTCAGCCTTCTGCTGGGTTGCAAAGTAGACGAGGTTAGTGTTGCTAATGACATCGAGACCCGTGTTGAGCTCGTTGGGGTTCTGGTAGTAACATTGGGCCTGTTCGCGCAATTTGAGGAACGCCTCTTGGATCTCAATGTTGGGCAGGGTATAAATCTTGGTGAGTTGAATCAACGACACCTCAGGCATACTCTGCCTACGAGCGACATGGGCAAACCTATTGATGACCCAAGCCATTTCGTGGAACCCACGGTAGGCATATGAGTTTGTGCCTCCTCCACTTCCTCCGGTGCTGCCTCCCCCATTACCGCCATTGCCACTTCCAGTACCACCGTTACCTTGAAGGGCAGGAACAAACGGCATATAGGCCTTGTTGATTACTCCAAAGGCATGCTGTCTCCATGTGACCAGATCGTTCCAAATGTTAATATCATCCCATACGTTTGGAAGACGTTCTCTCCATGCCTGGAGGACACGTTTGAGCTCCTGGCTCTTCACATCGAGGTTCTGGGCATTGGTGGTTACCAACGAGGAATACACCTGAGAAGCCTCCATGAACTCTACGTATTGCTGGAAAGTGTGTAACAGAGAGATATGAGCAGGAGTAATTCTGCCGTAATAGCTGCCTCCGCCAATACTACTATTAGTACTAGCTGGAGCTGCACTATTGCTGAGAATTCCGTTAATAAGCCCAATACCGCTGTTAACACCTCCACTTCCACTACCTGGCAATCCATGCCATTTACGCAATGCCAATTGGATACCTTCATCGCACAAGCGAGTAACCTCTTGGATACTCTCCTTACGATGGGCAAAGCCTTGAAGGGCCAGAAAGGTCTGGAACGTTTGCCTTCTTGGAGTTGGGACATCCATGACGGTTTTAACGCTCTGCTCCAATGGCTCTCTATCGGCATTCCAATCGGCAACTCTCCAGCCACATTCAAGCAAGAGATCGGTGAATCCTTCGTGCTTGGCCAATTCAGTGAGAATATCCCAATGCTGAAGCTTTTCCGCACAGAGGATCCAATTATCCTCCCAAAGGGCGTACTCGCTCTCCGAATATGGTAGAACACCAGCACGGGCTTTGATCTGAGCCGCCTCGTAGAGTTGAAGTGCTTTATCCCAGAGTCCAATCTGCTCATACGAGAGAGCGGCATTAGTCTCCAGGTACTTAGCACGTCTCCTCCATAACCCGTAAAAGTAGTCGTTTTCTTGCAAGGAGGCATATGTCTCCGCAAGGGCGTCCTTGGCAGTCTCCGCAATACGAGAAGCGGCATCAGAAGAGTCGCCGGAATCACCACCCTCGGCTTGGATGGCCATTCTCTCAAGGAGACCAATTCCCGTATACCAAGCACCATAGTTGGCAGCCAAATACTTGACACAATGGGCTGGTAAGGTTAAAGTGGGGCATTTCAGCGCCGCGTCCAATATGCTACGTACAACATTAGGACGTGCATCCTGCTGTCTGACGTGGTATTCTTTACTGAGCAATGTCACCATTGCGTGTATAAACTCTGTGAGGTCCCTTTGCTCAATACAGGAGAAGGCCACGGGGAAAACAGCCACCCAAGCATTATGGATGGTATCTGCGCTTTGGTATGAGATATCCACAAGGGGAGCAATGATATCCTTGGCAGTCACAAGCATATGAGTAGACAAAAAGGTGTTGTGGTCCTTAAGGAAGTTGTCAATTGTAGCCTCCTCCACCTGAGACTCTTTGGACTCCTTGGTCTCCTCCTTTAGTTCGTCCTTGGACTCCTCCTTGGACTCTTGTTTGGGTTCCTCTTTAGATTCCTCTGCAATCTCCTCCTTGGGCTGTTCCTCCTTCTCATCCACTTCCATTTCATCACTACTAACATTCTCTGTAACCTTAACAGCATCAGGTGATTTATCACGTGGTTCTTCTTTAACAGACGAAGCTGGGTCAGCTGCTGTCTTTTCAGTGCTGCTCCTCTCCCTGTTATTTCCCAATCCTTCTTGAATATCCTCCAACTTGGCAAACCGATACTCATCATCAGCAAATCTTAACCTCTTATCCAGCTTGAATGACCCATAAAGAAGTTGAAGCGCTTGGTTCAACCATGGGTAATCAGCCAAAAACTCCCAATTCTGATCCCTGATCACATATGCCAATCTCTTACCGATATCCCTTTCCAAACTGCCGCTCAGAATACCCATTAGTTCCTGTCTAATTTCAACCTCAGCAAGCTTTGTACCAACCAGGAATGGCTGTTCCATTCTTACTGTAAGCTCAGAAAAGGCCAAGTTTTTATCCTTAAAGATATCCACAATGATATTGTAAAAGTCACGGGACAACTGGGCATCCCCCTTGGCTTCAAACACCATCATCTTGGCCAAAATACCAGCTTTTTCTTTCGTTGTGGGGAAAACCACATCCGTTTTAGGCTGGAAAACCCATTCACGTGCTATGGCCACAATCTTACGAAGGAGCTGTTTGTCCACAGAACGGTCAATGAGCTGTGCCAATAGCGATAAAAAGATACGTCTTTGATCGCCAAGGGTGGATATGCGAGAAACACACAGGTTCAACACCTTTTCCAAGAGTTTGGTGGTCATACGCGCCTCGTACTCAGCGGAAACATAACTTGATGAACTTGATGATCCAGCTGGGGCCGCGCCAGAAGACAATGAAGAAGAAGCCCCATTGGCATTGGTGCCAGAGGCAACGGTCCCACCAGGGGCTGCAGAAGAGCCTCCCGAGTTGGCACCTCCCGCTCCAGATTGAGTTGCTGTAGTATCACCAGTTGAAGAAGCACCTCCATGAGCTGCTTGCTGTGGTCTTCCGCCTGTCTGGATGGCTATGGAAATATGATCTTTGACCAGTTTACTCAAAGTACGAATGATCAAATGCATCACAGAACCCAGAGCGGCAGGTCTGAACTCTGCCAAAGTGGAGCACAATGTGACACCAGCAGCTACGGAGGTCATACCGCCCAAGTCCTCGGTGATGATACTAACCAATAGGATCAAGAACGCCTTAATGTCTTCATTGACATCATCACCTTCGCCATCTCCCATTAGTTCATCAGTACCACCAATAGCAGTATGAGAAGAAGCTGCCCCTATCGTTGATGCATTGGCAGCAGTGCCAGCAGTGCCAGCACCATCAGCTGAGGCTGATCCGGTGGATATACCATTGGAAGCTGTCACACTGTTGATAGCACCCAACACAACCCTCAACACCTTCTCCAATACCTCTTGAACGTCATGGTTATCACTACGTAGACATTTCTCCAAGAGCTTTTGTAGATACGAAAGGTTCTGAACAATCCATTCCGAGGACTTCCATTCCAAAGCCACCGCCAACACTTCCAGAGCGTTTAAGCAGTAGCCCAGAACGTTGGGGGATGTGAAGTCCGCACTGATGAGGAACCTCTCAAAGAATGCCAACTTAACAGAAACTTCAGGCCAATAGTCTGGGCCCAATAGCTGGTGAAGGATGTTGAGCGCCTTCTTTCCCAGTTCGTTCTCTGATGCTCGTTGTTGAGAGATACAAACATACCTAATAAGGAAAGTAATACAGGCTTCCCGTTGAGAAAAGGGCACAGAATACAAGGATGTTGCGGGTGATTGTTCTTTAACATCGGACTTGGTCTCAGGTTCAGTCTCAATGTCCCTATCCTCAGTCTCCTTATCCTCAGTCTCCTTATCCTCAGTCTCGTTAATCTCCGACTTCTTACTCTCCGACTCCTTAATCTCCGACTCCTTAGTTTCTGCTCCCTTACTCTCTGTGTGTTTGCTTTCTTCCAGTTGTGATTTGGCCCTCTTTTCCCAATTGAGGATCAATTCCGCCATATCAATGGCCAACACTTGATTCTCAACTGCTGGGTTAGCCAGAATGGTCAGTTTACCCATTGCAGTGATGATATTAGGAATGAAATGATCACGTGCTGGATAAAACATATCTGGATGGTGTACTATAAACTGATACACGTTCAACACCTGGGTAACGTTGAAACCATCCTCTGCAAGTACCCTACGTGGCCATCTTAACCATTCAACTGATCCTGTTGATTTGCTTGAAATCACAGGGGCCAAAGTGTCAAGGGCTTCCCTAACAAGATGACGGGTATCAACTTGATGGGCTTTCAAAAGAGCCACAAACACCTGGGTGATAATCTTTGTAGGAGTATCAAACGAGGCGATAAAAAGAGCAGTGGTTACATAGGCTGCATGTTTGGTGATTGCATCGTCCAATTTGATGAAACGCCATACAAATTTGATGACATCCACACGGTTACTGGCGATATGTTTTGAGTCGTATTTGATGAGCAATGATGTCATTTGAAGGAGTTCGAATTTGAACTGATCAAGTGAACCAGACGAAAGGGACGAGAGCGAAGATGAGGTGGAGGTGGTTGATTTCCATATCTGAGTATGGATCGTAGTGAGCCAATCACTGGATGGAGAAACACCACTAGATGAGGCGGCGTTAGCCTCATCTGGTTTATCTCCGTCCTCTCCCTTCTCCTGATTATCTCCATCTATCTCCATTTGATCATCACCTTCACTTTCCTCTGTCAATCTCTCCAGATTGCCGTGTGAGATCCCCTCATTGATCAACACCTGGTTGATCACGTGCTTAAACAAAAAGATCTTTGTACTAAGAGACACTTCCTCATTAATTGATGCCTCAATACACTTCAACAAGTACTCTTTCTTCAGAGCCACATCATCTGACTTAATCACACAGTTGATGACAAAGTCATGGACACATGAAGAGACAGGAATACCCAACTTACAGAGTAGATCAATGAACTTGATGGCATCCTCGGTGGAGGGAAGTGCGCTTGATGATTCCAAGTACAATACATGGAGTTCTTGGAGAGATTCCGTTGAATGTTTCATGTACAAATGAACGGGGGATACAAGTGGGAGGGACCTTTCAATGTCAAGGCAGCTGGACATTAGCTTAGTGCATCTTAACAGGAGGGGAATGAGGGGAATGTCAATAATTGCGACATCCGCCGTAGAGGGAGCTGAGGCGGAAGGAACAACCGATGTTGTTGAGGGAATTGAACC
The DNA here is from genome assembly GCA_030567555.1 of Kuraishia hungarica. Lineage (NCBI taxonomy): Eukaryota > Fungi > Ascomycota > Pichiomycetes > Pichiales > Pichiaceae > Kuraishia > Kuraishia hungarica. Next base: position 317,145 of record JAJLSL010000010.1, read on the forward strand.
AGTTGGAGTTGAAGCGGAAGGAGCAGAAGTTGTTGAAGCGGTAGCGGTAGCGTTTACACTTCCAGATACGGTAACTTCCTTAGCGTTGGTGCTTGACTCCTTCTTCCCCCCCTTATTGCTATGAACTGCCCTTATTAAGTCAACCACATTGCTAAACATCACACACTTTATCTCTCCGTTGGTCTCCTTCTCTGCAATATCAATGAAGTCAGATAATCTCTCACCCACATAGTTTCTCAACTCTGGGAGATCGGGCTGGGCTACAAAATATGCCAATCTCAAATTAACACTGCGAAGACCAAATTTACCCTGGAAGAATGCAACCGCATGTTCCGGGAACCTATTGAGGAACTTTCCAATGGGTTTCCTAAAGGGGGAATCGTGTTTGCGACGAAGATTATCTTCCAAATGGAGTAAAGTCTTCATCAGTTCTTCGGTGAAGGTGAATGCTCTGGGGGGCAACAAGTGGAAGATGTTGAGGATGGCCACCACCACTTGTACTGTTGGATGGGTGTCTAACTCATGGCCCGAAATGGCAGCCAAAGAGCCCGGTTGTGCCCATGCCATTAGATGGTCCAGTAATTTACGACCAATTTCAACCTTGAAGTACGAAATCAGCAATTCCAATAACCTGGCAAGCGCCTCTAACCCAGCAACGGTCAATTTCTTATGGTCACTCAAATTCATCAACATTGGACGAAGACCAGATTGCAATAGATCTTTAGGCAATTTACCATTTTGGGCCAAAACAGTCTTCAAACCCGCATGAGCAGCATCGATTATGTCAGTTGACTTGGCCGAAAGGGTCTTGAAGAACACAGCCAATACTCTGATACGAATTCCCTGGTTGGCGGTAGCAAATTGAGGTTTGGTCAACGCCAGGGACAACAATTCAATACAGACAACTCTTAACCTAACCAATTGACGAGTTGTACGATGTTCAAACATGCGGTGGGCCGAGATGAGTGATTCATCCTCGGCATCCACCAACGCCAAAGCCTCCAATAACAACCTGTTGAGCTCATCGTTGAACTCCAAGAAGGTGTTGTCGAGAGCCAAACACCACGTGACAGCGTCAATGTTACCGATTTGCATTTGAAAGGGTAGAGCACGTAAGGGTTTGCCGAAGATGGGGGCCAATAGTACCGTCTTACAGGGGGCCACCATTGATGCCAGGCTTACACCCGTGGTGGTGGCCAATACTTGGAGTGCCTCCTTGGCTGTTTCCCTTACAACCTCATTTGCGTTTGAGAGATCATAAACCAAAGAGGAAACAACAGCCTGGAACGGGTTCTGGAACACCTGTTGGGTTGGAATTTGAGCGTTACAACCCTTCAACAGGTCCAAAACGAGCTCTTTGGTTACCCTACACACTTCGGAGGGCACATCCGGTGGTGTATCTCTTAATACAAAGAAACAAGCCCTTGATATCTCCAATTGTCTTGGGGTAAAATAGGAGATGGGGATGTCCAAATCGTGGATCAACACCTTGAGACCTAAAACACCTCCCAGCTTAGCATAATACGCCTCTTCAAAGCATCTATGGATGAATTTGGAGCATAGAATACGTAGAGGGGCAAATTTTGTGGCTGCTTCTGTCGATCCCAAAAGAGTAACCGTTGCCTGGAAGAAGTAATGAACAGCTTTTGTTCCTGCTTCTCTTACGGATTTGATATGGGAGCTCAAGGCGTGAGAAATGGCATCAAACAACACATTCTCAGATATATAAAGACGGCCCTCATGGTTATTGATGGAGAATTTACGGTGAAGTTTACGTTTCCCAACTAAAGTTTTGCCCAAAAAGAGTAACACAGAGTGGTTACACAGCCCCTGGATAAGCTGGTTGGCGTTATCTGACACCTCTTCAAGCGAGACAGCAAAGAAAAGGGCCTCCAATAGGCGAACCGCCAACTTCTCCTCCCTCTCCAACTTGGCAGCGTCCTTCACAACGGCAGTCTCCAAGGTGTTGTCTGGGTCCTGGGGGTCAAAAGTGTCCCTCTGGAGCAGTGCAACGGACTCCTTCACCTGCTGAGGGAAAGACTCGGGAACCTCAACACAGTCCACAAACAGTTTCAACAAGGAGGTCAAGTAGTTGTAGGCACTAACACGGTAATGAGGTTTATAGCGAGGATCCACCAAAAAGGACAGTGCAGCCGTGACACCAGAAGTGACAGAAATGTTGCAAAGGTCTGGCAATCCTTCAATAGCAAACAGGGCCTCCACGTCCTGCTCGGTAGGTGTTTGGCCCTCCAGCTTATCGAATACCCCCAGGAAGCTCCTGTTACGGCCGCCAAGTTTACCCAGTACTCTGAAGGTTGTATGAGAGTGTTGATGGTAGTATGGCAAGGGTCTCAAGTGTCTCCATAGGGCGGCCATGACATCATCAATCACCGGCTCAATGATCGGGTCAAAGTATTCTGCTGTCAGGTTATCCACACATAGTTCCAGAGTACGCAAACCCTGGGAGACGAGCTCTTGGGAACCATTCAAAGCATACACGAGGGGTCTCATGAGGTAACTCAAATGGGGCACCAAAACACTCAACCTCACGGGGACCGTCAGGCAGAGCTCGACGTAAATATCACGTTCCTGAGGTCTACGGGCAGTTTGTATCATTCTATCCAACGATGCCAATAGCACCTGGAGCAATGGCATGATTTCTTTATACAGGTCTTCAAACCTTCCACCGCCAATAGAACGGAAAAGCGTTCTAATCAAGTAGAAATACACAATTGGCTCACGGGACTTCGTCGAGTAGTTCAACGACTGTAAGATGAGCTCGTTCAAATGGGGTAGAATGACCCCCTCATTAGCCGAGGGGAACAGGTTTACCGACATGAAACACAGTTTGAAGAGGCGAATTAAGATATTGGAGCTTATTATATCGCAATCTCCTAAAATGGGCAGCTTGTGTTTCAAGAATGCCAATAGCAGGCCAGAGAAGTTGGAAGAGGTCATTTCACTGGCGAGGAAGAACTGAGGAATATGGAGCAGGGCGGCATTATCAAGCATCATAGCATACAAGTGGGGCAATTCAAACTGGACAATCTCGTTGAATGTTGCCGGGTCAATGTGGATGAACATTGTGGCAAAGATTTCCATTAAGTCTTTTTCTTCCTTTGATGATGTTATGGGAAGGTTGGGCCCGGAAACATCAAAGGGCTGTTTGGTAACCACACCAGCAGGTTTTGAAGACTGGAAGAACTTGAGGCCGGAAATACATTCCCTGAATAGTTCACGGAGGATTTCCACTTCTTCGTATGAGAAGTTACGGGCAGCTTCGTTCCAGGTTGTTGAAGGGTGTTCTTTAGGTGGTGGGGGGTTACATGATCTGAGGGAGAAGATGACCGACTTGAGGAATGTCATGAGGGTGCGGAAGAGGTATTTTGCATCTTTGAGGGGCGGGGAGATTGGTGGCGGTGATATTTGGATGGGGAGGGAGCATACCGAGGAGGACTCCTTACCGGACGACTCTTTACTGGAGTCTACCTTAGAGGACAGCTCCTTGGAAAGTTCATCAATATCCATTTTATCATCAGTCTCATTAGTCTGATTGGGTTGACTATGTTTGCTATGTTCTACTTGATTACCCTTATTTACAATAACTCCCTTGCCCGGGACATCCCCAATCACCAGGGCCCGCTCTCCTGTTTTCTCTTCTGTTTCTCCATACGTCCTATTCAACGCCTTGAACCTACTACTATAGGCGCCGATGATGAACATAAAAAGCTGCCTTCCTTCCTGTTTGTTCTCCATTTTTACAATCCTCTCCACCAGGTTCAACAACAACTTGGCACTCATGATCTGTACGGTCAAGGCCAAACTCTCATCCTGGAGGTTCTTGCAGTATATCTGTACCGATTTCCAGATCTGTTGAGGGTTCAGTTCGATTCTAACGTTATGGATGAAATCCGCCACTGTTGAGTAGGCCAGCGGTCTCAGAGTCTCATAGGCGGTGAGGCCACGCCCAATCAACACGTTGTCGTCAAACAACATATCGATTTTGGGGATGAACTGTGTCCGGAACTCCGTCGAAAGGATATGGCGAGTCGCGTGGAGCAATTCCTTTCTGGCGGCACTCAATTCACTGGGACAGTCTTGAAGGAGACGGATCACCAGGTCAGGGATCTGTTTATAGTAAGGCTCCAGCACATGCTGGGCATACCGCCTGATGAAGATATAGGCCAAAAAGGAGGCCGCCTTCACCTGTCCCAGGATGAAATCACCATAAACAGTACGGTTGATAATGTCTGGGCTGACGGTTGTTAAATAGCTGCCCCTTTGGGCAGCCTGTTGGTGGGCCAACTGCTGGGCGGCCGCCTGAAGGGAGAGGATTTCAATCACGTGAGGGATGAAAGTGGGTAACGAGGTTTCCACGAGGTCTTTGTATGAGGAATAGAGAGACACCATAGTTATAGGGCATTCGGCAAGGATTTTAAAGGAATGCAGGGCATCGGGGAGAACTTTGGAGGAGGAGTCGGGGTCGGAGTCGTCGTTGTCCAGGGGCAGAATTGACTCACTTTCGATTGATTCTTCGTCGATTGGCCCATCGGAGCCAAGAGGGTCAGAAGATTTGTCGTTGGAGTTTGCCTCGTCATCACGTGGTTTCTCACCAGGTTTATCCTGCTTGTTCTCCTGGCCGCCGCGCAGCTTCTCCTTATCAGGAATGGCAAACTCTTTGGTTACCACTCCTGGGATATTAGCATAAACCTCCAATATTACATCCAAAAAGGGCTGAACCTTGTCGTTCAACGAGGCCTTGTATGCTTTGTGTAATGAAGTGATCACCTTCATACAAAGCACACCGTTCTCCTCATTCTCCTTCTTCAACAATGCCGTCAAGCTGGTTATCACGTCCAAGGAGTAGGGCTGGAATGCCTCGTTGGCCGGCAACCTGTGTAGGATTTCCAATATTAGGTTCCTCAGTTTATGTTCATGGGAAGCTGATGAGAAAGTTATGGGGACACTCTCCAATAGTGAGAGGAACACGGGCACAACGCTTTGGAGGAAATGGTTATACTCAGCCGAACCAGAAGACTGGTAGGTCTCTAAAGTATCGCATAGTTCAGAAAGGACGGAATGTTTAGTTGTGAAGGATGTTGTTGTGTCCGATAGCTTTGCGGTCAATTGGGTGAGGTGGTATGACATGTTGGGATGACCGGTATAACTAATAGTGGATGATAGAGATATCTAATAGTGGATGACCGGTATAACTAATAGTGGATGATAAGAGATATCTAATGACCAGTATAACTAATAGTGGATGACCAGTATACCTAATAGTGGACGATCCAGTAGTATTAGACACTTAATAGTGGATGTTCAATAGGTAGTCACCAGTACCAGTAATTGTCACTAGTTAATGGTGTTATTCACTTCACCCTCACAATCCAGTTGTGAGATTGAGTGGACTGTCCTGTTCTGTTCTGTTCTGGCTTGATAGGATAACCAATGGTTGAGATATCCAGTAGATAACCAATGATTGAGATATCCAATGATTGAGATATCCAGTAGTGGGATATACAGCCGTCGCAGTATGTTAATATCTGCTGGTGGTGGTAGTGTTGGACAGAGTACACTGTGGATGGCTATCTTCCTATAGTCTATCTGGCTATATTCCTATAGTCTATCTGGCTATATTTCTGTCTATAGTCTATAGAGTGCTGTGTATAGGCCTGGATGTCTATAGTGTATCTGGATCTAGTGAACTAAACTCTCATAGTTAGGAACCCACTGAAGAACTGAATATTTCACTGCCTAATAGATCATGAAAGCCACACAACAAGCCACTAATGGTGTTAACAGAATACCCGACTAAATGACCTACGAAATGGCCTACGAAATGTCCTACTGAAAAGCCTACTGAAAGGCCTACCGAAAGGCCTACTGAAGGGCCCTCCACGCCTGTTTACAACGGTGATTGGAAAGTGGGAGCGCGAATGTGTCGGAAAATTGCAAGTCACGTGGATTTCACGTGAACGGTGGGGGGACACGACTAGTTTGGACAATGTGGGGGGACATAACTAGTTGAGTGAGAATTATTTGAGTGGTACACGCTGATGGTATGTGAGGGCATACACTTTTCGGTGGGGAAGCAGAGAGGGGGAACAGTGGGGGAACAGTGGGAGAGCTCGGTGGAGGAGCTCGATGGGTCTACGATGGGGGAGCTCGGTGGAGGAGCTCGGTGGAGGAGCTCGGTGGAGGAGCTCGGTGGAGGAGCTCGGTGGAGGAGCTCGGTGGAGGAGCTCGGTGGAGGAGCTCGGTGGAGGAGCTCGGTGGGGGAGCTCGATGGGGGAACACTCATACACTGTTAAGAGGCGAACGCGTAGGGCCCTGCCTCACTATGGTGATAGCTAATGGGGAACACTGAGGGTGGGGGAAGCTTAACTGACTAGCCATATAGTATATAGTATGGCATCGGTATAGGGTGTATGGGGATAGCGTATTCATATGAGGATAACACATTCGTATGAGAGATTATTGGGATAGCACATTCGAATGAAGATAACACATTCGTATGAGAAATTATTGGGAGGTTACCAAGTTTACGTTTGGGAGAGGGGGGAGAGTGTATCTTTTATGTTGTTTATTTCCTTTACTTATTATGGTTTCTGTGGCTCATTAGAATCTCCCTGTGGCTGGTGCATCATAGTGGTACACAGTGGAAAGGGTACACAGTGGAAAGGCTAATGTAGTACAAACTGGAAAGGCTAATGTAGTACAAACTGGAAAGGCTAATGTAGTATATAGGAGAAAAGCGAACTAAGCGGGGATACAGTAAACTGGGATACAGTAAGATGTGGTACAGTAAGATGTGGTACAGCAATAGGTGGTACAGCAATAGGTGGTACAGTAAGATGTGGTACAGTAAGATGTGGTACAGTAAGATGTGGTACAAGTGATTGTATATTTAGAATCACCAGTTTATTTTGGTTCTCTATATTTCAACTTCATTTCTCGCTCCTCTAATACTGCTCCTCATGTTGATGCACTCACCGCTTAACAAACAGCATCTATCTCTGTTAGGCATATATGCCTTGCATTAGACTGATAACTTTTGCAAGCTGCTGCGTGAGGATGCGTGAGGATGCGTGAAGATGCAGCTATTATACGCTAAAGAGAAGATAGGCACCTACAACTACATTGAACTATAATGAATAACAGGACTATTTTCAAATGGACTATTCTGAAATGAACTATTTTGAAATGCATGATTTTGCAATATTGGAAATCAAATTATATTGGCCAGATTTGTTTTCATCATAAAAATTCTAACATCTTCAAAAAGTATTTGGAATTTTATCAGTCTCTAATTTTCAAGAGCAGAAAAAAAATTCAAACAAAAAAGATATCATGGCATGAAATTCCAAGTATATTCTTGCAAACAATCGTGAACTATCATGAATTATTGTAAACTATTGTCAACTATTGTAAACCATCATGAATTATCATGAATCACTGTGAATTATGAAGAATTATCAAGAACTATAATGTACTATCATGAATCGCTTCATCTTTCAAGAATCATAGAAACCATCATGTCCATCCCATCATGTCCATTATGCCCATTACGTCTATAGAAAAACTCTTAAATAATCGTGTAAGCGTATATTGCAAACTGTTTGGTATAGAAAATATACAATAAAATCTTATTTCATCAATCATGAAAAGGCATTCCCATTAAATGCATGCTAAAAGTGTATGGGTGGATTGGAATGTTCAAATTAAGCTTCGGTCTCAGCCTTGGCTGCCTTGGCAGCAGCATGAGCCTTAAAGTCTCTGAATGCAAAACCTGGAGTAAACTCCTCAGCGTACATGGTGTCAACCTCCTCCAGAGTAAGACCCTTGGTCTCTGGGACACAGAAGAAGACAAAGAGGAAGGCAAAGACAACACATCCCATAAAGACGAAACCGTATGAAAAGTTGATGGCGGAGGTGATCATTGGGGTGAAGAAGGCAATCAGGAATCCCCACACCCAGTTGGCAGAGTTGGCAATGGCCATACCTTTGGTTCTGATTCTGAGTGGGTAGGTCTCGGAGACAACGACAAAGACACCTGGAGCCCAGGTGGTTGCAAAGAAGAAGATGAAGAAGCAGGCAAACACAATCATAGCGTTACCAGCACCGGTGGATGATGGCTGGTCCATTCCGTTAGGGTAAAGTCTGGTGACACCGACAGCAGCAAACACAACGAGACACGACATCATACCAAGAGCACCGTAGAGAAGAGTGTTTCTTCTTCCAAGTCTCTCAATGACATAGAGACCACCAAAGGTTGAGGCAAAGTTGACAATACCAAGAACAATAGAAGTCTGGAAAGAGTCATTCAAACCGACAGACTGGAAAATGGTGGTACCGTAGTAGAAGAAGTAGTTGTTACCGGTGAGCTGCTGAAGGGACTGGAGGAAGACACCAATCATAACTCTGTAAAAGATCTTTGGCTGACCAGTGATCAACTCACTCCATGACGAGTTACCGGCCTCTCTCTCCTTCTCAATACCGTGGTAGATAAGCTCAATCTCATCGTTGACAAACTGGTGGTCTGGGGTAACCTTGTTAACTCTGGCAATGGAAGCCTTGGCATCCTCAAGTCTGCCAACCTCAACAAGATAACGTGGGGACTCTGGCATGAAAACCATACCGGTGATCAGAAGCATAGCCCAGAAGAAACAGAGACCAAGAGGAACTCTCCACTGGACAGAGTTGCTGTAGCTTCTGGTACCGTAGGTGGTGCAGTAACCGAGGAAGATACCAAGAGTGATCATAAGCTGGTAGCAAGAGACAAGAGCACCTCTGATCTGCTTTGGAGAGGTCTCAGAGATGAACAATGGGCAAAGAACGGACACAGCACCGACAGCCAAACCGGAAACGATTCTGCCGACGAAATACTGAACCCAATAGTGGGTGGAAGCGATCTGAATGACAATACCAACGATGTAAATAACCATAACGATCATAAGGGCAACTCTTCTACCGTACTTGTCACCCAAACTACTAAGAGTAACACCACCAATGGCACAACCAATGTTGAAGATGGAAACAATCAAACCGGTTCTAATGTCGGAAAGGTAGTACTCGCCCTCGCTGTTGAGGTCACCAAATCTTCTCTTGAAATCCTCCATGTTAACGAAACCGGAAATGGTACCAGTATCCCAACCAAACACAAACCCACCAAAGGCAACCAGCAAACACAAACTGGAAACCAAAAAGTAAGCAGATAATGGCTTGGCTGGAATGGCTGCTGGGAGCTGTGCTGGCTCCTTGTGAAGGTTAGGGTCCTCGTAGTTGGATCCATTGCTGCCTTCCAACTTGCTGTTCTGCGAAGACACCTTCGAGATGTTGTCTAAATTATCAGACATTGTAAAATATATGTAACTAAGTAATGTTGTAATGTGATGGAGAAAAAGGTTTTGAAAAATTCCACAAACACCCCGGAAGGGAGGTTCAATTTATACATCTTTGTCGCACACCAGAACAGAATCATCCTCGTCGGAAAAACTACATGCAGCACCTGCTGTAGCACTACGGCGCAGGCTCTTCCCTTCTGCATCGGGTCACTGTACTTTCCCCCAAATGGCTGGGCGGCACATCCACGGGGAAGCTGCAATGCCACTATGCGTGCCCGCGAAAAGCAGCATGCTGCCTCTCACTGCATGCAGGTGCGCATGCGGTCAGTAGCCAACTTGGGAAATCCTCATACTGCTGCTCCTCGCGCATCCCCCTTGTCCCACTTTCTCGCCCCATGCTGCATCACTCTGCATGATCCGAGGCCTTTTCTAAGGGAATTTCACACACGAGTTTTTCCGGTGCGTGCCAGAACAGAACAGGGTCAACTTTGGCTGCACAGTAGTGTGTGCGCCTCAAAACAGGGTCACTGTCAGCTGACGAGGGCTCAGCTCCTGCTATAAAATTTTACACATATCCATGACTAGTATCAGCATATATGACGACACCAATATTTATTGTAGGTAGAGATCACGGGGATTACGCCTCATCAAAAACGGTTTAGTATTGTCATTGATGTAATAAAGTTAATAAACCTCGGTATCTCTAACGAGTCTCCTTCGTCTCATCTATTGTTCAGATCAGGAACGTACCCCAGACAGGGTCAGGACCCATCAATCATACCACTAGCTGACCCTTGATGGAGTGCAATCTTGCAGGATCGCACAACATGGGCCGATTCAAAAAGGCGACGGTTCACCCTATGACGTCAAAAAGGTTTCGAGACTTTAAATGAATAAGGTGCACTTAGGCTCATTGACCTAACTTTAATTCTAGTTTCAACCTACTATACACGATAATTATACTACTTCTTGTCGTCCGTGCGTTCTGCATACCCTGCTAAAGTATTTGACAGTTAAAATGCCCTATAACCCTTTCATTCTTGTTTGATTTTGCAATTATACCCCATGCCTCCACGAAACATTTCAATATACGGAAGAACTCGTAGCAGGATGTATAGGGTGGAAAAATGTTCGAATGCAGTCGTGAATCGCAGTTCAGCTCACTTTTCTTTTTCTTCCCGATGCGGCATCTACGGAAAAACGTTAATCCGAAGTGGCTCCATCTCACCAATGAATAACGCTCCAGTTAATCCGGAACGCGCATATCTGAGTGGTTGATGCTCCTTTGCGCTTGTTTTGACGCACCACCGGTTAATTCATCTTTTTTTAATACAGGAAAATTGCCGTGCTTTCGTGCCTGAACATCAAAATAATGCCTTTTTTCCGGCTTTGCATGGGGAGTGTTGTTTTCTTCTTCCCCAGTGGAGAGAAAAGTGGAGGTATCTTTGGGGTCGCAGCTGGGGTCGCGGCTGGGGTTGCTGTCGTCCGACCACTCCGAACACGGATTAACTTCATGCACTAGCGGATTAACGTTGACTCTCTACTGTTTACCTGTTCTGGAAAAGACCACATGTAATAAAGAATCGCAAAACAAACTACAACGTTAGTCTATTCACAGTGTCGAGATCCACTCATAGCGACCTAAATCTTCTGCCTAGCTACCACTTATCTATCGCCTCCTTTTCATGGTCCGATCCCGGTTTGCCTCTCTATATTCAATCCAGTATTCCCTCTGCAATGGCCCTGGTCCACTGAAAGTCCCTTAGTAACTCATTCTCCGCATGCATATTTCTCTCATACCGTTCCAACAGGTGTGCATATGCACTTAGCAACTCGGCATATTCCTCTTTGGTTGTTGTCTGGCAACCATTGCTGAAATCTTTGTAATAGTGCAGAACCGGCATGATCGGAGGAAGATCAATCTCTTGCCTTTTGGTCTCCGCAAGCCTTTCAATCGTTCGTGTATTATCCGCGATCAATTTCCCCAACACCCACCCATCTGGGGAATCTGTGGGGCCATTAGGTGTGGGGGGAGTACCTGTTTCAAATGAGGAGGCGGTACATGGACCAAACAGTTTTGAGAATATGGGTAGTTCAACCACGTCATTCGATTGTTCCTGAGTCTCACCGTATGGGGTGACAAATGCATTTTCTTTATCTTCGAGCATCCGCCTCGTATCCTGAATCATCTCCATGGCAACCTGGTATAAGTCATCGTTAGATGATCTCTGTCCTTCCAGAGCGTCTGACACCGTTCGCTGAACCTTCGGCAACATTGGAGCCGGTTCAGATGAACCTTTCCTTTGAGAAGGTGTGCTGATTATATCGCGATTGCCACCACGGCTCTCCTGATTATAGCTGGTTCTGCTAGAGATGCTTTCCTGAGATACCTCATGCACCGCCATGTCTTTGTGAAAGTTTCTTTTATCGGCAAAGTTATTATGTTCTCTCTCTAGAGATTGTGAGTTGATTCTATAGATTTGGTTATCGTTCTCACTGGAGTCTAAGCTGAACCTCGGCACCGGCTCCCAGTTGATTTTGAGTACCGAGGCTTTCCCTTTACTCCGTACCTCTCTAGAATCTCCATCTACGGTGTTAAGTTCTAGTCTCCTAAGAGAATTATCTTCCTTGGGCTCTGAAGAGAGATCATTAGCAATAGTTACAGTTACACCATATGTGTCTTTTGGAGCCTCCCCATCCATTATACCACTCTGTTCCCGTTCAGTCTCTTCGTTTCTTTCAGAAATGTGCTCATGCGCCACATTACCATCTTCACTGACTTGCACTTCTGGTAATTGTGCCAATCTTCGAATGGAGGCCTGAGTGGGGAGAGCATAATGAGGAATAAACTGGGAACTGTAACTGGATGTTCGTTGATGTGTAACTCTATTCATTTCTTTTTACTAAGCTGGAGGTTTAAACAATTAAACAATTATCAAATAAGTCTATAATTAACAGTGCTAAATAATAGTGATACTACGACGAAGCAAGACAGATTTGATATCCACAGTTAAGGAAACTTCAGGAAACCAACCAGGCTCAGTTTCTCAGTTTGTCAGTTTGTTAGCTTGTCCACCTGGCAACTTCTCAACATCTCAGTTTAGTCCCTCTATTTTAATAATAGGTAATTCACTGGGACTTTGTGTAAGCTGACACAAATAGTTGAATGATACATTTGGCTTACGGATACGGTCACCTATTGCAGAAGCACAGATAGAGTCAAAAAATAAAAACATCATCTGAAGGAATATTATTATCCAGCCAGACAGAACAAAAAATCAAGCCATCTAATTAACATATCTTCTAAATCCCCCAGAAAAGGAATTGGATATCTATCTTAGACACAAAAAAATAAATCTCCGATACCGGGAGTCGAACCCGGGTCTGCTCGGTGAAAGCGAACCGTGCTAGCCGTTACACTATATCGGATAATTTCCATGTAGGGTAATCCCTGTGCATGCTATATATGGGTATAGTTGGAGTTGGAGGAGGATATCGAGCCGGTGGAAGATCATAAGTGACTGACAAACAATAATTCCAATCACCACTTTCCACAAAAGCAAATATTTGTATGTTGATTTACAACAGCAAACTGCAAAACCCTAAACCACTGAGATGAAAAAGTAAAAAAAAAAATGCGTCACAGACAGGATTCGAACCTGCGCAGGCAGAACCCAATGCCTAAACCGCTTGTACGAAACATAGCAGGGCATCGCCTTAACCACTCGGCCACTGTAACAGTATACTTTCAGTATTCGTTCAGTGCACCTATGTACGGCAGACCAGAAAAAAATCTTTTTCCTCCCATATCTCCACCAGGAGGCTATCTGACATATTGAGGATTTCTTATTGGACTATAATGATGCTGGAGGATCTGAATATCAAATCACAATTAACATGCTGCTGATGATAGGACCACAGTGCAAAGAAATACAAATGATGATATTTGAGGAATGAGGCCTTTCTTCAGCCCCCAAAGGGGATCGTCATATATTACAATAGAAGATTGTAGGGGTTCGGGGGTGCCTGAAAAAAAAATTGGCCGTTGCTGCAGATATATTCCCAAAAGGGGTGAGCCTCATGCACGTTGTTCGCTGCATAGTGGAAGTGTCTGAGTAACTGGGGAGTTGGGGCTGGAGGGAGAGGTGACCACCGGGGAGGGACAGGTGACTGCCGGGGATGGAGAGGTGGCTAGCGGAAAACTGCTGTTCAAGTGGTCTAGTGAATATTACACCAGCTATTATGTCGTAGATGACTTTTCAAACCAGCGTGAACCGTTGCTGCTCGGTTGCTACTCGTAAAGAAGACCCCTCCAATGGCCCCCCCTAATGGACCCCCTCTACCAGGATCTCATCCCGAGCCGGGTAAGCCTCATCATGCAGATATACAAAAATATTTCTAACTAGTAACGCAACAGGTGTAGATAGAAGAATGGCTATATAGTGAAAGATGGTTATATACACCACCTTAAAGACTTGATTTGAGATTATCCGAGAAGATAGCCGTGCTTATTTTGAGTGCCTACAACATCATATATACTCCAAATATCAATATACAGACACCAACAGAACGTTGCATAGGAGCAAATCAGTCTGAAAAATCACTGAAAAATCACCAACTTCATACACTCTGCAAAAATGGGAAAGGCTAAGACAACCAGAAAGTTCGCCAAGGTGAAGCGCACCTTGAACTCCAAGGATCCCAGGATGTAAGTATATACAACGATGGACCCCCCACTTGGTGTTTTGAGGCCATAGCACTAACAGTCACAGACAAAATAATAAAAAGAGCAACACTCCAAAGCCAACAGATAAAGAATTAGTGAGAGAAGTGTAAGTAGTTAGAGGAAATGCAGATAATTTGACATATTCTGATATCAGCAGAATGCCAAACCGGGTGAATTTCCCATTGGAGGATGCCAAAAGAGAGCAGATTGCCTGCTCCTACGTGTATGGAATACTAACCATCTCTATTTCTGTAGCCCCCAAGTGTCTTCTGCCCTCTTCTTTCAGTTCAACGAGGCCATCAAGCCCCCTTACCAGGTGCTGATAGATACCAACTTCATCAACTTCAGTATACAGAAAAAGATTGATCTTGTGAGAGGAATGATGGACTCACTCTACGCCAAGTGTATACCCATAATTACCGACTGTGTTATGGCGGAATTGGAGAAATTGGGTCCCAGATACAGAATTGCACTCAGACTGGCCAGAGACCCACGTATAGAAAGGGTGACATGCTCCCATAAGGGAACGTATGCGGATGACTGTTTAGTGCATAGAGTTATGCAGCACAAGTGCTTTATAGTTGCCACTAATGACGCAGACCTAAAGAGGAGAATCAGGAAAGTTCCTGGTGTGCCTATTATGAGTGTGGGAAGCCATTCGTATGTGATTGAGAGGTTGCCAGATGTGTTTTGAGAAGTGGATTGGAAGGAGTGGATTGGAAGGAGTGGACTGAGTTATATATATATATATTCTTTGATATGAAGTTAATAAGAAACAAGGTGCGTGAAATTCAAGATGTAATGCTAAGGAATAATACGAAGATATAATGCAAGGCAATAATACTAAGATATAACTCTTGGGAATAATACTAAGATATAATGTTTGGGAATAATACTAAGATATAATGCTGAGATGTGATACTAAGATGTGATACTAAGATGTAATACTATGATAGAATACTAAGATATAGTACTAAGTTCTAATACTAAGATCTAATACTGAGATATAATACTGAGATATAATGCTAAGATATAATCCTATGAAACAATACTAAGATGAAATGCTAAGAAATAACGAGAATTAAGTATCGGTTGAGCACCAATCTATTTATTAGACTTGAGAATATACTCAAGTCGTCTAAGTAGCAGAGACACTTTGCACGAGGGGAAAAAGGTCCCACGACACTTAACAGGACAGGACAAAGTAACAGCACCAGAAAAGAAGCAACTTGACTCTAAAGAATACCAACCGGGACCAAGGCCCTGAAGCTTATGAATCTCAAACAGCTGCAGCCTCTAATGCAGTGCATCTTGCAGTAGCACCAAAATCTACAGGCCGTTACCATAGTGAGGCGCCCCGTAGTGTGCGTCATAGTGTGCTACTACCAACGCCTTGCAGCGACACCTTGCAGAGACAGCTCACGGGGGCCCACACAGCCCTACAGTTAGTGGGGTCAATCGGTGGAGGGAAGATAGGCGATTGCCAGTAGAGATTATGATTATATTCATTATGGCCAAGTAATTGAGATCTACATAATTGACTACGTCATTAGTTACAAGGTGGACTGAGCTGTTTATCTATATAAATATATATATACATCACACATATATACCTTGATAGGGTTGACAACATCAGAGATCATACGGCATCATCATCGCAGTACCCATTTCATCACAGTACCCATTACATCATACCCTACAGCCATACCATACAGCCATACCATACAGCCATACCATACCATACCATACAGCCATACTATTCAGCAATACCATTCAAGTATACCATACAACTGTACCATCCAATTAACCCACTCTTGGTTACAGCATTGTGATACTCCCTAGACTCTCCATCTCCTGAACTCATAATCAGTCAACATTGATAGGAAGCTTATTCGAAGCTCATTCGAATCGCATTACCAGTAATACCCCCCCTCCCCCACAATGAACGCTTCACCTGACAAGATCAACGACCTCCTTGAGATGGGGTTCACCATCGACCAAGCCAAAGTGGCTTTGGTCAAATCAAATAACGATGTTGAAGGAGCATTGGCATATCTGTTTAACGACCCCCCTGAAGAACAGACCGAAAATAGAGTGAGCATAATAGAGAATAAGGGCAATGGGCCATTGAGTACATCAGGAGGAGAACAGGAAGACGGAGCAGACGAACTGGACCACTACAGTGATCACATCAACTATAATGACCATTTCGATGACGACCATCCAATGGTTGGATCGCCTTCGCCATCTGTGTCTTCTGATGAATATGAAGAGAAACAATATGAGAACCTGCACAGTCTAGTAGGCGATGAAGAGGCGGGAGCAAACAGTAGGAATAATAATGGCACATCCTCCAATATTCCCATCTCATTGGATGACGAACTCAAATATAAACTGGCCAATTATGATCACCATGACCCTTCAACCCACCATTTATACGATAAACCGTCTCCTCATACTGTTCATGACACCTCCAAGTATTCCCATATCGGGAATGTGGGCTCCAATGGATATGCTTCCTATAACGCCTCCCAGGAGCTGCCTTCCCAGGTGATTCCCTCCCATATAAATAGAGACTATTCTGTATATCAAGACGTAAAGACATATAAAAGAAGCTCCACCTCTCCTCCTCTCTTGATGCCCACTAGTCAGGGACTCCTGGAAGGTTACCTGGCGCCCCTCTTGATGATTCTCCATGAGATCCCAACCTTCCGTAATGCTGTTATGAAGCATAACTTCGACAATTATGGGTTCACGCCCTTTTGGTGGAGGGGAGAACAGAATAAGCAGGTGAAAGCCGAAAAGAGCGCCTTTGTATTGGAACTACAGAAGCTGATTGCCTTTCTGGATGGAACTTCTGGCCGTGCCTTTGCTTCCATCAAGGGGTTAACGTCTGCTTTTACTTTGGATATTAGAAAATGCCTGGAAGATGCTGATTCTGCGGATGATCTTCTTCCTGTTTTATATTCCACTATACGTGTAGAATGTGAAAAGTTCATACCCAAGTCAAATAATCCTTTCCTCAATGCTGCCAACGCGAACACTGACACCGACACCGTCAACGGTGGTGAAGAAGAGGGCGCGATCACTGGGGACAACGGCTCATTTGACGGTCTCTTCAGGTCCTCGGTTTATGAACATGGGTCCACTGAACCCGTCAACATTGAAGTGTTTTGCCTTGAGCCTGAAGTGATCCGTAAGTCATTGTATGAAACATTCCACCTTCTGTTATGGAGAGACAACTTTGAATACTTTGGCCGTTTCTTCTTGACCCGTCTCAGCAGCGTTATTACCATCACTTTGATGAGTAACATCAGCGAGAACTCCTTTGCTGGTCTAGATATTCCGGAGGTATTTTACCCTCAAATATACACCCAGGAGTATGAACACCTAATCAGAGCCAAGCTGGACTATGCCGATGAGATCAGCCAGAAGACCCATCAGATTTCTGGCCAGATCATGAGATTGGCATCTTTTAACGGCAAGAGAACCCAATCTATTCTCGAATCCGCCATGGCTTATCTGAGAGGTATGGGGGTTGACAATGTAGAACAAAACACGTCTGCCTCCTCTTCAGACCCCCTTGAAGCCGTGATTGATAACCTCAATAGCATCAAAGAAGCAGTTGCCAATAAACGAGAGGAACTGGTCCAAAAACAGGCTGATTATTCCTCGGATAGAAGCAAATGCGATCTTTTTGACGTGGAAAGTATGATCAATAGCCTAGAAGAGAAGCCCGAGCCATATGTTCTTACCGGTGTGATATTCAATGAAAAGCACTTCTTTTATCTTAAGAAGACCGTGGACCATAAGCCGAATACCCCACCTGTATGGGTTCATGTGAATTATAACCTGGATGGGCCTAGAGACTTCCATATTAGTGATGTTGTCTTCTCCGATGTGGCGCAGGAAGTATACGACCATACTGCTAGAGGGTTTGAGGATTCAATAGTGTTGACTTATGTAAAGCACAGTGAGTTCTATAGTGTTGATAGTAGTTCTGGTAAGGTTCCAGAGAATCTGGTTAAGTTTTTGAATAGAGATAATGAAGAACTGATGAAATCGATGGAGTTGTTGGATGATAGTGAGGAGGATGAGGAAAGTGCTAAAGAGGAGGAGGAACATGAAGAGGATGATCAAGAGGATGATCAAGAGGAGCAGCAGAAAGACACCAACTTGATCGATATAGATAGTGAGGGGCAAGTGGAGGAGGATGAGGTGGAGGAGGAAGATGATGAAGAGGTATGAGTAGAGTAGAGTTAAGTACATTCATAAATATATCATATGCACAGGTAATCTAGTAAAAATAGTTAACTAAACATATCAACAATGCCTCTGTTCAAATTGGCCGTGTTCATGTGTTATATGTATACATCTTGCTCCATTTTAGCTCGATTCAGTCATGTACCACCCTACATAATATTGCATATTCATACATTAGTCTAAAAGTATATAAGTTCTTACTACATATGCGAGATATGTGAGTCAGTCCTGGGTGTTAGGCGCTTGTATCGCCACACAGTAATATATTTCAAATCGGACCAAAAAAAACAAGACAACCAGGATACAGCAAGATTGCAGCGGTTTCCTGATTATTATATTTCTGTCCCAGTGGTGTCAGGATCAGAAACGAACTCACCACGATCGTTACCAAATATTCTCCGCTCTCCTGGCCCATATGTTTGTGCATACAGACTAATGTATGTAAGTGCCATGCACGGTTAGTTTTATTATGCAGGAGAGGACCCAATTGGGAGGTTGACCCCAACCCCGATAAGAGCAATGTCGCGGAAAGGAGTGTCGTAGTGTCTTCAATTCACTGGATAATATTTTAGTGATAATCCTCCACGATACAGTTAAATCTTTGATTTCAACTGCTCTCCATCCACAAACATGCCATTGAACGTGGGAATTGTCATTGTTTCTGACTCTGCCTCCAAAGGAGAGACTGTTGATCAAACTACGGCTGCTCTGATTGAAGAGTTTACCAGGACCAATAGCCAAAATGAAAGAGAAGATGACGCTTACTCAATCACAGAGAAGGCAATTATTCCAGACTCAATAGAGCAGCTCCAGAATATTGTCAAAGATTGGAGTGTCCCAGAGAAGGGAATCCGACTGCTGTTGACTGCTGGTGGTACAGGGTTCACAGAGAAGGATACGACTCCTGAGGTAAGTGTAGTACCACCCCCATTAACCCATTGTGAACATTATCGATACTAACATTTTCCAGGCTATTAAACCTTTGATTCACAGGGAAGCTCCAGGAATTGTCCACCGGATGCTATCCGAGTCATTCAAGGTTACTCCGTTTGCAATGATGGCACGTCCTGTTGCGGGAGTGAGAAATCAAACACTCATTATAACACTTCCTGGATCTCCCAAAGGTGCTACAGAAAACTTGAGAGCTGTGCTTGGTACGATATCTCATGCTCTGCACCAAATTGGTAGTGATAACTCTAGAGCACTTCATAAGAAGATGAACAGGACGGTTAACGATGCCTCACCAAATGCACCAGTTGACCATCATCAGCATGAGGATCACCAACATCACATTCATGGACATTCCCATGGACATTCTCATGGACACTCTTATGGACATAGTCATAATCATACACATGGGCACTCTCATGGACACCACTCAATTGCTCGTCATGAGTTCATCTCCAATGATTTGGATGCACCTGTAATTGAAAGGGCTAGAGAATCGCCATATCCCATGTTATCCGTAGAGGATGCATATTCTTTGATAGCAAAGCATACTCCGTCTCCCACCATCGTAACCATGGATATTACAGACCCTCAATTCGTGGGCTCCGTATTTGCAGAAGATGTCTATGCCCCTCGTGATGTTCCCAACTTCCGTGCAAGTATCGTAGATGGATATGCTGTAAGCAGTGAAATTGCCCCAGGGGTATACGAGGTTGTTGCAGTCTCGCATGCCAGTTCCAAGAGTGAGCAGCAGAAGATGTTTGCGGATCAAATATCAAGAGTAACAACAGGAGCACCCGTTCCCGAAGGAGCAGATGCGGTGGTGATGGTTGAAGAGACACAATTGGTGTCAAAGACCGCGGATGGGCTTGAAGAGCAACAGGTGAGGATCATGGTGAAGGGGGTGAAGCCAAACGATAATATTAGAGAAATTGGATCAGATATAGCCAAGGGGTCTCTTGTAGCAGCCAGGGGAACGTTTGTGTCAGCCGCTGGAGGAGAGGTTGGTGTTCTTGCAAGTGTAGGGGTGAAGAGAGTGAAGGTTTATGCCAAACCCAAAATGGCCATTCTCTCCACAGGTGACGAGCTGATGGATATGGGCGATTATGACGGTATTTCTGATCTTCATTACGGCCAAATCTTTGACTCCAACCGGCCAACGTTGGAGTCCACTATCAAGAATGGCGGGTATGAGGTTGTTGACCTAGGGATTGCAAACGATGCAAAGGATTCCCTTACGGATCTCATGACTGCTGCCTTCTCAGAAAAAGATGTGGATTATCTGATAACCACAGGGGGTGTTTCGATGGGGGAGTTGGATCTCCTGAAACCAACCATTGAAAGGGTTCTTGGGGGCACCATTCATTTCGGTAGGGTGAAGATGAAGCCGGGAAAGCCCACCACGTTTGCTACTTTGATGGTGAATGGGAAGACCCGAGTGATATTTGCTCTCCCTGGCAATCCTGCCTCTGCAAGTGTGTGTTATCAGGTATTTGTTCTTCCTTCTGTTTTGAAGTATTCTGGTCATCAACCAAGTGGTGGTGATCATCATGGCAATGGTTCTGGTCTATCGGGCCAACCCAAAGTGAAGGTGAGAATATCAGGAGATGCCAAGTTGGATCCCAGGCCTGAATACCAAAGAGCCTACATCTACCAGAAGCTCACGAGTGACGGTGGAGTTGAACTAGCGGCCGAGATTACAGGGTTTCAAAGAAGTAGTCGTATTGGTAGTTTTCAAGGAGCCAACGGGTTGCTGTGTCTTCCATCAGTTCAGGGGGATTTGAGGGTTATTGAGAAGGGAAGTTTTGTAGATGCGTTGTTATTTGGTTCTTTGGGTGGTTTACGGGAGTGATATATCAAATACAGGAAATAAACAGGCTAGTCGGTGAGGGTCTGAGAGTGAGTTCCAGGAGAAGGAGCTATATGAGAGTCAGAAATTGGGTACTGAGCTATAGGAACGTCAGCTATAGGGGATTGCACTATAGGAAAGTCAGCTATAGGAAAGTCAGCTATAGGAAAGTGAGCTATAGCAGATTGCTAACCCCTTACTTCACTCTTACAGTTACTTACTTGATAGTCTAGGACGTGGTTACTAGGGCTGTCTAGCAATAGAGGGGCCATTAATGCAGAGGTCGTAAGAGAAGAGGCCATAAGAGAAGAGGCCATAAGAGAAGAGACCATAAGAGAAGGGGCCATAAGAGGAGAGACCCTGAGGTCTCATGATAGTTCTGCCCCAATACAGCGAGGATGTCAGTTAGGAAAAGCATCAGCTCTAGAGGACAAAGATGCACTACACTTTATATATACTTCTTGCACCACCAGGATGTCTTCAGAATGTCTTCAGAATGGCATCAGAATGGCATCAGAATGGCATCAGAATGCAAGCAAGTATAATTATAGTGAACGATCTTCCACCTCCATAATACGGACTATTCCTCTTACGACTGAGTAACTAAATAAATATCAATAGACATTATATGTATTATATCCTTAAGATATTCCTTAAGATATTCCCTAAGAGACTCACCACTACAGGAAGGCTATCCTCCACCCCAACCGATCCACTCCAACGGGCCTGCTGTAGCGATGCCTTAACTGTGGGCCATCTCAGGGTTGCCCACTTTATTATGGCCCCCTTAACTATGGCCCCCTTAACTATGGCCCCCTTAACTATGGGCCCCTTAACTATGGGCCCCTTAACTATGGGCCATCTCTCTATGATAATTTGTATGGAGAATTATTGTATGGGGGATGCGATAGAACGACAATGAGAATATTCGATATTGAAGAAACGAGTTTGACATCTAGACAAATATATACAACACTTCCTCTGAGTTATAGGGTTGTTTAACTATTACGGTTAGCTTTCCTACATTACCAGGTCAGCATTCCAACAGTACCAGGTCAGCATTCCGATATCACCAGGTTACCATTCCAATAGTACCAGGTTACCACTCCGATATTAACAGGTTGCCTTTCCAACAGTACCAGTTAACTCCAATCACCCAATTGGTATACGCCTATTATTCAGTTAACCATACAAGGATCCACCAACCCTCCATCACTTTGGTTCACTTTGGTTAGACAACGAGATATCACCACCATTGCAACTCCATAGTAGTAATACCACCATAGAAATACCACCATAAAAATACCACCGTAGTATCACCACCACAAGTTGGATACCCTACGCACACGCTCACCGTATATACATATATATATATACATACTTATATGTATATATTCATTCAATTCATATCCACTCAACACATAGCTCATAGTACGTTAGAATAGTCCCCACTCAACTACCCCACCACACCATCAATGGTATAAGTAATAAGGTGGTGTCACCAAAGACTGAACACAGTAAACTGAACACAGTAAACTCGGTAATTGGACATATTCACTACATCCCACAAAGTACATCCCACAACCCACTACCCACAACCTATCATCTCGCTACAAGATGAACCGACAAACGTCCCAACAGACGTCCCAACAAATGTCCCAATGGGATATTTCAGACACAGTGACCAAGCTGAAATCGTTTAGGGTGGTTGAATTAAAAGCCGTGGCCCGTGCAATTGGCCTACCCTCAAGTGGACGAAAGGCTGAAATACACGATGCCATCCAAGAGGTTTTCACCAGTGCTCAGATCAACAATGACCACAGTAAGATGATGGCTGTTAGGACGTTAATATTGAAGGCCAAAGCCAACCCAGGAGATCCATTGCCTACCTTTGACCAGGTTCACGGATCACTGCTAAATGGGTCATTCCTGGAGAGTTTTCAGAACCAGTATACTTCACATAGGGGGGCCAATGATACTGGATCAAATGCAACCTCGAATGGTCATTCCCATGCCCAGGGCCATACCCGTGGCCACGGCCACGGAAATGTAACGGCCAGTCAGGCAGCGGCTGCCAAATGGGGTAATCCTCGTAATGGACACCCTGCCAGCACTAACACCCCCTCTGTGCGACCATGGATCTATTTTAGAGAGAGCCCGTTTTATAGACTCAAACGACTGGTTAAAGGAAGCCCCGTTATGGCCCGTAAAGCGCCAGATGGAAGAGGAACCTGTAGGTTCCAATTTCCACTTGGCCCAGCAGAATCCGAGCAATTGGCCAATGGAAGTGACTATAGAATGTATGTTTTATGTGGTGTTTTCGACCCAAACCACACATCGGATATCTTTGTGGAGTTCCCCCAGCCCTTGGAGATCACTTTTAATGGTATACTGTTAAAGGATAACGTGAAGGGGATCAAGAATAGGCCGGGCACCGCCAAACCGGCTAATCTGACCCCCTATTTACGACCCAGCCCCTCGTTGAACAACCTGGAAATGGTTTATGCTTATGCCAAGGAGGATTATTTGGTCTATTGTTATGTAGTACAACTGGTTTCCCCGGAGGCCATCCTGGAACGGATACTAGCACAACCTCATATAAGTAAAGAGAATACAATCAGAGAAATCAAGAAAGAGAGTGGGCATTCTGGTGCTGGTGATGGAGTTTCCGATAGCGAAGACGACCTCATTGAAATGAGCACCACACTAACCTTGAAATGCCCTCTCT
This sequence comes from Kuraishia hungarica, assembly GCA_030567555.1. Lineage (NCBI taxonomy): Eukaryota > Fungi > Ascomycota > Pichiomycetes > Pichiales > Pichiaceae > Kuraishia > Kuraishia hungarica. The sequence goes on from JAJLSL010000010.1 coordinate 341,006, forward strand.
CCTTCTCTAGAATGAAATACCCCTGTAAGTCCATATACTGTAAACATCTCCAATGCTTTGATGCCTTCAACTTCCTACAATTACAAGAACAGGCAGCCACCTGGAGCTGTCCGATCTGTCAGTCTACCGTAGATGTGAAGAATTTGGGCCTGGATGAGTACTTGATGGATGCTCTTAACAAGACATCGGAGGATGCCGATGCTATTGAGATAGCTGACGATGGTACATGGAAAGTGAAAGTGGACGAATCGAGGGGGAGTAATAATAATAATCATAATAATAAAGATGGCAATGATGATGAGGAGGGGGAGGATGATGAGGGGGGAAAGAAGATCGTCAAGAAGGAGAATCTCAAGGAGGATGATGGAATAAGGGGGCCTGCTGGTAACACCCTCCATAGTCACAGTAATAGTCACAGTAATAGTAATAATTCCTTCAGCGCAACCCCGGATATAGAGATCATCTCTTTGGATAGCGAATCTGACGAAGAAGAGGATGATATTCCACTGAGTACTTTATCCAGATCTCATGGAAGAGCCGCCGTTTCTCCAGATACACCCCTAGACCAGTCGAGGGGCCAAAGAGACCAATCAGCAGTAAACTCAATAGGTCAGTCCGACACCCCGCCATTCAACACTTATGATAAGCCTACCCAGACTACGGCTGTCCGCTCTTCCCGTGTTGTTGCTTCCCCTGGGTCAGACGTTTCTTACCAGCCTTCATTGGACCTTAATGACAGCAGCAGTCCATTAACACCACCCGAAATCCCTGAGATCCCGCAATCAGAGGGTAATATAATGGAAGACGAACTGTTATTATTGGCTGGTGATAATGGGACTATAATGGAGCCCACAATCACTGATCCTACATTGTCTAATTTGACAGACATTGGACAACCGCCGACTAATAGCGCTCCTAATATCACCGCTGCTAATCAGACTCCTCCTGACAGACACTCCACTGCCAACTCCGCTAATGGGATATTACCCCCCTCACCATTACCATCCATGGGATCATTCTTACAAGCTGGAACACGTAGGTATGAAGAGCAATCAGTTAGTCAAGCGCAAAGAGCCAAATCCCCAATTGCTTCTTTAAGGTCTCCATTATCTCAACATTCTCAACATTCTCAACATTCTCAACCATCACTTGTTCGCAATAGTGGACTTCAGTCTAGTCAGTCCCCACTTGCACCTCCTCCGCCAATTGTTCCCCCTTCAACTGTTCCCCTACCTCCTTCTGTTCTTCCTGGTGGGCCGCTTCACGCACATCCCTCTCCTCCACTAGCTATTCCCCCACCACACTCAAATTCTTCGAACCCTCCCCCTTCGCCACCACCACACTCTTATGTTCCCACTAGGAAAAGACCGCATGATAGTCATAATAGTGATAACTCACCTCCGTCCAGTACATCCCATTCATCTGCTCCACCATTTAGACCACCTCCTTCTCATCGAACTCCTTCTTTCCGCTCAACTCCTTCATTCGGAATATCAGTTTCGAGAACTTCAAGAACTCCACCTTTCGGGGCTGTACCATCTGTGCCATCGGCTTCATCGGCTTCTGTCACTGGTACTACTACTACTACCACTGGACACCCTGCGCCACTATCGTTTGGAAATGATCCTTTTGCTTCACTATATGGAGAAAATGGAGCAGCCAGAACAACTCCGCCTTTTGGTTCGTCTATGCCCCCTTTTAATTCGTCGATCCTGTCATCAACAAATCGTAGAAATAATTTGGGGGTGACCTCCAATAATGCAACCAATAATAGTGCAGCTGATAGTGCGACTCAACATAGCCCAACCGTCCCCCGGACTTCTCAGACTTCACCGCCTGCTCCAACTTCTACCACCTCTGAGACTCACACTGCTCCAACTGGTCAAAATGGTCAAAATGGGCAAAATAGTCAGACTGCCCCAAGTGGACCATCTCCTCTTAGCACTCTGCCATCATGGTCTTCAAGCTCTCTCGTTAATACAAATAAGCCAGAAACCTTGGATACCTTGGATAAGGGGAATTCCAATATTTCCACTTCCACGGGTAATGATGCTATAGACATTGCAGTGAACGATGCAGTAGCCCACACAGATTTCAACCATGGTGAATCACCCACAACGAATGAACCACCAGCAACGAGTAGTACTCGGATTAATGAGATTGAAGCAACAGTCGAGAATGGAGCAACCACGGAGAATGGAGTACTTGGAGCAGCGGCGGAAAAGGATCCTCAGAATCCTCAGAACCCCCAGAAGACTCGGATTCCTAGTAGTGGAAAGGTTTCCAATACCTCTAATTTGCTTAGCCTTTCTATTAATTCCGATGCCATGCAGAAATTAGGCGATATTCTTAATAAAGCAGCGCCATCAAATGCAGCCACCACGTATGTTTCATCTGCTAATGAAACTCTCCCTTTGGATGACTCCCTCACCCCGGATGACTCCCTCCTTCTCCCACCACTTCCGCCTCCGCCATTCCCTCCACCTACTTCAACAGCTCCTGGTGTTCCCCCTGGTGTTCCTCCACCAGTGTTGACGTCTCCTCCTGTATTTTCTACTATAGATAATAACACCCTTAGTGAGAAGGCTAATCAGCAATCAATAAATGGCACTGGTTCACCGCTAGGTATGTCGGAGCAGCCTGAAAAGGCAGCTGAGAAGCCTAGTCATCTCAGCCATCCAATTGACCCAGGTGAACAGACATTGCAACACTCTTTGTCTGGCTCTGTCAACAACGATCTACAAGGGAAATCACCTTCATCTTCTCCAGAACCAATTAATGCCCCTAGAAAGAGACAACGGTTGGCCGCTCCTGTGGTGGATCTTACAGCTTCGGATGATGATGGGGTGAGTGAGATAAGTTTTGGGTGACCAAAGTATCTTGGCTTGGTGCAAACTCATATTGTATATTAGCATATAATGTATAAATAAATAGCATAACTGTACAGCGTATAGTGATATTTACATAATTAGATACTATAATTAGATACTATAGTATATATATACATATATAACAGATTATAATGACCTATCAGTGCCTCCGGCGAAAAGCTCATCCCACAAATGGTATTAATGTACCGGTACTCTTTCTATACTTCAAATAGTCATCACCAAAGAATACTACCAACCTTCTCTCCTCATCTAAACTTGTTAGTAAAAGCAGTCATGATATGTTGAAAGTCTTATATGATTCCCATCAAGATATGATGAAAGTCCTATACGATTTCCACCAACATGTGTGAAAATCCATACATATTTACGTAACTTACACCGAATTCGACTTGAGAAGAACCTCCATAATGCATAGGCAAACCCCAGTAGACAGACAGGATTCCTGAGTAAAAGCTGAGTACCAATGGCCCACCAGAAGAAACCAGCATAACTGGGGTGTCTTGACCATCCATAAACTCCTTCTGTGACCAAAACATGGTTTTTCTTCTTGGTTTCTGCAATCATATGGGAAAACGACAGCCCCGCTTTAATCATTGCAGCAGAACGGAGCAGTTGTCCCGTTACCAATAGGGCAAAGCCTATTGTAGCAACGGAGGAGTAAGACGTTTTAAAGCTGGGGAAGAAGTACATCTCCAAAATGGCTTCAATGAGAGAAATGGTGTGAGCAACCAAGTATGAAGTTCCATTATGGATCAAGAATGCTAAAAAAACTGTTAGTAGAGAGTTTCCGAGATGTCTAGGAGGATATAACTATAATGGAAGAAAATTATCATTCGCCCCCCACCCACACATCAGGTTATCCACATATGGAAATAAGTCCCCAGGCTACTTACAATCCTTGTTGACTTTATCACTGTTGAACTTTGCAGTTATGTAATACTCTAAGAAATGGAAAAGAGCCAATGCAGCCAAGTATATACCTGTTGATTTGAATGTAAGGTCTGGAATAGAGGATAGGGAAATGCCAAAGAATACTCCTAGTATAGCAGCAGTCAGAGCAACTTCATCCAGTGGGTTCTCTTTTAATATTTGATGTGATAGTTCGATAGGGAATTCCATGGTTTGCGGTTCCAGTTCCTTATCTTGAGGTTCTGGCTGCTGTTGGACTTCCTCGTGAAGTTCTACTGTGGATTCGTCAGATGTCATGCTGGGTAGAGTATGAATGGAGATGTATGGATCTGGGATGGAATATTCCTGTTTTTGTTCTCTATATTTGTGAAGGATATAGTGGTTCCATAAGTATATTCAAAAGGGGATTCGGTATTCACTATGACATCGATTGTGATATCTATTGTGTCATATATCGAATTATATATCGAACAGTCTTGGTATCCTTATAACCACTACAGTCTAATGACCAAAATAATGTGACTGATGTTTCAGATTCTTATCGGCTCCCTTCTCAGTTCTCGGTTCTCGGTTCTCCCTGGCAGATGCACAATGCGAATCAAAAGAGACAAATAAGTAAGATAGATAACCCACAAACTGTATCAGAGAGGTAACCGTCAAATTCCCCCAAATCGCGTATACATGATATTTCCCTGATATTCTTCACCCCTCAGGCAATTGAAATCCAAAACGCCTTAGCGCCAACCGCAACGCTGCTTGACGCATCCATTTCGCACTAACCATGTACTTTTCATGTAGTGTCATGTATAATTTAGTACACCCAATCTGTAGGCCATTAATAGTGGGGTAGACAGGGCCAGAGGGAGAGACAGGCAGGGAAGGCAGGAGGGCAGAAAGGCAGAGAGGCAGAAAGGCAGGGAAGGAGGCCTGTTGCACTGTCCACTACTGTTTAACATCAGTGGGATCTACTACAGTAGTATCAAGGGAGGAAAGGGAGGAGGATGTTCCAATCACCATTATTACTCTGGTGGACGATAGTTGGTAATAGGTAATATCTTTTACTTTTTTGCCCGACTGATCACGATAATCTACGATAATCTACTTTAGCCAGGTCCCTGCTTCTCGCTCTCCCTCTCTCGCTCTCCCTCTCTCCCTCTCCCTCCCTTCCACTCCTTCTCCATCTTACAGTTCCCCCCATCCCCCCATCTCCTTACCTGCATAGCACTGTCTGAGAATTGGAAATAGTTGCCTATTTGAGATGAATCAATGGGTTACAGCACTGAGCAAAGGGGAGCTGAGCTCCTCAAAAGGACCAGCCCACTGCTATCAGCCAGCTGGTCCAGCCTGAGAGACTGGGAGAAGGACACAGAGATAGAGACGGGTACAAAAAGAGTCAAATGAGAAGCAAACGATCATAAAGTGGAAGCGGAAGATGTGAACACATAAAGATAAATATAATCGAATAAATGGTAATCAAATAATGTAATAAATAAAATATAATCTTTAGGGGTAATGTAGTTGATATTGCTTTGGCGATTTCAAGGGGAGGGGAGGCTCCCCTTATGATCCGACCGCCTCCATTTCCTACCCCATTGACTTACTTTTTCCTCTAGTCCTTTTACCCTTTCATATTCCGCTTACCGTATTCCCCTTGCCATATTCCCCCCTTGATATTTATCTCCACATACTATCCACACAACAGCCCACAACTATTCCCCCACTTTGCAACATCTACAATCCTTATTGCTCAAATAAAATACAAGACATCAATCATTAAGAGTATAAAAACTAAACATCGGTTGATCTTTGATAGATCAGAAAGATAAAAATGCCTTGGATGTAGTGCAGGACCCCGGTACGATACTCCTGCTGTTAAAATAGTAATAATAAACAAAAAGGACTGCGATGAAAAAAAAACCATTAAAAACTTTTCTACAGAATAGTCGTATATATCCCTATCCTGTGTTATTTTAGTACAGGTACTCAAAGTCGGGATTCTCATCACCCTTGAGGATCCTCTCCCTTGATGAGGTGATGGAACTCCACTTCTCTCTGTAGGCCTCGGTCTTCTTCTGCTTATTCCTGTAATACACGAGGAAGAAATAGGCAAAGATGAAGAAGATGGAAAAGACTGTGCCACCAACACATACTCCAAGACCCAAAAGGTATCTTGGACCATCCTGGTTGGGGAACACCCATGGGCTGATCATACCACCAATGTTACCGAATCCAATGGTGTAGGCAATACCAACGGATCTTCTCAAATGACCACCAAAGTTCAACGAGTACCAACACACGATCGAAGGCATGGCAGAGTAGAGTCCCATGGCAATCAAGAAACATCCTCCGTATCTGGTGTGGACGTTGCCTGCAATAACCATGGCCATTCCCACAATGGCGATCAGACATGATAAAATGGCAAACGGCAACCTTCTACCCCACTTATCAGACACGTAGGATGTGAGGATGGAGTAGCCAAAGGCAGCGAGCCATGGGTAGATGGAAGCACGTTGGGCATCCATGGCGGTGTAACCAAGTTCGTTGATGATGGTGGGGGCAAAGTATGCGTAACCATACGAGGGGATGATAATACCAAAGTAACCAAGAGAACAGAGGTAGATCATTGGGTCCTTGAACACCTTTCTCACATCCGCAAAGGTGAGCTTCTCCTCGTAACCGGAATGACCAGTGTAGATGGAGAGCTTCTCCTTCAAGAACTTTCTCTCGCTATCGTTGAGGAATCTCGCCTCTTCTGGGAAATCGGCTACGATAAAGTACAGCACAAATGCCAAACCAGCGGTGAAAGCACCTTCAATGATGAAAATCCACTGCCAGTTCGCAAGACCATGGACTCCGTCAAGGTTGTTGATCTTAAAGGCAAGGGCACCAGCACATCCTCCAGCCAAACAGGTGGTTGAAAAGAAAGTGGAGAATCTCTTTTGAGACTCCAACTTGGTGTAGAAGTTGGACAAAATGTAGAAAAGAGCAGGGAACGAACCAGACTCAAAAACACCGAGCAGAAATCTGCAAGCAGTTAACGCACCGAAATTGGTGGAGAATCCCATGCCGATGGTGACGATACCAAAGAGGAAAATACACGTGGACAACCATATGTGGGGCTTGATAACCTTAAGACAGTAATTTGACAAAACCTCGAAAAACACATATGGAACGAAAAATACAGTAAGCGCAATGTTGAACTGGTTACCAACAAGTCCAAGCGACGCCTCCATACCGTAAACCTTGGCGTTGGAGATATTCACTCTGTCCAAGAAGGCAAGGAAGTAGAGAAGACAAAATGCAGGCACGACGCAAACGTCGATCTTCCACATCAACTTGCGGTGGTTGATACCATATTCCTGTGCGAGCTTTTCAACTTTTATGGCCTTCTCCTCGTTGGTGAGAGAGAGATCGTTATCTGAGACATAGTCTGACAAGCTCTGGTCAGATACATGAGCGTTGACTTTCGCCTCGAGACTGGCTGACGAAGACATGGTGAAATCGAGTCTGAAGTGGAGTATTCAGCGGTTCTGTTCAGCAGGTGTGCTCTGTGGGTGTCTGTACGTCAAGGAAGAGTAGTATATCTGGATCCCCTTCTCTTTTTATATATCCTCTTTGCAACCCCACCCCTTCCAGTCCCACTTCTCCGGCTGGAAAATGCCAAGCGGAGAAAATGCCCACAGACATCCCGAAGAGTCATACAGCTTATCCATCTCGTCTCCATTCCGAGGTTGAATATGGGGTAAGCCGTTATAGGCCCGGGAAGTTTGCTCCTCACGGGAGTGATCTCCCTCTTTGATGTACTTACTCACTTGAAGTGTGTGTCGGAGGTGCAGATCACCTGCATATGCCATGCATAAAGTGTCTCCTTTTCAAGTAGAAAGGTGCGACATTCGGCACCGATCTGCGTTTCTATTGGCTATTTGCATCCACCCTAGGCGCATAGACACGAAACCCTTCAGCTGGTGCATTATGGGGTTGATTGCAACCTGGAATATGCGAAGAAGAAGTCAAGTCGAACAGTACCGCACTAGGAATAAGCCGATCCGGTAGCGGGGCAAGAAAACATTGGGTGGGGAATATGAATGAGATGCTGTAGAAGCAGAGATATTAATATGATCAGAATATCGATCATCGATCATCGATCATTACGTAGGGTATGGATGTAGAAGATACTTCTCTCTCTCTCTCGAGGTTCACCTCCCAACTCCACAGTGACATCTACCCAGCGTCCATTACTGTTTTTTTTCGCAACTCCTGAGCGTGTGGGGGAGGGGAAAGAATCAAATAGTACATGCCCCTCTTGAGGTATATTTTTTACCGCCTGCCTTTTTTCATGCCCGTCGTGCTTACGAAAAGGTCATCACTTGCTGCTTTTCGTTGCGGGATGATATCGTTAGGGGCCGATGTCACCGCTGTGGAGAAACTGCACCTATCCTATATTTATCCATCTGCTGCTGAAGGAGATCAAGGTTTCGCATAAATAGACGAACCGCGGAATTTCAACTGTTGGTTCCGTCTAGAATTCACCTCTTCTTAGGTCACGCATCCTCTTCTCCCGCTCTTTCAACGATCATCCGGTTGTCGTTCTGCTGGATGTCAGACGTCTTCCCCCATCTATAGGAGTAGCACGCCGAGTAACTCCCAGTACCTGCCTAACACCCCACTTGCCCCGCAGTGCAGAAAGAAGACAAAGTTGGTATGGCATTACATGAAATTACTACATGCCAACTCCACCATCTACCACCGTCTCCTCCTTCCACCCCCCGGCAACCCCAATGTGATTCATCCGCCTTTGCTGTCGTAAAGTCCTCGTGACAATAATGTGACTGCTCGGGGCTGCCCGTAGGCTGTCCCCCCCCCCTCCCCTTTCCCCCTCCACCTTCCCCAATCCACGCACCTCCCTACCTTCTCTCCGTCCCATCTGAAGGAAGTAGCCAGAGGAAGTCAAGAGGATCTCCAACCATTGTCTTCAAGATTGAACGCTTCAACAACTTACAACGCAAGGCTGGATCATACATGACATGACATGACATGAAAAGATAAGCTTAAAAAATACATCTAAGCATAAAAGCTTGCTGATGCTTCCCTTGCATATAAAAACGTCTTACTTGCGCCTTCCCGAAGGTGTCTTTTTGCTAGTATTTAATTTGTCGTGAGATGGGCCAGCTTGCGCTACCGCCTCTACCCGAGAGATGTCACCTCCCCGATGGTTACCGAGCAGCAGCGGCATGGAGAGTTGATAAGGGAAAGGAGGCCACAATGGGGTGAGCCTGTGGGGTCATTTCACCCGATCTAAATATATTCCACAGTAGGCAGTGTTGTTATGATCATGGCAATTATTTATTATTTATGATTTATTTGTTCATGTCATCTATCCTGCAGTAGAGATTAACTACTCAATCATCCATCAACAGAGTAGTGTAGAGTGTAGTGAGAGAAGTGCCTATCTCTCCCTCCCGGCCCATTGCCCAGTGCTGAGTGCCCATTACTGCAGCTATAAGACCCACGCCAACCCCACAATCTCTAGCTCGAATCTCAGTGAGCCCCTGCTTTATCCAATCAATCCGAAATCTCACCTCGAATCTCAGCGAGCCCCGTGCTTTATCCAATTAATCCGAAATCTCACCAGTTCGGTGAACCACCTCCCCCCCCACCACCCCCCCCCCCCCCCCCCTCCCTCGGCATTTGTATTGATCCCCTATTCTTCCTAGGAAGCCCGGTCTCATGGTTAGTCCCACTCTTCCCCCTCTTGCCCATAAGCCTGGCCAGCTACCCAGTTCGAGTATCTATGCCGGCCATCTAGGCTGGGCAAACCACCGGACAAACCTCTGTGGTATACGCCGCACAACCACCCATGCAAGCCCCCAAGCCTGTCATTACGAAGCTGAACAGTATACCCTGCTGCTGGTGGCCGGACCCTTCTGGACACCTCCTGGATACATCCTGGACCCTTCTGACCCAATAGAGCCTCATTGGTTCCTTGCTAGTTCCCAATTGGTAATTTCACCCCAAAAAGTAAAGCCTCACCGACAATAACACCTCAACTACGGGTAAGATAATCAATCGTACAATGGTGAATTTATTGCCAATAATGGTATGCAGTATAATACAAAGGTATCTGAAATGTTGTAAGCACAAAAGAAAGAAAAAGTGATAAAGAAAGACAGTCTAACAATGGATATAAAAGAAACAATGAGGGACAAGACAGATGGAAAGATAAAAATTTATATATAAAGACAAACAAAAGAGTTGATCCCTCTCAATGCATGAACCAAGTTCCTCCTCCTCCTCCTCCTCCTCCTCCTTGGCTCCCCCTCTGGCTTTTGACGGCCCTTCCTGCTCCTCCTACATAATCACACAGCACTTGCTTTCACTTCTCTCCACAGCTGGAGCAGGTGTCTGCTGTAGACCTCTTGCCGCAGCCGGAGTTACTGGAGCAGCAGCAACTGGAGATGAAGCTACCGGAGCAACTGATTTATCGTCCTGCCCAGCATTTTCCTGAGTCCCTTGGTCATCCAGATCATCAATAGGAACTTGCTCTCCTTCAGTGAAAATCTGCGGCTGGGCACGCTGCTGGGGGAGATCACCTTCATCATCTGAACCTTCTGGAGCAGGAGAGGCTACAATGTTGTTTGTTGAGCTGCGCAGTGCCAATTCGGCTGTCTTGATGAAAACCTCATCCACGTTAAGCTTCAACTTGGCACTACATTCCAAAAAGAAATCACAGTTCAACTGGTTGCAAAGAGTCTGGCCATCATTGTGAGACACCTGTCGTTCACTTTCACGGTCACTCATAGCCCCCAATAGCATCAGAGGGGGCATGTTTTCCTCACGGAATCTCAGCACCTGTTGGTGGATGATCATTGCTGTGTCAAAGGACACCTTAGAGGTGATGGTGTAGACGAGAATAATTGCATCTGCCTTCAGAATCTGGGCTTCTCTTGTGTCTGAGTACTCATCTAGACCAGCAGTGTCCACGATATCGAGCACATACTCTTCGCCATCAACTGTTTCCTTACGGCCGTAAGTGTCTTCGATATTAGGATCATAGTCTAGAGGGAAATGGGACTGGACATACTGTAGAACCAAAGCGGACTTGCCCACTCCGATGTCACCGAGAGCGAGGATATTTATATGCTTCAGATGAGGCTGAGGGAAAAAAAGGTGTTAGTAGTTGAATTGGTAAATCAAGAACGTCTGTACTGAGTTAACTGGACCCAACGTTGGCATGCGTGCTACTTACTGGGAATCTATTGAGGGCTGACATTCTGAATTTTGGTTATGCGGTGTTGGTCTCGTGAAGCGATGCTGTAAAATGTTCTATATGTATTGAGTTGTATTCTGACCGGTAATTATCCACAATAGGACAGAATGGCTGTGAATGTAGGGAAGGGATGTAATAATCGGAAACCTTAAGAAAGACGGAGTAAGTGCGCGAGGGAAGCAGGAGCCGAGCGGCGTATGACTTGATATTTGTGGTGTGATGGTGTAGGACCGAAGCTAAGCTAACGCTCTCCGTAATGATGTAGCACTATCTTTTTCCGCTGAGAACGAGAAAGGAACAAAGATGGGGGAAGAAAACAAGAAGAGACCCCTAAACTAGTCGAAAATGGTGTATGCCCGCTGTACAGGGGCACAATGCCACGCAACAAAAGGGGAAATTAAAACTACCACTCGGCTGGAGATTCACCTCGCCTCACCAAAGCGGGTGGTGGGAAAGGGAGCCCAAGCCGGATGAACTGGCAGAAAAAGAAACGTGAAGCCAACGGTTTTCGTGTCGGTATCAAACACAGACGTTATGCGTCTTGCCCAAAACAGCATGCAGGATGGGATTCTCCACCATGAGGAGGCATGACAGATTTGGTTAAATGGGGAGTGGAGAAGACGAAGAGGCGCCAGGTGGTGGTGGTGGCGATGGTGATGGAAATGGTGATGGTGGTGGGTCATTTATATATTCGATGCGACTACATTTAATTTAAATCAGTAGGGGAGACAGGCAATAAAAAAACACCAGGGCCGGCCTATAAATGATGGCATCTAAGCTTGAGGTAGAAGGGAACTAGAACCGAGTCCCTTCATGCAGGTGCGTGTTCTCTCCTCTCCCCTCCTCTCCCCTCCTCTCCTCCTCCCCCAGGCTGTGAGGGCTACCCGATGGTCCTACCAAGCTAACCGACTGTGCAATGAGTTCCACACTCCTCCCCTCTTCCCTCTCTTAGTCCGTTCTTGGTAGCTACAGCAACCCTATACGCATACGGTAGTGTAGTGTTCCCCCTCTGTGCTTTTTCGCTTCTTTTTTTTCTACTCTTCCTCCCCATATCTGCTCAATTTGCCATTCTGGATCCCTTGATCGGTGGTCCTCGAGCAAGCCTAGCCCGTACATATGGATAGTACGAGAAAATGCAGTGCATGCATATTCCTGCAGGACAAGAGTGCTACTAGTGTTACCCGCAGGCCACCTTTTGGTACAACCCCACGATTCTCGCCTTTCGCCGATGCCCACAATGGCTGTGGTTGCTGCGTGGTGATGTGAGTGCAATGCCCTGTGGGGAAGCACAAAACTCAAGGGAAGCAGTGGCTGCAGGCAAAGCGACGGGGGCTGCAAGTAAATGGCCGAGGGATGCAAGAACGGGGGCTTCAAGCAAAGGGAAGGGCTTCAAGCAAAGGGAAGGGCTTCAAGCAAAGGGAACGGGCTTGCAGGGAAAGGGGAACAGGCTTGAAGGGAAAGAGCAGAAGATTGCAGGCAAAGGGTCGCAGAAGCTAAGGAGGACCACAGGGCAGCAGGGCAGCAGGGCAGTAGGGCAGTAGGGCAGTAAGGCAATAGGGCAATAGGAGAGCTAACGGGGAAATACAGGAAAATACAGGGAACGTATGGGGAAAGTGATGGGAAATATGGCGACTCGGCTAAGGAAAGGGAGGCAGGAACGATCCGGGCCAAACAATGAGACATTTCGGAGATCTCAGCAATGATGTCATGGAAGGTGGGGACGGATCTACGGGTGTATGAAATATATTGGAAAACAGTAACAACATAGTGTAGATAGAAATGGCATAGGGAAAATATTTCATTTCTTTTGAACTTCCGCGGTCATCGTGAGTTTACCATGTGTTGCCCTTCCCCTTTCCCTTCCCCTTCCCTGCTCTGCTTCCCCTCTCTTTCCTTCCCTTCCCTTCCCTTCCATTCCCTTTCATTCCCTCCCTGCGTCTCTTAGATTCCTACGAAGGTTCAGTTCCTGCAGGCTGTGGAGGGGGGTGGAGAAACAACTCACCACTATAAAATCAACTATAAAATCAACCCAGGCTGTGGTGGTTATTGTGATAGTGAAAAAAGCCTCCAATATATTGCCACAGATATATTGATTGCATATCGCACATATAATCCAGAGAGGGGAACTAAACTACAATGGCGTTCTTTCTGTACGGTAGTGCCATACTGCAAACCATAATTTGTACATTGTTTCCCCTTTCATCAAGCCATATCACGCAGGTTGCCCTGGCTGTCTGCATGATAAGCATCCCCTCTCATTGATAATCATCCCCTCTTATTGATATGACCGCCATGCCCTCGTGTTCTCTCTTTGTCTTTCTTTTCTGGTCGTTTCTTTTAGTTCCACTACCCTTATTGGGGAATGCGTGAATTGAATTAGCTCAATTATCACGGAACATTCCATACTTTTCCAATATGCGTGTAGGTCGTTGTCAATGTAGTTTGGCTCTTCCTCCTCTCTTCGTTGGAGTCCTTGGTCATCTTTCCGTTTCTGCAAGGAGATTTGGCGGCATTTGATATCTCCGGCTACTAATCCGTTGTCAAAACGGCCTGGCAAGAGAAGGGGAATGCATGTAATATATCCGGTTGGTACGCTAGGATCCCCGAGTAGGGCCAATCATTATCTACTACAAAGAAATGGTGTAAAGTGGGATAGCTTACTTGATATGCAGTATTTTATTTCATCAATAAATAATATGGTACAAATGTAAATCGCCTAACCTGCTGTCACCAATCTACACATCCAGACATTGTGTCAAAGTGTCCGAGTGTCTAAGTGTCGTATGGTGTCTTGTAGAATGCAGAAAAAAATAATCATATAACGGTTCACCTATAGCAGTCCTGTAAAAGTCCACCTACTGAAGCCCGACTATGCTCCTAATACTCCTCAGCTTTAACTGTGGCTTCAACAACTTTGGCAAGTTTCTGGAACACCATATTGGATCCCTTCTCTTTCACCAAAGTGACTGTTGAGTTCTCCCCAGGACCCGTCTCCAATGATATGGTAAACTTGAGAACCCTACCGTGTCCATATCTAGATGGAACTTGTACAAGAAACTTTCCCAAGTTCTCGTCATAACCCACCCGAGTAACTGATCCCTGACGTTCTCTTTCTCCCAATGCCTCCACCAGGCTCAAGTAGAGCTCTGGAACAGTCAATGTAGAGATAAATGAGGCTGTCTTCTTTGGCTTTTCAATTTTGGGGGCCTTTGGCCTCTTGGGCTCCTCGGCCTTGGATGATGACTTACGAGAACTCCACCCGAAAATCTTCTGGAACCAATTGACATTTTCATCTGGAGTTGACGACGATGCAATAGCCGTAGAACCGCCACGTCCTCCCTTTGGAATTGGATCCATGGGCGAAGTATCTACAGGACCAGTACTAGTCTGATAGGGCACTTTGGGGGCATCTCTTTTGGGCACAAGTGTCATGATCATCTGTTTAGTGGTTCTAGTAGTTTTTCCTTCTACCGTGCGAGTAGTGGCTGTAGCCACCGAATTCCTGTTCTTTGACAAGTCATTTAGAATACCAGCACTCTCTCTACTGGGGGCGAATGCTCCTTCAGTCGAAGGGGCAGCGGTCATCCTGGAAGACAATAGGCTTCTATAATGACTGCCGCTCATTCTCTGGGCATTACTAGCATTGCCTGCTCTGTCAGGCATATCGTTCAATCCGCCAAACGTCATCATCGAACCACGTCTCTTGTTCGTATTCCACTCATCCTTGGCATTATCGATATCGTCAAACCCTACAGTATCGGGCTCAACAACCACATCTTCAAAGATTGTGGTATCTTCATCAGGAACAACAGGCAGTGGATGTGACCAAGGCATATGTTGTTGCTGTTGAAGCTCCTGCTCTTCAGGATCCGAAAAGATTGGGTTTCTGGCATTTATGTCACTCTTGGGATTATCGTGCTTGTCGTATGTGTAGTATACTGATTTCCTCTCCTTCTCGGGAGTCAATGAGAAGCGGTTGTTGTACTCCTTCGGAAGGTCGTCATTCCCTCCTACAAACAAAGAACCTCTAATATTAGTGACATTGGGCTGGATCACAGTGGAATCCTGTGTAGATGAAGTAGACTCTACCTTTCTATGATGTCTGATCGTAGAAGGTGAAGTGGGGTATCTTCCAAGAGCACTTTTCCTATAAGCCGAGTTGAGATCTCCTTCAATCTCATAGCCAGCATCAGCATCGGCAAACCTCTCGTCTATTGGACTTTTAACCTGAGACAGAAACGCCTGTCTCTGGGCAATAGCCACTGGAGTTGCCGTATGAAACGAGTACGATGCATCGCAATCAAACGAGACATCAGATCCACTAGCAGCATGCGACACTCTTTCGCGGTTTCCGTTGATTGGGCCCCCATCGGAATGCAACGACTTGCGTTGGTGTTGAGAAATGGCTTTTGATATACGTTGTTGTTTCCTTTCTTCAACTGTTCTGTTATACTGATCAACAGACAACTGGGTGTTATCAGAGGCAAGAAACGAGGACAGATTCCTAGTAGAGGTTGACTTAGACGAGGCTAGTGCAAATTCAGGCTTGGGTAGAATGCCGGTGGATTTCTTAAACTGGTAACTCGTCTCGTGAAGTTTGAATGAATCTTGCCCATTAGGACGTCTACCAGCACCAGCACCAGAACCAGATGGATCACTATAAGAGTTCAAGTTGTACCCGTTAAGAGTGCTTAGTCTGACTCCCAGCCTGCCCAATACGGAAGAGGCATTGTCGCTAAAGGCTCTCTTCGACGTTTTAGGATCAAGAGATGAAATATAGCTGGGTTGTGAACTGGCATTAATACTACTATCAAGGGTGGTAGGTGGTCTACTCTGTCTACTTTCTGACTTTGTCTCTTCAGTAACATCGGCCAATTTGTTTCTTTGTTGTTGCTGATGCTGTTGTGGCTGCCTCTGTTGCAACTGTTGGGTCTGAATTGCCCTGGGATTCAAAGTAGCCAAGTTTCTCTTTGAAGTGGTATGGGGGATATGAGAAACTGGAGTCAACACTCTGGTGTCATCCAATGTGTTGCGAATTGTGGAGGGAGCAGCAGGTGCAGCAGCCGCTTCACTCGCCACCTCTTTCAACTCTCCTACTAGAAGTGTCTCCTGGCTCACTACATCCGCTTCATCACTTGCCAAATCATCATCATTGAATATAGTGGGGCTCTCTGTGAAGATTTGATCACAGAGATACTCAAAATCCATAATGTTGCTATGCAAATGGCGATTATCAGAGACTCTATTGCCGCCTCGGTTATTGATATTCACTTTCTTACTATTAGGCAGAGCAGGCAAGGCAGGAAGACCAGGAAACAGAGGTTTTTCTGATCTGGACGATAACAGTGATCTTTTAGATGACATCCTAGAAGAGGTGGTGAGACCACCACCACCGTTCCTGGCAGTTCTACCACTTAAGCCATTCTTGGTAAGGGAAACACTACTATGAAGAGAACTTAAAGACTGTTTACGATGGGCAAAGGCGATGCTCTTCCTATGTGAAGAAGATACGGGAATTCCAGTTCCTGCTGTAGTGTTGTTGTGGTTTGGTTTAGACCTCTTGGAAAGTGGCTGGCGTGTTGACTCGCTATTACTCAGGTCAACGTTTACAATCTTGGTGGTTTGGGACCTAATCTCAACGCCATTTGAATCATGGACCGTAGTAATAACAGTTGAAGTAGATCGTGGAAGAGAAGTGGTTCCACCACCCGCAAGAGAGGCATGTGATTTCTTACCCTTTATCTTCTTTGGGCTTCCATCCCCTGCATGGGCGTTTCTATACTTTTCCAATAATCTATAGAACATCTTCTCCGGGTTATTGCCCTGTTGGACAAGTTTCCTGATGATCTTGGCCTTGTCAATTCCATGCCATAGTGTCTGTAGGTTATGAAGGAGTTCATTATCCACATTCATAATGGGGGAATCATCGTGCACTTCAGGCAGGTTGAGTTCGGCACCCAACGATGACGAGGCAGTCGGATCCTTCTTGGTCCTATAAGCCCTCAACAGTGGATGGCTGAAGATCTCTTTCATGGTGATTCTGTCTTCTGGTCTCACCCTCAACATCCTAGTGATGAGATCCTTTGCCTCGGGGGAGATATAGCTGGGCATGTTGAACTTACCAGTCTGCACCTTCATCAACAACGTTCTCACGTTGGGGTCATCAAAGGGCAAATGACCACTGAGAAGTGCAAACAATATAATACCACACGACCAAATATCACTGGGCGCTCCATGATATGTCTTACCAGCAACAATCTCGGGAGACGCATAATGCGGAGAACCACATGAGGTCTCCAACAAGTTTTCACGAGTCTCAAGGGCTGCCATACCAAAATCAGCAATCTTGATATTATGGTGTTTATCCATAAGAAGGTTCTCTGGTTTGAGATCACGATGACAAATGTTGAACTGGTGACAATAATTTACCCCCGAGATGATCTGTTTGAAATAATGCACAGCCTCTTTCTCTTCTAGACGACCCCTTCTGATCAAATAGTCAAAGAGCTCTCCTCCCTCTATGTATTCTAAAACAAGATAAAGCTCTCCTCTGTTTTCCCACACGTCATAGAGACCCATAATGTTGGGATGGGATATGAGTTTCATGATGATTATCTCTCTTTCAATACCGTAGGGGAGTCCATTGGCATCTATGCGTGGGTCAGTGCCACCAGTCCTGGCGTCCTCATTGCTTATCGCCGCTGAAATAGTTGCTTTGGGCACAATCTTCACTGCTGAAAGTTGTCCTGTGACGCTATGTTTGGCTAATCTCACTCTACCTGTTGAACCTCTTCCAAGGGTTCTGCCCAGACGCCATGGGCCCACGTGATTTTGAGCTTTTCTCTTTGAAGATGAATTGGTGGATGCTCCAGAAAGACGCTTGTTGGCGTTGGCAACGCTTTCCACCACTTTATCCAGTTGTGTGGCCTTATTGGTATTGGCTGCAGGAGTGGTGGAGATGACACTTGAGTTCTGATCTATTCGAGACAAAACCGCTCGCCTGGTTGCTGCTTGAGAAGCTGCCTGTGCTGCTGAAGCTGCCATTGTAGCCATTGTGTGTGTGTGTAGTTGTGTAAGGTGATTCTACGGTTAATCTCTCAAACGTGTGATGCGACTCTATTTATGGGGGGTTATGCCATGAATAGGAATGTGTATGAAATGTGATGTGTATGGAATCAGTAGGAGGCCATGCTAGTATGATGCAAAGTAATGACACGAATGAGTACTGCGGCCAGTCAATTATTGCCTTGAGTCAGAGGAGGATCACGAGGATCACCACGAGATCAGTCAGTGTTGATCGGTATGGGGGTTATAGACACGCCTGAGTCGTATAGACTATGTGAGCGATATGTGATATGTGCTAGGGGCTATGTGCTATGTGCTATGTGGGCGGTCTCTATCAGCAATCTACCAACCCAACAACTAATGCTGAACGATATAGAGCAAGTCTCAAGTTAGGGAGATCAACTCAAGTCAGACCAATAATATAATATAATCCATACTTGACAAACCCTAAAACCTTCCAATCGTCCCGAACTGTTGTGCTTCTCAATTCACACAACATCAACTACGGCCTACAGTCTACCAACCGCCTACGGCCTACAGAGCTCGTTTTGCTTGGTGCTCGCCGCTACAACAACGGCCCAACCCAAATCATGCACCTTATGCATGGGAAAATCACGCTAAGGTACGTGTTGTTTGTATTTTTCCGTGTCCAGCGCGTTTGGGTATGGCACGTTTAAGGAGGGTTGCTACAAAAGTGCACCCAATAGTTTGTCACGCCCTTTCGATATATGCAAGGCGTCTCGAGACGCGCCTTGAGGGGCAGGGGTTGTCGAGGGAGGGAAGAGTAAAGGGAAGAGAAAAGGGAAGAGTAAAGGGAAGAGGAAGGGAAGGGAAGAGTAAAGGCAAAAGTAAAGTAAAGAGAAGACGAAGGGAAGACGGAGGGAGACGGAAGGAGACGGAGAGGGAAGAGATCAGCGCCCAGGTGAGGAAGAGCTGGGCGTTGGTGGTTGCCTACTGGGCGTTGGTGGTTGCTTATTGGTTACTTACTGATTACTTACTGGTTACTAACTGGTTACTTACTGGTTACCTACTTGTTACCTGATGGTTACTTACCGGTTATTGTAGTGTGTTATTCCACGTGAGCAGTACGTAGACCTGGTTGCGTTGAGTCCCATCAGTGGGAGATACCATCAGAAGGAGGTGACATCTGCAGGCGTAGTGCCAGTCCTCCCTACTAGTCGCCTCGCTTGGGCACTGGTCCTTGGTCCTTGGTCCTTCCTCCCTCCCTTGGCCTCCCCTCAACTCTGCTTACCTATTTACACGATACTATTTTATACGAAACTATTTATACACAAAAATCTAATTATCATGCATACCACCCACCATGCTATTGGAATATTATCTAACTAGTCATTTACTCTTGAACCTGACCTTGAAACATCAGTGATCTCCTCTTATAATCCCCTCTGATAATCTTAAAAATATATGTGTAGATATATACATATGCTTATCATGCGGGCTCTGCACCTGCCGCTGCCACTGCCGCCTTCTACTACAGGATGCAATCTGGTCTGCATGGGCCCCCATGTTCTGTCACGCCTGCCACGGCCTGCCACAGCCCACTTCTACCACTGCCTCCTACCACGGCCCACTTCTACCCACTCCTACCACGGCCGACCCTATCCACTGCCACCCCTACCCACTTCCACCCCAGGCTTCCACTCCCTCCCGGGCCGTGCTTCCCTTCCCTTCCCTTCCCTTCCCTTCCATGCAATCCCCTGCTGTCTCTTACAATACCCCAACGTCCCAGCCTCCGCCTCAGCCCGGAACGTTAAATTCCCCAATCTGCTGTTTGGGTCCCAGAGAGCCAAAAATAGCCAGGCACCTCAGCAGCGTAGAGAGGTAACACATCCCGATAACATTCGCCGTTATAAATGTAATCAGCATCAAAACATAACCTGCTGGATTTTGCATATAAGATCATTCACATAAGATTATTCACATAATATTCTTCAACTATTTATTTATTATTCATACACCCATCACCCCATTCGCTCACTCTCATAGTGCATACGTACGGGCTTCCACTCTATTCATCGAGCCATCCCATCAGTTATCCCATCCCTACCGTTGGCACCAGCATAAACATCATAATCACAACATCTCAACCAGCCACTTTATAATTGCCCACTACTTTTGCAAAAAATGATGTCATCATGGAAACAAAAGCTAAAGGACACGCATCTGACGTCGCCCTTCTCGCGTTCCACTAAAACACCACCGGCTTCCAACTCTTCAACTACACCAAAGGATGATATGAGCCTGGCATCTTCGTCGATTGCGCCCAAACAGGGCTCGGATCCTTCATTTAACGATGATTCAAGCACTTCCAATACCCCCACCTTGAATGCTGTGTACTCTTCCAACTTGCCCAGCCCTACAAAGCCACAACCAGCGCATACACAGGATCATAAGGATAGTGGAGATTTCATAGCAGACCACGCAGCCGCAAGCACTAACAACATCACCTCAGGATACCCAGCGGGAAGTCATGTGTCGCAAAATGAAAACAAAGCCATTGGTGGTGCTGTATATGGCGGTGCCGCCAGCTCTACCCCACAGGGAAGCTCTGATCTGTTCCCCAACACCAATAGTTCGGTGAGCAACACCAACTTAAACAATAGCAGCAGCGTGGGAAACTCTTCGTCCAATAACGTAACATCTCTAACGAACTCCCTTAATAACCTCAACATTGATATCCCTGCTATTACAGCCCAGCTGGAGAACACAGACCCCGTACTTGCAGTGCCCGAGAAGGGGACTGCGGGTACCGGGGGCATTGATTCTTCAAGGCTGAGTGCTACAACTACTGCCACCTCCGCTGGTTCCACCCGCCCGGGCTTATTGACTGTAAAGATTTACAGCGGTAATGATATCAAACTGCCCATTCCTCTCAAAATAGCAAAGCCCGTGCTGTCCAAGCTGGCACAGACGGGTGTTAATGTGGATACCCAAGCCTTGGAGGGCAATATCGATAGATTACTCGAATTGGCCTACAACGCTTCAGAAGATGAACGTAAAGAAGTGGCATTGTTGATGACGAAATCGTTGCCAGCACTTGTTTCTTTGCCCACCGCAGGGCTTCCCGGTGGTGCTGGTGCTGGTGCTTCCTCGGCGGGCGGGGTACCCACAGCCCCTAGTAGTGGAGGAGGTGTTGCCGCCAGCACCACTACCACTGCCCAACCACAACCCAACTATCACAACCAGGCATATATTCAAAAACCACTTATATACCTAGTAATTGAGTTCGATAACAACACAGAGTCCATTGACGCCATTGGCAACACAATGCAGACTCCCAAATTCGATAATGTCACAACCTTTGATGTTAGTAACCATCTCAACTACTTGAGCATCCAAGTGTTTGTAAGGCTACCCAGTGCCCTAATCCCCGAGGAGTCCAATTATGGTATGGAGGCTAATTCTCCTTCCTCTGGTAGACCCTCTCAACAGGATATTGTTATTGGAACTTGTAGGATTGACCTAAATTCCATGCAGGGCCAAAAGCTCACCAGTAGTTCGCGTCTGATCAACCACGAATGGGTCAATATCATCAATCCGTACAACAAGTCCTCTATGGGCTTCATCAATTTAACCGTTGATTTCAAGCACTTCCAAAACAAAAAGTCACTCAAGATTGAGGATTTCGACCTCTTGAAGGTGATTGGCAAAGGCTCCTTTGGTAAGGTGATGCAGGTGAGGAAGAAGGACACTGGTAAAATATATGCGCTCAAGACTATTCGTAAATCGCATATAGTTAGTAAAATGGAGGTGACACATACTTTGGCAGAGAAGTTTGTGTTATCGAAAGTGGATAATCCTTTTATTGTCCCCTTGAAGTTTGCCTTCCAGTCCAATGAGAAGTTATACCTCGTATTGTCCTTTATCAACGGTGGAGAGCTCTTCTACCACCTTCAAAAGGCTGGCAAATTCTCCCTTGTACGCTCCAAATTCTATATTGCAGAGCTTTTATCCGCCATCGAGTGCCTTCATGAACTCAACATCATCTACAGAGACCTCAAGCCTGAAAATATCCTATTGGACTACCAGGGCCATATTGCCCTGTGTGACTTTGGTCTATGTAAAATAAACATGCAGATAGAGCAAAAGACAAACACCTTTTGTGGAACTCCTGAGTATTTGGCTCCTGAGCTTCTGATGGGCCAAGGTTACACCCGGGTTGTTGATTTCTGGACCCTTGGTATTTTGTTGTATGAGATGTTGACCGGCTTACCACCCTTTTATGATGAAAACGTAACCAAAATGTATAAGAAGATCCTTGTTGATCCTCTTACGTTCCCCAATTTCTTGGACTCAAACACCAAGTCTTTGATTAGGGGGCTTCTAAACAGAGACCCGTCAAAGAGACTCGGGTATGTTGGATCCCATGAGATTAAATCACATGCCTTCTTTGCCGATGTGGATTGGACAAAGCTACTGCGTAAGGGCTACATTCCTCCTTTTAAGCCACCTGTGAGGGATTCCAGTGATACCTCCAACTTTGACTCTGAGTTCACTAATGAGAGACCAATGGATTCTGTTGTTGATGACTTTTTGTCTGAGAGTGTACAGAAACAGTTCGGTGGGTGGACGTATGTGGGGAATGAGCAAATGGGTTCAGTTAATGAGAATTCGGTTGGAGGATGGAATGGGAGGTGAGGGCCGGTGATCACCTGACTGAGTAACGCTCAACCACGAGACTTAGATGAATAGATACTACAAACGTATAACTTACTAATGACATTATCGTAGATATTAGAAAAATACATGTTTAATAATATATATTGATCTCCTGAATGAATATACTCAAAATAATGATATAATCTTTTAATAGCAACTGATAACCAACAATAACCCCAATATCCATTGGGTAATTATGATCCTCTCGCGCCCAACACCCTTCCAGACGCCTCTCGAATTTACCTCTATTATGATTCACAACATTGGTCAAAAAAAATATAAATGTCCAAAAAATCACCAGCAGGCCCGCTTCCAGCCAGCTTCCACCATGGTTAGGCTTCCCCAGGCATCAAATAAGCCGACTCACACCGAACCAACTAACCAACTAACCACCAAAATTGTGCAATGATCTGTCCCTTGAAGGAACATCATCACATTATAGACAAGAATTAACAAATGCCCCATATAAGAGCCCCGTGAAATAATAAGCAATAAACAATAATAAGCCCAGCGGAATGATAACAAAAAAATGTATGTAAGAAGACAAGTTAACTCCACAAAGAGTAGTCCACAGATGGGACTAGGAGAATTATAAAGAAGGAGAAAAAAGAACAACAACCACAAACATAGAGAGGAGGACAATACGCACTCCTCTCCACATGACTGAAACCACTATCAGTGACGCTAAACGGCATATACGCCTCTGTGTATACCAACAACTCCAGTCAGTAATCACAGCAAGATCAGGCTGAGCTTTCTAGGTATGCACACCTATTGAAATTAGTGAGACCCCTGATGAGAACCAGTTCCTGTGACGGCTTCCGTCTTCATAAACTCCAGTAAAGATGTCCTCTCAGTACCCTTGAGGTTTGAAGATATACGTTCTCTTTCCTCTATCTTTGCAGACAGCTCACTTTCGAGCTGCTTGAAGGTGGCCATCTCTGTAGACACCTCTGCCAAACCCTCCTCTTCATCCTCAGGGGTGAATTCTGATTTGGAAAAGTATTTCTTGATTATCTCATTGATCTTGTAGTAACTCTCAACGTACCCAGCCTCGAGATAGGCAATGTCTTTGGAAACACGGAAGAACTCCAACTGGGTTTGAGTACAGGTGGTGCTGGTGGTAGAGGTGTTGCCAACAGCCGCAACGGATGCTCTGTTGTACCTCGATAGAGCTGTGTCGTATAACTTTTTCCTATTTTGTATGGTGTCCAGTGTAGGACATTGATCACAACTGGAGATCTTTAGATTTGGGTGTACCATAAACAGTTGCACCATTTTGAACTTGTGAAGTAAGTGAATATATAAGTGGATATCCTTGGTATTGGCTCCTTGGTACTGGGCTAATGACTAGCAAAGTTATCACAGCTGCCTATCGATCTCGCCTATCGATCTCGCTTCTGGAATATGTATAGCTGACTGTCTGATCCTGATGTGTGGTATAGCTCTTCAACAACGCAACCATTAAAATGACACCAGTGTTAAGTTAAATGTTGATGCTGAGGATTGGTGTGCTTAGCTAACTGTGCACTAGTAGCAACAAGTTGTATGGTTTATTCGGCTCAGCAACTTTATGACAAGTGTGTGTGTGTCTGACAAGTATATAACAAATGGACAAATGATCACATCCAACGGGGGTCCTCACAATATATATAACTCAGTACTGTGTATATGAATGTGGGTGTGGGTGCGTGTGGGTGCGTTAGTATGTAGGTACAGCAACTGTATATCCACTATAGGAACACTACCAAAAAAACGCCTGCTGATGCACTTGGTTACATGTAACTGTCCCAACTCAGCCCACCCCTCCAATATCGCAATTTTCATATTAATGGCAAGAACAACCTTACACGATCTCTACGGCCCTTCCTCTGGGTGAGCAATGGCAAACAAAAAAGATGACGGCAATCCACCACTACAATATTAGAGAGATCAGGATCCCAAGGGGAAACAACCGCACGAAAGTGCAATAGAGCGCACGGGAGTGCACGAAGTAACACCACTTTGGCCCCACTTTGGCTCTATTTTAGCTCCTATTATACATACACATACATAGTGGTTGAAATTAAAGTTGCTGTTAATTGTGCAGCATTTTTTGGCTGAGGGCCAGGGGGGGAAACTTCTAGAGATGCCGGTCCTTTGGAGGAAAAGGTGAGCCAACTGTGCTGACTGCATTTGACTGCAGGAGAGGTGTGGAAGCGGACAGGTATTGGCCTATTAATCTATGCGGGTTCATGCTCTACGTCATGGGGTGCAGCATTGTTTGGGTATGGGCTGTAGGCGAAATGGGGGCGTTTGGCGTGCTGGAAGGCGCTGTGAGGGCCTGGCCATATCTGCAGTCTGTGCGGCAAATGCGGAGACTGCATGTAGGGCAGGAGGGCAGAAATCGTACGCAGACGCCATGGGAGAAGCGCGGGAGCTGCCATGGGAGCTGCCCTGAGAGGGCCGAAGCGCTAGGGGGTACTCAAGCAAGGATAGAATGGAGGACATAATAGAGAACATAATAGAGAACATAATGGAGAACATAATGGAGAACATAATGGAGAACATAATGGAGGTGACATGACAGCCGTAGGGATAACCTGATATGGGGTAAGGTAGTGACGAGGAATATGAAGAGAAGCAACGTTTTAAAGCAAGACAAGGCATAGCAGAATATGTCAAAATTGTCCCAAATATCGCGAGGCATGACAACGCAAGGACAGGCTCCCTCTCTCTGTTCTCCCCCTCAATCTGCTCTCCCTCTCTATGCAAGCCTCGTCTTACCTCCAAGGGGCTATGTAAGGTAGCAAAAACGCATTATGCCGCACGCCAATGTAGATGACTAAGTGCATAATGTCCCGCGGTTATAGTTAGCTGATCTCTTCCCTATACACTAGTGAAAAAAGGCCCACTCAATAATATATCCAGCCAAATGGGTTAGGGTAGATGAGTGGACATGTCGGTGATTTTACGAGTGACGCCGGCAATCCCGATCAGGGTTCAATTCTTGGTGCATGGAAAGTGATCCAGGGAGGTTGTGCCAGAGAGGGTGTGCCAGAGAGGGTGTGGCCGATCCTGCAACTGATGCACCACTGTTGCTCCAGATCAATGCAGATAACGAAACGAGGCGCATTTGAAAATTCCTTGCAGTCTCGGTATTGATCTGGAGTAATGCACTCAAGAGTAGCGAAGAGTCCCAATGGGGTTGATGATGGACCAAGTGCACCATGACAGCCAGTCGAAGTAGAGATCTTATAGATACAGAGAAGGTACTCACAGAAGGATCTCACAGAAGGACATCTCAGAAGGGTACTGAGCTGCCAAAGCGTCTGAGTGACACTAGCATATCTAGAGCAAATACATAGCAATCTGGGTTGTACGATTGCAAATGAGTCGTGAAAGAAGGTATTTCACTCACAGATCCTATCGGTTTGCCTACGCCTGGTCCAAGAGACTCACTCCACTTGGCTGCATATCCTGTTGCAAGTGAATACTTCTGAAGTACCCGAAGAGCAAGAGAACGTGCTTCTAGACCTAATGCAACCATGGTCAATATCACAAGTAGGCTCAGCCGCTCTCTTTTTCATCATTGCTGCTCACGCAAGGGACTCTCGCTTAGACCTGTGCTTGGGAAGCAGCCATCTAAGCATACCATGCCAGTAGTACGCCGGCGGTATCTCTGTTGTAGTTATGGGCCATCTCACGTTGAAATTAAGCTGGCTCAAACTTAGTATCTGGACCTAGCTCTAACCATATTAATCAATAGGATATCGGAAGGGTTGCCTGTTCCCATTTTGTAAAAAGTAAGTTGCTTTGTACTGTGAAAAATTATCACCTTTGCTGCTGTTGTTTGCTCTGCTCTTGTACTTAGTTTGCTCAATCAAACCTTAATCTGCATGCACATGCAGCTCTGCATTTGGTCCCCATGTTAAAAAATAATTCGTTTCATTTCATCCCTATTAAGCTATACATTAACTATACCCAAAATGAAAAATAATCCCAAACGACAAATAAAGTTATGGAAGGTGACTTCCCACCATAAAGCCATATCACTCCACCTTCTCCAGCACCTCGTCTAGCACAGCCTCTTCCTCAACGTCTGGTGGAGGTGTGGACTTGCGGCCGCCTAATTTACCAACATTCAAGAAACATGATAGAATGACTGCAAAGCCCGCAGATGCAGCACCAAACCAATAAGCATCTTTGAACGCTTCAAAGAGCTTCAGAGTGTAATGGTACTCTAACTCGCCTCCAAAATAGGGATCCCTCGCTGCTACAATGGTAGATGAAAGCCCTAATCCCACTGTGCCAGACAGTTGAATCACCGTGTTGAAAATACCGGCTGCTGTGCTTTGCATCTCCTTTGAGACACTCGTCAAGGCAACCATGTTTGCAATGTTGTAAGAGAGATCGGCTGCCATCACTGCAAAGATATAGCCTAGAAATGGTCCAGACCAGTAGCTTCGATCTATTGACATGGTGGCCCATATTATGGCTGCTATACAGTAGCCTAATGAGGCAATTATCATGATTATCCTGCCGGGAATGAGATGGAGAGTCATGGCAATGACGATATTGGTGGATATTCCCGTTACCGTCATTGGAACCATACAAGCCGCGGTCAATACAGGGCTGTATCCCTTGATCTTTTCAAAGTAGATCACAGAATAAAACACAATCACACCGTAGAAATCCAACCAACAAAAGCTGCAAATCACCATACATAGGGCAAATGTGCCATTGCGCCACATGGACATTGGCATAATGGGTCTTTGCGGTATGTAAGTTTCATAGAAACAAAGAGATATTACAAGAAGTATCCCCACTACCAAAAGAGCAATGATGTATGGGGTATGCCATCTATGTGCTGTGGAATCCACCTGAGTGAGTGAGAAACATACCAAGGAGAAACCAGACAGTGACAACACCACTCCAAAGTAGTCCAGGGTCTTAATAATACTCCAAGTCTGTTTCCAGTTAATAGTTTTATCCCTGGGCACCATGAAGTAAACAACACATGCTAGAAGTCCATAAACTATAGTGAGGAAAAACTGTACAGCTCTCCATCCCAAAAATTGGCATAGTATTCCCCCAAAAGTAAACCCGAGACAATTGCCTATTGGTGCTCCTGCTGAAAAGCATGCCATCACTCGATTTTTCCTTCTGCCAGCTTGGTAATTGCTTCCCAGTATTCCAGCTGCTGCGGGTGTTCCTATGGCTACAAACATGCCTTGGAAAGCTCTGGTAATGCAGAGTCCAATGAAAGTTGGCATGAAACCACCAATCAAGGCAAATATGGCATATAGGGTGAATCCCAGAAATAGGGCGTTCTTCCTTCCCAAAGCATCGGCAAGAGATCCCATAATCAGCACAAAGGCTCCATTTCCCAAGATAACCGATCCACAGGCCCACGTGAGAGATCCTCCCGTCACGTTGAAGTATTCAGACACTTTACCCAGTGACAATTGGAATGAGCCATTCGCTATGGTTGAAGCAGCAGGTGCAAATGCAAACGTGAGAGCACATATCATCTCATGAAGGGTAGAGTGGAAAACTGCAGGTCTCTGTTCGGGATCCAGGGGGGGTGGTGTATCATCAATGGCTATCTCTTCCTCATTTACCTCTTCTTCTTTCCTGTTATCATATCGTATGGATTCCGCATCATTTGTATTCCCGGTTATGTTTTCTGTACTTCCGCCGTACACTTCATTCACTAGATAATTTTCATTTATAGATTTCTCAGCATCATCCCTGATGGAGGACCCCTTCAAAGGGCCTGTCGCTGTTGGCTTCATAGAGTCGTACGGCTTCCGATAGATATATGCTGAAACTTGTGATTCTGTGGAATGTGTCTCCCAATTAGAAAAGCCACTATAGTCTTCTGGACGTCTACTATCTGTGTGTCTACTCTCTGTATGTCTCTCTGTATGACCAATCGCCCGAATATCTATTACTGCCTTTTATCTTCAACCAGTGGAGTAGTCTCCTCTCTCTGTATCCGAGTATCTGATCTCCTTTTCGATCTTGCCTTCACTCCGAGAAACAATATTCGCCTCTTTACTTTGTGACTCTTTGTCCGGTACTGTTCAAATCACCGAATCTCTTTCTCTTTCAGCCTCGGATAAATCTCGTTATCTTCTTCATCAACTCTGCCAAGCTTCGAAAAACCGTTGCGTATCGTGCGCCTTGCGCCCAATTGGGAAGGAACTCTGCATAAATCTGATGCACTTTTGTATTGCGTAATCGGAGGAGATGCCCGGGTACAAATAGGGAAAAATAAGCGGTGCCTAACTATGGGCCGTAGCTGTGGGCCGTAACTGTGGATATTAACTATGACTATTAACTATGAATACTAACTATAGAGAGATCAGCAGGTTTTGTACTACAATACTTAACTAACCACTCACTACTAGATAAATGACTATATATTATGTATATACACTATAATATATATAGTGTAATATATATATAGTGTGATATTTATGCATATATATGTGTGCTTCAGTTACGCACTAGGATTACTCCACTAACTCGTAGATAACTTATTTTCATCTCGTGGTGCTTTAGCACACCAGCTCTAGACTATTATTAATTGTTACCTCTCTATAAGAATGCACCATATGCCAGGGTAATTGAACAGAAAAATCAAACCATCTCCCCTACACCACCTCCTCGGGTGAGACAGCTCCTTCTCCAACACCTTCTTCTACTGCCGGAGCAGCATGTGCTGGTGCCGGTTTATGACCCACCCTACCGATTTTCACGAAAAATGACCCACAAAATGCCAATCCTCCACATCCAACGGCAAACCAGTAGGCATACTTGAATCCATTGAAAAGTGCAACTATGTGTTCACTCTCTTCTGCAGTACCGTAGTATGGATTACCAGCAGATACCAATGCAGAGGAAATGCCAAGACCCACCGTTGTAGAGAGCTGTAAGATGGTGTTGAACACACCGGCGGCAGAACTCTGGATCTCTTTAGCTACTGATGTCAGCGTGGACATGTTGGCCACGTTGTAGGTAAGGTCGGCTCCAATGACGGCAAAGATGAATGCCAAAAAGGGGCCTGACCAGTACGACCTCCCCATAGACATTGTTGCCCACAGCAAGGAGGCTGTTAGGAAAGACGCCGTGGCCACTACGATTAGGACACGCCCGGGGATCAAATGCAACGTAAATGCAGCGAAAACATTCACCAATATACCGGCAATTGCCATTGGCATCACACAGGCAGTGGTGAGCAACGCAGAATACTTTCTAACCCTTTCAAAATACAGTATACCGTAGAATGTAAGCACACCGGCAAACTGCATCCATGACAAACTTGCTATTGCCATACATATGGCAAAGTTTCGATTTTTCCACATGCTCATTGGCATCAATGGACGGGCTGGCACAAACGTCTCATACACACATAGTGCCACGATTAGGAATACACCAATGATAAGAAGAGCAATGATATATGGAGTCTTCCAACCCTTGGGGGTGGCATCCACTTGTGTTAGGGAGAAACAGAGAAGCGTAAACCCAGAAAGGGATAAGACAGCACCCACATAGTCGAGACCCTTGATGATCTCAAGGGATTCCCTCCAGTTGATCTTCTTATCATGCGGTACAGAATACCACGCACAAAGGGTTAGCACACCGTACACCATTGAAAAGAAATAATGGATTGATCTCCAACTGAGCACCTGGACACAGATACCACCAACAAGAGCACCCATAACCATACCAATGGGGGCTCCAGCAGCGAAGCAAGCCAGTGCTTTATTCTTCCTCTGTCCTGCGGAATAGCTGCTACCTAATATACCAGCAGCGGCAGGTGTTGCGGCAGCCACGAACATACCTTGGAGAGCCCTGAATATGCAAAGGCCCACAAAGTTGTGCATGAAACCTCCGATGAGAGCAAACAGCGCAAAGAAGAAGAATCCACCAATAACAGCAGTTCTCCTTCCCAGAGCATCGGCAAACCCACCCATGATCAGCAAAAAGGCACCATTACCCAACGACACAGAACCTGAGGCCCATGTCAAAGTACCACCTTCAACGTTAAAGTCGTCTGATACCTGTGCCAGAGATATCTGAAACGAACCAGTGGAAATGGAGGCTGCTGCTGGTGCAAACGTCAGGGTGAAAACACACAGGAGTTCCTTCAGCAACGATGGGAACGCATCTGGACGTTTCTCACCATCGACTACATTCTCCTGCGTTTCACTACCATTTTTTTCGGTTACAGTTCCATTCTCGCCAATTTCTTCCACTCCTTGATCCTCCTGTGTTGAATCGCTAGACATTTTGTTATGCCGAGAGTGTGGTGTGAAATGTGAAATGTGAAACGTGAGCTGCTGTATATATAATGTATGAGTGTATGTATATATATATAAATATATATATGTAGATATCTAAATATGTGTGTGTTTTTGCTCTAGAACAATATCTCTAAGTGAACAATACCTCGAAGTGAACGCTCTCGTTATCGTTATCGTGACGGTGAATGTGAACCTAATCTTTCGTTATGCGTCTTACGAGCAGATATTTTCCATCGGCTTATTTGTATCTTCCGTCAGCGCAGAGGTGAGGCATATGAACGGAGTAAAGATATAAAGATATATGATACTATATATATATATATATCCTCCCACTAAAGAGATGACTAATGGTTATAGTCCGTTAACGTGAACTCCAGTCTAAAGTGTTTCCACTCCACTCGCTCAAAATAAGCTCCCGGATATATCGATACGGCGTGCCTGATGTGATCCATGACCCAGACGTAATATGACAGCCCTGGAAATCCTATTCCATCTCCCTTAATTTAATCCTTAATGCAGAGACGGATGCAGCTGTGGACGCACACGCTGCCTTATAGCCGCCGCTACAACGGCTTTGCCCTGCGGGGGGCCCTAAAGCCGGGCTGGCTGTAAACACTGTAAACATTGGCACGGAGAATTAGCCATTTGGGGATACTGCATGCGTTGCCAGCCACGGGGTTAAAGGGCTGGCAAAGCAGCGCCTGGCTGGCGGTTATCAGGTCTAGCAACAGGAAGGGCTCTGCTCTAAGGATTATGCTTCTGGCCAGGGCCAGAGCTGAGAACTTCCACTGGCCAGACACTGCACTGGTGGGAGGTGGTGAGGTGGTGAGGTGGAGAGGTAGTCAGTACCTAAGAGCTGACGGAGCAGTTGTAACTACCACTATGGCGAAACGAATTAGAGCTATCAGTACTGATAGAGGAAGGGAAGGGGTGAATTTAAATGATGAAGTAAGACTTGGGGTCACTGAGTGCTTCCATGATTTGAGTGTGTGTATAGGTAGTCGTGGTAAGTGGAGTAGATTAGTGGAGTAGATCACTGTATAGTTCTCGGTAGAGTTGTTAGTAGGATCGTTAGTAGAGTTACTACACTGTTGGCAGGCTCGCTGGCGGGCTCGCTGGCTGACCTGTTGGTGCCAAAGCTACCACAACCTTGGATGTTGTGCCTTTTCTGTTTCTTGTACATTTGACTCCTCTTGACCCCTTGAGGAATAACTCATAACTCAAACCCATCATGTTATCACTCTCTTCTCCCTCCCTCTACATGGCATTAGACAGTCTCTTCTCCTCTCTCATTTATGGTTTGCCTTTTTCAGTCACTTGCATATTTCATGCGTACAAATCCATCATGGGCCAGCTACTTCATGCACGTTGATGTACGTTGGAGTGTTATCTTTCTCCATCTATTTGAGGAGTAAGATAATGAGAGAGGAGGAATATTTGAACTTCATCACTCTCTTCAACTTTATAGGCGTTGAAGTGCTTGCGTGATCTGGTTGGTGGGTGTTACATTGAAACTTCAAACTAGAACTAAGATCTAACTGACATTGACAAGTGTAGATAAAAGGGATAAAATAGAACATCTTCAAACAAGCTAAAGTATTGGTATGGGTATGCATGTTTATTGAACCATAGAGGAGAAGAAGCTTACAACTTCTTAAAGTAAATATCTGAATGCCTTGTTCTGACCATCTGTCTGGTTGGCAAAACCTGCAAGAATCTCCTCTCTGTTGCCAGCAACGTATCCTTTCTTGTCCCGAGACTTGTTCACCATGTGCAAGAACAATGCCAATGCACCAGAAGCGCACGCTATGTAGACGTAACAGGTAAGCAATCCGATCAAAGCAGGCCTGTAACGGGGGGACTCTGATGGAGTGAAAAAGTGTGGAGAAATGACGTTTCCAGCGGCATAGCACATAAACGAGCAACCGACCACCGCTGATCTCTTGGTATGTCCGACAATGTTGATGGAGGGAACACTCCATGAGAGAATGATACTAGCACCTGGGGTGTTTTGCATCCAGCAACAAGCCGCCAAGTGATATTTGTAACTCAATGGCAGACTCAAAATTCCGGCAAGACCACCGATAGCTGGAATAACAGCCAAGGCAATTCCCAGCAGGACTGTGTTGCGGATCTGGGATGCCATGATACCAAACAGGATGCAGGAAGTCAACTCCATAGCACCACCAACCATCTGCAAAAGAGTTGATCTCAACCCAGTAAAGCCAAAGCCGATGAAAAGAGCGCTCTGGAAGTTTGAAACACCACCGTTGATCAGGCCTAGAGCCAGTTGAATTGAAAAGATGAAGTAAGACTTAGGATCACTGAAAGCCTCCATAATCTGGTACCAGTCATATTCAACGTGCTTGATACCGTTGTTGTTGGTGGAAACCCTCCACACCGCCACAACTCTCTCATAGTGGTTGAGCATCTTGGCATTGTTTGGAGTGTCTGGAAGAAAGAAAAAAATAACGATACTCCAGGCACTAGAGATGGATCCAACAATCATGTAAATGAGCTGCCAGGACTGTAGAGAGGAGTCGGCATGACCACTTCCCCAGGCAATCAAACCTCCCAGAATGGTTGCGATGCCATTAACACCGAGCCATAGAGACATTCTAAGGGACTGTTCCTCTCTTTTGTAGAACATGGCTGTGAGAGTCATACAGGCAGGGGCAATGATTGCCTCAAAGGCACCAAGAATAAATCTAACGACAAACATTCCTGCAAAGGTCTTGGAGGCGGCTGTGCACATACAGAGGAACCCCCAAATGAAGACAAAGATAGAAAGTGTCTTTCCGACTCTGAACCTTTGGAGGACAAAGTTGAGGGGTAAAGAAGCAGCAACATAACCAAAGTTAGAAGCACTGGCAATCCAACTGTAGTCCTGACCCACCAGCTTGAGATCGTCTGCCAATCCATAAGCGTTGGAGTAGTTCAGTGTTTGCTTATCCAAAAAGGAAAGCAAATAGGTGACCATCAGCAAAGGCATCAGCATCAGATCGAGCTTTATCCTCACCTTCTTCGAGTCAGCCTGCAACTGTTCCTCTGAATACTGTTCACTCTCCTTGAAGAGGGCATATGCCACATCTCCCATTTCTCTGGCAAGGAACTCAGAGTCCTCCATATGAGAGGTGATGCTGGAACCATCAATGGCAACCACTTTCACCTCCTCTTGTCTCTTTTCGTTCTTTTCAGACATGTTTCTGTATATGTTTTGATACTGAATAGATTACTGGAGATGCCTGCTGAATCCAGTTACGAGGATTGGATACAAGTCCATTTTGAGATTCGGCATGATTCACATGTTTATTTATACTAAAATTGGAGGTTTCAATGAACTCCTTTAGGTTTACCGACTTCACACAGGTATTGATTTCGGATGTCACCATCCCAGCGGTATTTCTTTCCCACAGAGGAATGTACGTCTACACCAGCCTTTCTTGAGGTATACCATTAGGTAGATAGGTGCGCTTGATTCACAGGAATCATTTTTTTACGCAAGGAGGAGAGATATCTTCTCAGGTGTCAAAGGAGAACTCATATGCGACAATATCCGTTGTGGACCTAAATATTCCAACAGAGTGATAAGCTTATCTTCTCTCTGTCTCTTTCTCTGTCTCTCTTCTTATCGTTGATCGGAGGCTCCGACATGCATGCAGGGAAAATGAATGCGGCAGGGGTTGCAACCGTTTCCTATCTGGAAATGCAGTGGGAAGGAGACAACCACACCTTATCACCAAAGCGGCGGACGTAAATAAGGTTAAGGCTAATGAAAACCGTTAATCGCATCGGCAAAAGGAAATCGTTATCTTGGTGGGGAGGGGAGATAATATGGTAGACACTGATAAGCAGCTTTTCAGCAGTTTGGTCCGTCCTGCGCGGGGGTTAATGCGTCTTACTGCATAACTGCATAACTGCATAGCCATTATATCGTATACCCACCTGACACATTTATTTCTCAAATTTGCTATTTACCGCTCTAATCAAAAAAAAGTCTGTAGTTCTTCAGAGAATCACAGGGTAATCCAAAGGACACTTCACCTTCAAGCTTGGTGATGTTGATAATAGGAGTGACCAAAGTCTGAGCTCTCTTGATTCCCTTGGCTTGCTTATTGCCTATATTGCAGATTCCAAGTGGGTCTCCCTCTGTGTCGGTATCAGAAAGCCTGGCACGGATACTACCGAAACTGGGGATAGAGCCGATAGAAAGATCAGACATACGCTTGTACCTCCACAAAGAGTTCTGGGTCTTGACATCTTTAACCATGGTTGCGGGGGCAAACAGATGGTTGGTATGGATCACTGTCCCATGAGTAGGCTCAATAACATTCACTCCCTTGGGAGATACCTCACATGAGACAAAAGTCCCTGACGAATCAGCCATAACTACGTTAAAGGTACTTCCAGAGCACCTCTCTCGGAATCCTTCCAGAGCCTCCTCCACACTGGAGCACTCCAGTGCTTTCCTGATGGCAATGTGAACAGGGTCCTTGATAGCGGTAGTTGTGCAGAAAATGGCATTCAGCATTAAACCTACTCCAGCATCGTTGAACCCGTATTTACCAATGATTCCGGCCTCTGCAACCATTAAAATCCTAGGTTTGCCGGGCTTCTCAATATCCAAAACCACAATACCATCCCTGAGCTCTGGCTGCCAGTCCCAGTTCTGAGCGATGAACAGGTCTCCCGAGTCTTTGTTCAATTGCGAGATGGCAGTACATCCATCAGAGAAATTTGTGAGAGAAATCTCAGATCTCACATTCAAAGCAACAATGTCCAGGACATCTCTCTTGGAACCATCGGCTATGCCCATGATCTCCTCGTAAAGGTCTGGAGAGCTTTGCTCAATGTACTTCACGTAAGGAACAGCCAGAACCCTCGCCTTCTCCCATGACACATTTGCTGCATCCATGTAGAGTTGCGAATAGAACTTGATATTGTGTTCTATAAGGCGTGAAGCCTTAACACCGTGTGTCAATCCCACATCGTAGTTGCTGCCAGTGCACTTGATGTAGGGGACGTGGCTGTCATAGAACAGATCGGGATCGATTGGATTCATCTTAAATCTGCTCAATACGTTATCGATTCAATTCTGAGTGGATATGAAATTCCAAATTATGAGAAATTGAGGAGCAGTGTGCTTTCACATTCGTCCAATATATATGTATATATATATATATATGTATGTATTGCATACAATCTTTTGGGGTCCTCAAGCACCCCTGAACCCTCAACTGTACCCCCATCAATATAGCCGTTGAGCCTGACATGCATCATTTTGCATGAAGCTGCATGCGCATGTACCGGATAAGGAGGTCTTACCGCACAGACCCTATGGCTTGAGACAATAGAGGTTGAGGGATTATGGGATAATGGGACAAAAGGGACGAAGCCTGTTGATTCCAGGGCTGAGATTATTGATATGGTTTTGTTGAAGCCACTTCGTAAAATGCGTTATGTATCCTATCGATTACTTCGCGCTTTGCTTATCAATGGGAGATAACGAGGGTAGAAAGGCAATTAATGGAACTGAGGTATGGCGAGGGCCGTTGCTGGCTCGCACGCTGGCAGGCTGCGTATTAGTACGCAGAGCCTCCGCTGGTGATAGGGTGCCCATTGCTTGGTGCCTAGTGAAAAGCCGCACTGAGAGACCAGTGTATATCTGTGCCATGACTGATAGATTGTACATAGAAAAAGTTTTGTTTATTATCGGATCATCTCTTGAGGTGGACATGGTTGTAGTTACTTTTGTGTTTGTTTGTGGATTGGTCTGCATTGGTAACACTCTATGTCTTTGTGTTTGATCTCAGGTTGCTACTACCGTCAGTGCTGAAAAATCTGGGCCTGATATCTGTGTCTGGCCATCATGGTTGGGCCAGGCCATGGTGGTTGGTGGTATATATAGTACAGCTTGATTTTGGGCAATAAAATAAAACCACAGTAAAATGACTTCAATCAAGAGCCTGGAGGGATGGCTATGGAATTGTCGGCAGGAGAATATCCCGGTTGTACCCCTATTGTTAATTGCCTGAGTGTCCTGGTCTGGTCCCACAGTCGGATAACCCTAGAGGTAGATATTAAGTCACTACCCTGTTATGAGAAATTGATACAATGATTAGCACATCACCTATAACCTGGAGTAGAACAGGTGTCTAGATTGGTTAACTACTTTCACGATGGTTGTGTTAGACCTCTCGGATCTTACCGCAGCCTAAAATGCTATCCGATTTGCTTTTTGCACACAGCTCTCCAAGTATGTCATACCCCCAGGTAGAAGGTAGAAGGCACACACTATTAACTCAGGATATCTCTGGGGCATAACCCCATATTACAGCTACTTTACAATGGATGTGGATGGCTGATTTACTTGAATCCATTAACCATAAATCTCAGCACATCTACTACGCAGTACAATATTCCATCCATGCTTTATCTCATATCTTTATTAAAGATTAACTTCACCTATACACTCATTTTCTGTTGAAACGTCTGGCTGGACCTCTCTGAGCAGAGACAGCGGTAACGAAAACTGGAATGTCAAAACCAAGCGACTTGACCAACTTGGCAGTGTCCTCGTCAACCTCAAGCTGGAGCTTGTTCTTCTCAAGGTCAAGGGCAGACACCTCTGGGACGTACTGGTCCTTTCTCTCTCTCTCCTCCTCCTGGAGCTTGAAGGAGATACCTCTAACTGGACCCTTCTGGATACGCTTCATGAGGTGGGTGGTGTAACCAGCAATCTTGTTTCTAAGACGCTTGGACTGGATAACAGCAATCTCGGAAGTGAGACGCTTGTTAGTCTCAAAGTCCTGGGTGAGCTTTGGGTAGTAACGCTCAATGAGTACCTTAGAGGCACGCTTGACGGTCTTTGTTCTAACGCGACCCTATAAGAAAAACTGTGTTAGTAATTGAAATCTACAAAAGGGGGAAGCATAATAATTATGTTCCAATAATGTGACACGATGGATATGTATGACTTGAGGACAGAGAGCATTTTTAGCGTATATGATGAACCTTTACTGTGATAAATGGAAATTGTATGTGAATCCATGGGGCCCCACCTCACTAGTGGTTGGTAATGATCCATATATATGATATATGTCATCTGTGCCTAACCTAAGACAGCGAGATTGATCACACCATTCCATCTTAATACTTGTCAATATGTGTACTTTTGTTTTGTTTTGTTTTGTTTTGCTGTTTCGTGCGGTTTTACCATTATTCTTCACACCCACTTCACCCAAAGTACTATCGCTATATTTCACTTCACTCGTTGTCTTATTGCTGTTGGCTGATTTATTTCATATCTCTCACAAAACTCTCTATCTGTTCTACAAGTATCCATCATTATCACTGTATCCGCTATATTTCACATACCATTTTGATATATTTGTTATGTCTGACTGGTAATCAAAGCTCAAGTTGCTATAAACCGTAAAATACTTCTTTTAATCAATTTTCCACCCACTATGCACAATCTCCTCCTACTCCTCCCGGCTTCCTCAGTGTGAGAGGTTTCACCGCCAGCTGTGCGGGCGGGCTAGGCTAAGCGTGTACTCTGAGAGACAGAAGAGTAATGTGCCGGGACAGAATGGCAGAATGGCAGGAACAGGATATGGTATGTTCTCAGATGTACGTGGTGATCTTTACTGCGCAGGGAGACGAGATCTGTGACTGTTTTCCGTTTATGGAAGTGGGCATTACAGGCAAATGTGATGGAGAGTCGTGCACCACTAGGAACTTTAGTGGATACACATATACGCCTGGGTAGAGAGAGGTGCCTGCCTAGATAGATAGGGACCTTCCTATCTGTAGAGAGACACTGAGACCCCACTCCTGAGACCCCACTCCGGAGACTCCAATCCGTGGGTAATAATAGTTGTATAAGAGGTGCCAGAGAGGAACCTGAAGCCAGAAGACAGAACAAACCGTGCAGAAGCCAGAGCTAAATCCACCGTTGGGGCCCTTCTGACCACCATGAGTGCTTCTGCTGATGTGTTAGCCAACGCCATGAGTAGTGTACTGGCAGTGTACTGGCAGTGATTGGCAGTGTATTGGCAGTGTGGCTACTACTGGAAGCCACTGCCTCTTGGATGTCTTCTCCATTGTAACTCTATAGAGATAAGCATACAGAAAACAGATAGACAACTATCTGTAGAGCTACTTATACATAGAGCTATTTATACTTAAGATATTACAATTTATATAGAGACGACTCCCAAGAAATAAGATTCATCTTTCCCATTTCATTTACTTAGTCAAGATGGGTGGTGCAGTAACTCACATTTTCACTAATATTCTAGGTTAGACCCACACACCATCTTAAATCTTAAGCTTACTATTTTTATATTTCGACATCACAATAAGATTAATGAACCCTCTTGGTCTGCCTCAGTCTGCCTCAGTCTGCTGAATACTCAACCTCTAGTAGTGTCAATACGAAGATCCTCCTCTATCTATAAAGGACCACACCACCTTCATACCGCTCCACTGCTCCACTCCTCCACTCCTCCGCCTAACACTGCTCCACCTCCCCGTATACACGACCCTTCTTTCTTATCCCCTGATTATCTAATCCGTTGACCCCGGAGACGGCGCATTCGAGAACAAACAATACACGCGCTATGGGTTAATCGTGATAAGATAACGCTCAGCTACCGGAGGTATATTCCATTACGGGTAATTGATCAATCATAGAAATCATTCGGTGGGAATTTCTTTCAAGTCACTGACCCCACCAAGGCCCACTTTTTAGTTGGATCTGTCAGTTCTTTCACTGGTTAAGCGTTTGGTTCACACGTTACTGTGGAGATCAACTGTATTTATATTCACCGTTTATGCACATTGTTATTGCGTAGGGGCACAGCCAGTGATAGAATAACACCACATACACAAGTTATATTACATAGCAGAACATAATTCAGACCTGTTGTGGGAGAATAGTATCTCCCTCTCCTTGTACATCTTTGGACATTTCTATTTTCTGACCATCCCCTCCTTGTGGCACAATGGCAAAGTTCCATTGTGACGTTTGCTCGTCAGATTGCACAAATAGAGTGCGGGTGCGCTGTGCCGAGTGCGCGGAATATGATTTGTGTGTTCCTTGCTTCTCCAGCGGTGCTGCTACGGGAAAACACAAGCCATATCACAATTATAAGATTATAGAACAGCATGCATATCCTATCTTTGTGGATGATTGGGGTGCTGATGAGGAGTTGTTGTTGGTGGAAGGAGCCCAGACCTTTGGGTTAGGAAACTGGCAGGATATCTCCGATCATATCGGTAATCGATCCAAAGAAGAAACTGGCAAACATTACACTGATGTTTACCTGAAGAGCACTGATTATCCATTGCCTATTATGGACAAGAACTTTGACCATATTACACCTGAACAGTTCATCAAAAGGAGGAAGGAGAGACTCGACAGTCGCAGAAACCTTCCCTTGCCACCACCCAAGAAGCCACTGGCATCTGTTCCCCTGTGTTCTGACATCCAGGGATATATGCCTGGTCGTTTGGAGTTTGAGATAGAAGCCGAGAATGATGCTGAGATGACGGTTAAAGATATGGTGTTTGACCCTGATGACCAACCACAGGATATCGAGCTGAAATTGGCTATTCTGGACATCTATAATAGCAGGCTCACCACAAGAGCAGAGAGAAAGAGACTCATCCTCAAGGATTCATTAATAGAGTACCGCAAGATGATTGCGGCAGACAAGAGAAGATCAAAGGAGGAGAAAGAACTGTTGACGAAAATAAAAGCCATGGCACGTATTATGACCCCCAAGGACTTTGATGAGTTTGCAGAAGATATGTTGGCCGAGATCAGGTATAGAGCAAGGATACATCAGCTCCAAAGTTGGAGAAGAAACGGTATCACAACGTTGGAAGACGGAGCCAAATACGAAAAGGACAAACTCACAAGACAAGCACAACTACAGAGAATTGGTCTCACTCAGAGCAGTGGGCCCTCAAGGCATACGGCCAATAGCATGGCCAGTTCGGCAAATAGGAACAGGATTATATCTCATTCCAATTCCCCAGCTCCTTCTTTCAGTAGTGATGTGAAGAGAACAACCAAGAATGCAACACCATTGGATATCACCCATGCTGCAGATTATGAACTTCTCTCCAGAGAGGAGAGAATTTTGTGCTCTACTCTGCGTATATTCCCCAAGCCTTACTTGGTGATCAAGGAGACGCTGTTTAGGGAGTTGTTGCGTACGGGTGGAATTCTCAGGAAGCGCACTGCAAGGGAGTTGTTGAAGATCGATGTGAATAAAACAAGCAAAATTTATGAGTTTTTCATCGAACAAAAATGGTGTAATGCATCGTCATGATATCGCATTGTATCAGTTATATATAAACGAATTTGATGTATTTGGGTTATATATTCACTCTCATAGAGATTGTTATACTGTCTGATAGAGACTATTAGTAGATTAGTGTGCGTATTGACCATAACGTGAAAGAATACAGGTAACCTTCTCTTGTTTATTTAATTATATGAGCACTGTTTGAAATACAGAGAAAGTTAAAGTTGTTGATATTCTGAAAAAGTTGTATTACGAATTATTCTCACCAAAGTTACTTTAGCTGTTCTGTATCTTTTCTTAAAATATACATGGAGTATGCATTTAAATTTCCAATTCAATATCTGCAACCTTCCCTTGTTCTTATTTATTAATTAAAGGAGCAGCTGCCATTCACCCCCATCATCCTTTGTTTTCTTGTCATGGGCTTCACCTTCTTCCCCTTGTGTTTGTTTGTTGCATTATATTTCCTGCACTTAAGTAACCAACTGCATAAAAGCCTCCTAACTGTGCATGCATTAGTGTACAAACACCGCAATTGGTCACAGACACCGCAATTGGTCACAATGGACAAGCAAAATAAATAAACAGGAACTGAAAAGATTAGAGAGCACACAATTTATAAATAAAGTTGTCAGTTATTACCGTTGCAACAATATGTAATATGCCAAGCAAAACAGGGGTTGCCATGCTACCACCCTCGTGTTAGCTACCGCCCTTGTTCCACATACCGCCCTTGTTCTATCTACCACCCTCGTTCTATCTACCGTCCTTGTTATACTACCTACCACCCTCGTTCTACCTACCGCCCTTGTCCCCTTGTTTCGTTTCTTCCCTCCGCTTGTTTCGCGTACACTTCCAAGGTGCATGCGTCTGAGCTCGTCTTAGCTTGGTTAGCTCAGTGAGGTCTCACCTTAGTATGAGCCAAGCACACACCAATGACATCACCCCTGCTAGTGGTGCTGCACGCCTAAACAGAAGTACACTTCTCTTATACTAAGAGAGAAGAAGCCAAGACGCCAAACAGAAGCACGTTTAGGTGCGGGACTCCTCCCTTGTGCAGCTGCAGTAGCTTTTAGCATGGAATTATGTGTGACAAGGCAGACAGGGAGAGACGGGCCCCTGGCAGTAAATTGGCCTAACAGTTTAGGTACGCTACACTAGTACAAGGAGACCCCAGGAAAGCAGGCTGGGGCAGAAGAGATACCGCAGCGAAACAACACAAGACAACACAAGACAAAACAAGCAGAGATAGATATTTCCAACAATATCGAGAACATCATCATACAACACATCGTCATACAAGGCATTGACATAACAAGGTGTTATCGCACAAGATATTGTCATACAAGATATTGTTATAAGAGAGAGCAGAAGTTATTTTCATTTCATCGGCTAATTACTCTGTTCCCTTCTTTTTTTTTTGGTTAAAGTGGTAAACGCGCCACTTCTATAGACTTCGGGACTCTCGCTACGTTCGTATATGCATATCACCAATTAGCTCCAATGTTTCCCAAGCTATCTATATTACATGCGCTAGTGTCATGTTTGGCGTTTACCTCGGCCGTCGTCTCCGCTGCCACCAACCAGTTGTATCCATTGGACCAAAATGAAAACATCCCGGTGGTGAAACCGTATACCAAGGGCAAAGCCATGCCCCTAGAGTGCATATCACGACAGATAGATAACGGTGAGCATGTCTTTGACTCTAACGGAAACATTGTCTATAAGTTGTTCCCAATCTGTCAAGAGAGTGCATCACCATTGGAATTGCATTACGGTGTTGACGAAGACTTCACATGCACGATAAACCTTACAGATGAACTCTACCATTTGTTCCAGCTCTATATACACGAGGATGCCCCCCTCTCCTGTAGGTTACCAATAAGCGACTCACCACAGTCACCAGAGAGCGCCTATGTCCCACTGACATTCAACTTCAGGGGCCATGTCTCAGAGAGCCACATAGATATTGACACCAGCATGAATGTTCTTGTTATACACCCATCGAATTTCAACACCATCATTTCTGCTATTGGTTGGTCATCGTCAACAAACACAACAAGGGTGGTGATAGGTAACACACTGCCCATCAACCTTTCTGTGAAGTGGTCAACATTCTCGCCAAAGGGTGTCATGAAACCATATTCTGATGGTTTCTACAAGCTCTACTTACCAACGATCAAAAAGTATATGATCCAATATGTTCTGGCGAGCCTTTTCAATGCAGGTGCTCTTCTCTGCTTTGTCATGCACATGCGTTCAAACAGGAAGTCTAAGAATTTTATTCCAATTCCAGGTCTGGAAGAGTCCATCAGCAAAGAAGATTAAACATAACTCACACGCTTGGAGCATACAGCCCTTTCACATCACCGCGCGGTTAAGGAACGCGCCTGTTACAGCAATCTCATTGTATCTTTATATCAGTGTCATTTTTATTTTGTTTTGTTATTGTCGTCCATATATAGATACTTTACCCTGTGCATTCTATATATTATGCTATATAATCCTCGAATATAATGTACACACCCGTTTACTTCACTTCATTGCCTACATCTTGCGATAATTGTATTGATCAATCCAACTGTCCTCTCAGATGCCTGCTCGCTCTGTGTGAACTTTTGTAAAATCACCACATAAGACTCCGTAAGTTGATCACGCGCCTCCTTCTTTCCACTCAACTTGGACTTGTAGGCCAAGAACTTGTTTACAGACAACTTCAAAGCACCAGCAAAGTCGTGATCAGTAACATTGGAGAATTTGATTGGCAACGTAATATCAAGAATAAGAGCACGGGGGCTTGCTTCATAGTTCCTCTGCAAGTACTGAACAACGTGGTCACATAGTGCGGGTCTATCCAAATCAACAAATTGACTAAACAACTCAAGGAATTCG
Organism: Kuraishia hungarica; assembly: GCA_030567555.1. NCBI lineage: Eukaryota > Fungi > Ascomycota > Pichiomycetes > Pichiales > Pichiaceae > Kuraishia > Kuraishia hungarica. Next base: position 385,323 of record JAJLSL010000010.1, read on the forward strand.
TTGGCAATGGAAAATGCTTTGTCCTCTTTTGTAACCAGCGTGGCATCCCCAGCCACGTTCTTCAACAGTGTAGAAATGGCAACGTCAAATACTGTCAATGCGACATCTCCTCTGAGAGCAGGATTGGTATCTGGGGAACCCAACATGTTAACATCCACGTTAGGTAGATGGTTCAACTCTTCGTTGACATCCTCAGCAGATGGTAGTGCAATTTCATCGTCGTCAAACTCATTGTCTTCTTCACCTTCAACTATCTCCTTCTTCTTGGACTCTTCCTGCTCTTCGTTCTCCTTCTGCTGCTTGGACGTCAACAGACCAAGCACCTTTCTTCTGGCCAACAGCTTGGACACATAAGATAATTCAAACTTACAATAGTTCAGCCATAATTCCTTGGAGTTGTCGTTGAATCTCAAACCCCTCTGTAACAATGTTCTGGCACCCTTCGCATTGGAGTTGTGTTCAAACTCGTATTTGGCAGCACTTATCCAAGCATCAACGTTGCCCGGTTGGAGTTGCAATAGCCTCGTGTATGCCTTGTATATGATTCTCACCGATCCGTTATTCCTTGCATATTTCAAGTATGATTTCCATATCTTCAAATCTCCGGGGTATCTCCTCGTTGCCCTCTCATACACAAAGAGGATCCGCCTGGGTCCGGCCCAATCAGACACAGATGGCTTTGTGTCTACTGCACCAGCTTTATTCAATCTACTGAACCTCTTTTTCCTCAAAAGATCCAAATTAGTTTCAAACGAGGCATATCTGAGGAAATCATTTGGCTTGGAGCCTCTGCCTGTTATTTTATGCTCGAAATCTGTTCTTCTCCTCATGATCATGGTGATCTCCTTCTTATCAAACAGACCTTTCCTTTGGAGATCTTCAATCTCAGGAACACTCTGTTCCAAATAGTACCTTACTTTCTCTGCCATGACTGGGGATTATGGAAATTATGAAGATGCTATGAATGTTATGAAATGAATTCTATTAATCGGTGTAATACTCTTTATGTTTTTTTAATTGCAGAGAGCACCTGATAACTAATCGCTTCCCTTTGCCTACTGTCTAGCATGACACTAACTAAGGACAGCCAAAAATATTTCAGCAAAATAATTTGAGAACCGGGTAATCTGCGATGAGCTATCCCACACAGGCGCTGTCACACAGGCGCTGTCACAAACTAGGGGCGGTCCGTAATGGGGCTGTCATCACACGGAAGTTGTGAAGCCTCTAAAAGCCTGGCAGACAAGGGCAGTGCAGAAGGCATGGCAGCATCACAGGCAACCGCGCCGGTAGCAACCTTAAACTTCGTCTGTTACTCAAAACGCACACAAAGTAGGGAGGAGAGTAAGGGTCATTTTTAATCGCACTCCCCTTTTACAGGATGAAGGCAAACGGTTTTTCCCGATCATGCCACATGAAATATGACTCCTTTCTGGAGTGATCATTTATGAGGAAAAATCATATGGAATTCAAAAACAATGTAGAATAACCGATATAGATGTAGTCGAGCTTGGGGTTCTCTCACCGCTACCAACCAGGCAGCCGCATAGGAGCCCACGCTTAGGAGCCCAGTGAATAGACATATCTGTGTGGGGTGACTGACTGACTGTATACAGCCGCATGGGGCAGTGGGAGGAGTGGCTTGCTGTATAATGCAGGGATGGAGGTAGAAAGGAGTGGAATTAACACACACAAATCATCCAATCTAAAATAAGAAGCTATTTACAGAAATAATATCGGCTGTCATTTTTCACCCTCCTGATATATGTCAGGGTGGACTGGACTGGATAGTAAGATAGCCGGTGATTACCGCTGCTCAGTTGAGTAATCCAAAAAAAAGCTGTGCATGCAGTATGGGCAGGCAAAGTAGGCAGTGTAGGCAGTGTAGGCAGTTCAGGCAGTGTAAGGCATGCATGATGCATGAGGCGTTGACATTAGCAGGAAATGGTGGTGCATTCCCCCGCACTTCCATCCTACCCCTAGGCGAGAGTTTTAACTGCTTGAAACACAAATAAATACATATATATATATATATATAACACTGCAAAACTTCAGTTTGCGTTAGTTGGCATCATAGGAGCTTGGAAGTTTCCCAATTTGTCTCTGAGAGTGATTACCTAAGAAAACTACACGTTCAGAAATCAGGAGAGATGACTGTGGATTTGTGGAAGACGAGAGGGAAGCCGTTTGGAAACATATTGAATCCCACTGACTGGCCAATGTCGGCACCGGTTCAATTACCGCATTTCCCTCTATCCCAGGATAGTGTATCGCAAAAGCCAGCTTCTTCTACTGGCGGCTTACCGTCAATCAGTGAAATCGAAAAAATTGGTTTTCCTAGGCAGCCAGGTGGATTTTGGCTTGCAGAGTCTCCACTGAACGGAGGCTCACCGATTTTGCCGGCCAATGCCAGTCGTTCGTATTCAAGGCACAACAGCTCTGATCCTTGTCTTTATATTTTTAACACACACACAGATGGTGTGACACATTCCTCAACAATTGAAAGTCGGCAAACTTTAATACCTGTACAAGAGCACATCATTGATTCGAAGCCAAAGATGGAGCCAAAGATGGAGCCAAAGGTGGAGCCAAAGATGGAGCTAATCCGTCATAGTTCATACGATGCTATTGCCAAGAAAGAGAACAGAGATGACAGTGGGATGAAGCAACCATTCCTTGGAAGAGATAAGGTGCCCAATCTCACTGGTGATATTAACAACTCTAAGAGCGGGGCGGTCGAGTATTCGGCAGTCAGGGCCAAGGCATTGGTGGCTAGTTCTAGAACACTCGTGAAGGGCAAAGTGTTCATGTGTACGACATGTGGAGGGCGTTTCACTCGCAAGATGAACTTGAATTCTCATATTGCATCGAAGCACAGAGGTCAAAAACACAACTTTGTATGTGGAACTTGCAGCTCAAAATTCTCACGGCACTGCGATCTGGCACGGCACCAGAAACACCAACACAATCCCAAAGATGTGAAAAGGTTTATATGTACGGGATCATATACGGGGTTGAAGTGGGGTTGCGGGAAGAGCTTCCTTCGCAAAGATGGGCTCTTGGCACATTGGAAGTCTGAGAAGGCGAGGGGTCAATGTCTTCGAGAACTGTTGAAGAGAGGCGGCTCCCCAAAACCGATAACGATTGATAGTGATTGATTTTGCATACATTGATTTCCCATACTTGCTACTGATTTTGCCTTTGATGGTTTTTGCATTTGATAGCTGTCCCTATCGGATTAGGGTACTTTGCAGAGTAATTGTTGCATCTATGAAGTTTTATGGTACCATAATGGAAAAGTTGATACATGTACATATATATATATATATATATATATATATATATATGTATCGTGTTAATAAAAGTTTAAATTCATTGCTAACTCAAGCTGAAGTAGAATATTGGATGAATAAAACCAGGTTCAGCAGACCGGAATTCCGTCTTTTTATAGTACAATATATACTATGAAGATGTCTATGTATTGCGAAAGGTGCATTATACAGGATGATGATGAGAACTGTCTGCGTCTACTTTCCTGCTCCACCATATTTCTGTATAGTGAGATCAAGTCATTTATTGCATCGGAGTTGTTGATTTCTCCGACCTCTTCATGGGGTAATTTCTGTATGATGTAATGCGACATTGTTCCCCTCAATTGGGGATGACCAAAATCACAGAGAGTGTAGGCAGTGCTGGTATTGAGCATATTGCACATACCAACACTGCCGTTGGTCTCCGTCATAGTTTGTAACACAGCAGTGACAGAAGCTGACCGCTAGCAGAAGTAGTCTTTAGCGGTAGTAGTATTTAGCAGTAGTAGTAGCTAGTAGTAGTAGTAGCTAGCAGTATGTCATCTAGCAATAGCCATAGCTGGATCGATCAGAAGGCAGCAGTCAGGTTTTCATCTGGTTCGTCAGGTTCGTTACAATAGGAATTAGTGGGTCTTGGCATGTGTCACGCTTTGTTTGGTAAACAAGTACACTTTAGTTGGGATAAATGGCTCCTCTTAGAGGAGGGGTGATTAACTAAGTTTCATGGTCAGTGGGGCAAATTGTAATGGCAAACTATAATGGCAAAGCTCAGTTTGTACATTGAGAGGGTGATAGGGCCTAGAGCGATAAGGTTGTAGGATCTAGAGAGTTGAGGTAGTAGGGGCTAGACTATTTAGAGTGATGGTGTAGAGAAGTGCTGCTTCCCCGCACTGAGTGAAGCAGTGCAACCAGACGACAATGTGAACTCTAATTGTTGCTTTTCAGACCAATATTTCGTTGCTAAGATTAATGGTTTATTTACAGGGCAGCGTGAATAGAAGTGTAAATGTCAAGGTGGAAAATACAGAGATAACCGTAGGTAGTGCTATGAGGGTGGAAAACACAGAGACAACAGTAGGTAGCGCTATGAGGATGGAGTGGGGAGAAGGACAACAACCGTGACCCCGTATATAAGTAGTAGGCATGGCATTACTAGGCAGCGCCAGACGGCGGTAGACAATACGCACACGGGGAGGAGGCTAAGGGAGTCAAGCACTTACAGGGACTTATAGTCACTTACTGGCACTTACTGGCACCTACAAGCACATCAGCTCTTAGTCGCTTAGTCGCTTAGTCGCTTAGTCGCTTAGTTACCACTAATAGGATAAAGAGTGGGTTGGAAGAGAGGAAAGTCATGATGATAATTTCTTTAACGAAAGTTTAATATAATGTATATAATCATATATATAATCATATATATTATATCATTCACTATTGGTGTGCTCTTCGAGCAATGGAATGATCTAGATCGGGTGGCTTATAAGAGACACAGACTTGAGTAGATAGATATCTGTGTTTGCATCCAGGGCTGCACCAGTGGCTGCCACCAGGTGCAGCATCTCCATAGATTCTATTGAATTATATAGTGTATACACCATCATACACAAAAACCTATAATAATTCTGTACAAGTACACAGGACAGGACAATACAAGATAAGAGAAGACCATTTTGGATGAATTGTACCTTTCTTCTGACAGCTTATCTGGTATTGTGCGCTCCCCTTGCAGCGTGCATATGATTGATTATCATGCCATTAACGCAGACGAACGATTTGTTGAAGTGGGACAACCAGTGAACGGAATGGAACCCCTAGAACTCATAATCAACGAGCAATAACAGGTCATAAGAGATGCTTAGTAGCATGGTCACATAGTTACATAGTTACATAGCTGTATAGCTACATAGCTACATAGTTACATAGTTACATAGCTGTATAGCTACATAGTTCACACAGTTTACATGGTCATAGCACCATCAATCGACTGGTTACCTACTAGTTGCATATCCTCTGGTGTATGTTTTTATGTTTCTATGTTTCCACCTTCTGGCCTTGTTCTGACCCTCTTCTGACCCTGTTCTGATGACCACTCCCCTCAAACTCCATCCAACGGCTATGCCCCCTCTGTGGAGACCGCTCGGAGACCGAACATATGTCGCAACGAACTGGGGTAACGGAGAACGGAGAACGGAGAACGGGGAACGGGGAGCGGGAAAACTAAACCATGTATTCCATATTCTTATATACTGGTAGTCACATCGTGGATCACAGCGTGGTTATCGCCCTGTCTCTCGCTCTGTCTCTCTCGGGGTCTGCTGGCACCCCGAATATCCTCGCCCTTTTTTCTTTCGCCCTTTTTTTTGGCTCTATGCTCTTTCGCTCTAGACCCTTTCGCTCTAGGCGCTCCTGTGTATTTGCTTGTTGTCCTTCCCCAGACTACTCATCCCGGCCATCTACCCATAGAAGCCGACTTTCCCGGTAGTGTATGTCTCACATCATCTATTGCTCGCATAAACATATGCACACAAATATGCATTGGTTTGTGTCTGCCCTTTCCGTCTGCCCTTTCCTTTGCGCCTTCCTTGTGCGCCTTCCCTGTGCGCCTTCCTTTCTTGGTGCTTTTAGACCTGTCCTCTCTCCCCAGAGTGCTCCGCTGTGCCCTCCGCTGTTTCTCCTTCTGTTTCCCCCCTTCTACTCCGCTGCGTGCACTCCTCGAGAGGTGCAGCGATTAGCTCATACCGTGCATGCCAGAACGAGAGTCATGCGTGCCATCTCATGTCATTTCTGCATTATTGCTTGGAGAGGGGGGAGCATAGGGCATCGCAGGGTCGCGTCCCCGTAAACATGCAACTTCTGAGGGCCCTTTCTGGGCCACCAAGCCACCAGGCCATCGGGCCACCAGGCCACCCCCTCTCTGGGTTTCTCTATATTCCCCCCACTTCAGAGTATTTCCCCCTCACCAAGTATAATTAATGCACATAGTAATGTGTGCATGGCTAATTAATCAACATGTACCAAAAACTAGTACACTATCGCATCAGCATGCCATACAGCAGCACTTACACCTATATCACCTGGCTCCGCTGAGCCCACATTTTACATGTCTTCTTTTGCCGGGGTAGCACACAGCTTACATGCAGAGGTGGGGAGAGAAGCAAAGATGATTGTGCACCACAATCGCATCCGCTTGCATACATAATGTACACATAACACATACGCATACACCTACAGGACTGGGACGGAGTGGAGATGGAGTGACTGACTGACTGGCATAGCATGGCATCGCATAGCGAGATGGTCTGGGGTGAGGTGAGTAGGTAGGTAGGGGGGACAACCTGAGGGATGGAATGGTGCACCACCAGTGGTTGTCTCTTATTATTATTCTTTACTGTTGTCCTTCAGTTTCACTCTTCATTATCATTATCATTCTTCTCCAATTGTAAATGGTTGATCTTTAGTATAATACATACTTCATTCATCATACATTTTGTGTACTCTTCCATCGGTACATACGCAGCAAGGCAAACACCGAGGCCAATACCGACACAGACGCTGACACTAACGGTGCTGACAACTCAGACTGATCCGCCTCCCCGCTTCATCACCTCACCTCTCCTCACCTCACATCTCCTTACGTCTCCTATCCTCTCCTATCCTTCTCCATCTCCCTTCTGTGACTATCTCCCTTTTTCTTGTGTGACTATCTTGTTTAGTGCACTAGTTTGGAAGATCTCAGGTCAACTTCCTTTACACCGTGTGTGTCTGTTTGTGTATTATTTCTTTTATTATCATCATTGCTTTGTCAACCCGTTTTCTTCCCATGTTTTGCCCTGGTAATTTCCATTCGGCGTCATTACCTCCTATAGAAAACCTATCAATCACAGGTACTACAGACACGACAAATCGCACACCTCCACTTGCCCAGGACTCTTCTGACAATAACCAACCGAAGTACGGTTACGGTTACTACCCACAAACTCCTTTCGGTCCTGGCATCCCAGCCGGTATTGACACAGCAACCAAACCCACTACACACTTCAAGTTTGACAACTTGGATGACTTAGAATCCAACAACAACAACAGCAACTACTATCACTTTCTGATCAACCCCGCAATCAAAACATCTCCCCTAGTCACCGTTTCTGCTAGATCCTCACTGTCCATGGAGAACAGCTCCATCTTTTCTGACGATGCTGCTGCCGCCGCCCAGCATGCGGGGCATCCTTCCTTTAGCGACCCTTCCACTTCAAACATTTCCGGTTCACCAAGAAACTCCGTCTCTCAGCAACTACCAATGGACCCAACAGCCGGCGGTAACAGTTATGATCCAATGTCTTCCGACCCATCACAGAATACCACCCGAATGAGGCCCACGGTCAACAGCAACGGCAGTACAGGTGGTAATGGCAGTGCTGGTGGCAAGGGCAATGGCAATGTCAGTGATCCATTTGAGCTTGATACCTCTTTGTGGTCACCAAAGGACAACACAAACTCTACATACTCCCCAGGGACAAAAGGAAGACACGCCAGTGTCGGTAATATTGGTAATATCGCTCTGAGTAGTAGTGGAGGGAGAGCGAATACGGCCGAGACTGGTCTGGACGCTTCCTTCCCTAACTTCCCGTCTAACTTCCCTGTTTCTCAAGGCATATACCCTGGAATGGGCTTCAACAGTAGACGTCCGTCCTATGCTGCCGATATCCCATTCGCATCATCGCATTCCATGTGGAATACTAGTGCTCCACCTTCAAACAATAACAATAACAATAGAATGACTACTCCTGATCAATCACACAACTCTGGTCAATTTCCTTCTAGGTTTGGGGTTTCGTCTGCTCCTCAAACGAGTGATTTTCCTCTTAGTCCACAACAACAACAACAACAACAACAACCTTGGAACCCTGTGACCCCCTCATCCACTAAACCGATGTCATCTTCGTCCTTTGGCAGTTTCAGTGGCGGAATGAACCCTTCAACCGGAGATAATTGGTCCCAGCAAGTACAGATGCCTATGTTTGAAGAAGATACCTTTTTGCCACCCAGCAGAAGACACTCGTATGCTGCTAATGGCGATAACCGGTGGGCTTTTGATGGGTTTGGAGCCTCGGGTCTGATGCCACCAGCCAGCAATTTCCAACCAATTGGTGCAAGTGTGAATTTTCATTCTGCTTCTCTTAGAGGGGGTGGTGGATTTACAGCTGGTGGAATTGCCAATCATAGGGAAGACTCAGTCAACAACAACGTTAACAATTTCGAAAGTGTTAACATGCCTTCTGGTGGTGGGATTTCCAGTGATGGATTCACTACCAGCTTTAACAATCCTCCTAATTCGGCCAATTTAAGCCCTGTTGCCGTTGCCAAAGCATATGCCGATGCAGATGCTTACTTCACGGAAAACAAAGAGGAACGGGTTCACGTGACTGGCAAGAGCGCTATCGATCTACCTTCTGCTCTTGCTGCCTTATCCAATACAGGCACTCAGCTGCCTCGTTTCCCAGGTAACTCATTGCCCGGTGTGCATCTCATCATGGTGTCTTTCAAAGCTGGCAGGGTGGATGTGTTTTACCTTCCTGATGGTTCTGGATTGACCCTTAAGGTCGGTGACCTTGTGCTGGTTGAGGCTGATAGAGGCAGAGACTTGGGTAAGGTTGTACGTTTAGATGTTTCTATTGACGAGGCAAGGCTGTTGAAGCTTAGACAACACCAGGAGCAACAGGCAGCATTAACCGTTGACCCCAATTCGGTTGTTGGAAGTACTGCTTTCCTGCAACATCAACAGGCTCAACAGGCCCAGCAGGGTCAACAATGCCAGCAATCCCAACAAGCTCAACAGAGTAGTCAATCGTCCCAGTTACAACAACCCACTACGCCGGCAAGCGTTCCTGCTTTGCATTTCCCCAAGCCAATTGTTAGGTTTGCGCAGCCTTCAGAGGTGGCACAGTTGCTCACCAAGAAAGCGGACGAAGACAAAGCACGTCACGTGTGTTCGATGAAAGTTAAGACACACGGTCTCTCTATGGTTGTTGTGGATGCAGAGTACCAATGGGATAGGCGTAAGCTTACCTTTTTTTATAGTGCAGGCCATCGTATTGACTTCCGTGACCTTGTTAGAGAACTGTTTAGAATTTATAAGACGAGAATTTGGATGTGTGCTGTAAACGGCACCAGCAACGGTGCAGCCACAACCCAGTTGGATGCTCAACTCCATCGTAGTGGTAACTACTCCAATGGGTACAACAGCGAGATGGGTATGTCTATTAATGATACAAGCCGTAGAAGTGTAGACAGCAACGGAAATGGTGTTGAGGTGGTATCTCAACCCCCTTCAGGCTATCGTCCTACATCCAGTTATTCAACATCTTTTTCCACTATGCCGGTTTCTGGGATGCCTTTACCTGGTAGATCTTCAGTGTCAGCTGGTACAGCCACAAACACAGCAACATCCTCTTTCTTCCCCTCTTCTCAATTCATACCTAGACAATTCTCCTCTTCATTTGTAGGTCCTACAGGTTTGTCTTCTTCTGGGCATTCTCTTTCCACAGCTCCACTACAAGCTCCAGCTCAAGCTCAAGCTCAAGCTCAAGGTCTGTTTGATATTCGCCAAAGTGGAGGATCAGCTTGGGGAGCTACGGGTGATTCTAACGATACCAGCCTCTCCCGTGACGACAGTTTCACCATGGGCCACATTGGAGAGAGTATTTTAAACTCATTGGAAGACTCCTCCAACGCGAGCATTGCCACTGTAACCACAGGAACCAGTGGTGGTGAAGAGGCTCGCCGTAGAGAGGCTTAGAGATCCAGTGGGTATATACCATTTATGTCTATACTTATTAGATGTCTATGTGATAATAATAGAAAAAACAATCTAGACAGAGAGAATGAGAGACAGAGACAGAGACAGAGACAGAGGCACAGAAAGAGTGTCAATTTAAGCCCCTAGAATCTCCTTGAAAGGAATAAAAAAGATATTTATAGTTAGTTAGTAATTACATTCAGTGTATGGTGGGAAGTGCTCTGTCTCTCTCTCTCTCCTCCCCCCCACTATCCCCCTTTCACAATTCACTGTTTTGCTCTTAAACCATTGCTATAAAAGAACTCCATTGTAATGATTATTTGAATTATCTTAAACTTATTCTTTCATTTACATTTATATCTATTGTTGTGTTGAATGTTCTTCTTACTCTTTTCTTTTCTTTGATGATTACTATTATTTTGACAAAACCATGTTGCTACAGATTGATATACTATAGAATGGCTCACCCATAAGGCGTACTTAGATAAAACACACACACACACACACACAGAATAGGTTGTGGGTGGTGTGGTAAAAGGACATCAACACCAATTGGTGTTTAGAGATAACCGTCGACAACCGTTCATATATTTATTTTATATCCTCTTTTTCTTTTTTGTTTACTTTTTTCGTTGTTGTCGTCATTGGATTTGCTATCGGTTCATTTTTTATTGGTTGTATATATCTGTGTATTGATTTTCATTGCTACAAACAAATTATAGTTTTATACTGAATAAAAGATTGTGATTTTTAACTATGTGCCAGCAGGAATTTCAAGTAAGAATAATAGACGAAATCCGCAACGAATCCGAAGCCGAAGCCTTCAATCATAATGACAGACTGAAGCTGGAATCTTATGATGGTTAGGCAAAACGAGAGGACAACGAATAAAAAAATAAATATGAATAAAAAAATATATGGTGGCATGACTGGAAATGGTTCACTTCACCATTCTTTTATTCTATAAATATTATAAAAGTTAAGAATTAAGTAGCATTATAACCCCACACTATGCCTTGCATAAGCGCATCAACGTAAATTGGGATAAGCACTACTTTTCACCACTCCAAATTTTCGATTAACATCGGTCGATTTGGTGATATGATACAGTGCAAGGGGTCGCTAGTGGGGGCCTGAATAATTAAGGGTGTACAAGATATTGGTAATATTCGGATACTTGGAAGTATCTGTATATCATTTTCATTCATATATTGATATATATATATATATATATATCTATATATATCTATATATACTTCACTGGTGTATCAATCAGTTGTTGACACCATCACCTATTCCATCTGCAGGTGATCTGAACAGAGGAGCCAGAAGCCAGGAGCCAGGAGCCAGGAGCCCATAATAAGTCTACTAAATTTCAGGGACCCTCTCATACAAACATTTCACATTACATAGCATACAAATTGTCGCTCATAGCTATTTTTTCTCATTATCATCAATCACTCCTCACAGTCAAAATGTATAGCAGGCTCACATCTAGAGTTGTATCTTCTGGATTCGCTCTCAACACCACCATAAGGACATATGCAAGCACAGCTACCAATCCAGAGATCCTCAGCAATGCTGCTACCCCACCCAAATATGTTCTTTCCACTTTGAGGTCATTCCCATCGTTGGAGCCTCATTCCGTAGTCCCCGTCCACGCCTCATTCCTGAACGTGCCCTTGAGGAGAGACATCCTATGGCGTGCCGTGGTGATGGAGCAGGATTCCGCAAGAGTGGGAGCTTCCAACCCACCGGGCCGTGGCGAGCACAAGTTCTCGAGGCGGAAGTTGTTCAAGCAGAAGGGAACAGGTAGAGCCCGTGTCGGTGATGGTAACTCTCCAATTAGACATAACGGTGCCTATGCTCTTGCAAGGACGGCCCCTAACGATTTTTCCACAGAGCTCCCATTTAAGGTGTATGCCTCCGCTTACAGGACGGCACTTAGTGATTACTTTAGAAGGGGTACCCTTTTCGTTATTGGTGCCCCGGAGGGTGCTGATGTTGCCAACACTTTAAACGAGAAGGACTCTGTGACGCTTGAGATTGCTACCTCTGACAAGCATGCATTGTACGAGTTTGTGGATACACACGAACTCACCAAGAGGAATTTGCTGTTCATTGCTGAAGACTATGACTCAGTGGCCAACTTGAGAGCTGCTGCTGAGCGTTTTGGTAAGAGAGCACTGGTGCTCCCTAAGGAGGAGGTTGAGGTGAGAGATTTGGTGAAGGCTAACCGTATATATATAGAGAAGGGAGCCTTGGAGTTTTTCGCAACAGAGTTTGCGGAAGGTTTGGTTGTGTAAATAAGACACTCTTGGAATCTTGCCTGTATATATTTTCAATTGGAACTACTAATACAAGTTTTAATGGTTATGTATCTTCTTAAAAGTAGCTGCATCATAGAATGGCTACCCTGAAATAACAATATATCGCAGTATTATTCCTACTAGTAGGGAAACAGACCAAAATAGATTACGAGACAGTTCTTGTCTTCTCTGAAAGTAACATCGATTCTCTGATATTATACGATCTAACTTACTTACACTGTAATAATGAGATTGCTCATGGTTCTCCGGCTTAATAGAGTAGAAGTTAACTATGGCAAGTGCCCACTATGAGAATGCGCTCTCCCTGCCATAATAGCACCCTGCAGTAGACAGACAGTAGACAGGTAGACAGACAGTAGACAGGTAGACAGACAGTAGACAGGTAGACAGACAGTAGACAGGTAGACAGACAGTAGACAGGTAGACAGACAGTAGACAGGTAGACAGACAGTAGACAGGAAGACAGTAAGTAGACAGTGGACCATTGTCACTCTAGACGCCTGCCCCCCCCTTACCCTTCTATTTAGTGTACTACCATCGTACACTATGTAGCCATCTGTCATCGTCAGATCACACCAATAGCTTTAGCCCATATTATCACTCCATGGGGTCAGTTCCCTCCTCTCACTCACTGCGAGCTCTCACTATGAGGTCTCAATCTCTCTCAATGTGTCTCACTATAATATCCCACATACACCTAAGACTGTAGATCTCAAGAGACACTCTTTCACTACTCTAAGATGATTGTAGGGCTAAACCCTAAGGTATCACGTGACGATCAAAAGAAGTCTTCCTCTTTGGGAAGCAGGTAGCAAAAATCGTACACTTCGTTGACCGCATATCGTTGGCAGAGGGTGTCTCTCCTAACAGCGAAAAACCCAGCGTGGACATACAGTATACCCACCAGTAGTAGTGGTGCTACTGTGCATAGCACTACCGCCTTTTCACGTCTTTCACCCTCTACTCTCACGGCCTGCACTTTCTCTCCTCTCTAACCCTTTGGTGAAAAAAGCATCTGGTATACAAGTTGAAGTGAAAAGTGTATATGGAGAAAAGGTCCATTATACTGTACAGACAATCACCATCAAGATGCCTCTCGTTGTCCAGGAATCAGGTAACTTTCAGCACATTTTGCGGTATGTTTTCTTTATTTAATAGTTGTTCAAACCGGGAAACCAGGACATAGACGATCAAAAGGGAAGAAAAGTGCAATCAACGGTAATAGGAGACATAGAAGACGAACTCGTAGCAGCAGGAATCATGAACAGCAACAGTTATTGAGCTGTGAATACGATCCACTATCTAAGGGATTGGATACAACAACAACAACAACATTTGATGATAACAACATTCGATATATAAGAGAAGGGCTAATCCAGTCAGAGTCCAGGTAGAGATAGCCCAACCAGTCTTCCGATAGAAGGAGAATCATAGCATGGGGAATATGGTACTACGAACTGGCAGAAGAACAATGTGAACGCGTTTGTATCCACATTCAAAGCGTTGGTATCGTTCAACAATTATTAGAGACATAGTCATCTCCGAAGGAAGGGACACCAACATCATGTCATATATTTTTCGTGTATGCCCTCTCCGTGTATCTGCCAACAACAGCCATAACTGCCGGCGCTTCATGAGTTTTTCTATTTTACTATTGCCGCTGAATGGACTCATTTCAAAATGAGTTGTACCTTATGCCTCGCCCTCGCCATCTCCGTGTTCTGATTTGTGCCAACGTCCTATTCCTCTCCCCCTTCTCTTTCCAACCATACTAACTCTTTACCTTATAGTCTGCTCAACACTAACGTTGATGGTAGAATCAAGATCATGTACGCTCTGACTACCATCCGTGGTGTCGGTCGTCGTTACGCCAACTTGGTCTGCAAGAAGGCTGATATCGATCTCACCAAGCGTGCCGGTGAACTCACTCAGGAAGAGCTTGAGAGAGTTGTCACCATCATGCAGAACCCAACCCAGTATAAGATTCCAGCTTGGTTCCTTAACCGTCAGAACGACATTGTCGACGGTAAGGACTACCACGTTTTGGCCAACAACCTCGAGTCCAAGCTCCGTGATGACTTGGAGAGACTTAAGAAGATCAGAGCCCACCGTGGTATCCGTCACTACTGGGGTCTCCGTGTTAGAGGTCAGCACACCAAGACCACCGGTCGTCGTGGTAAGGTTGTCGGTGCTACCAAGAAATAAGTAAGATAGTTCGTGTGTATCTGTTGATAGTACAAAACATTTCGATTAGTAATATATTATCCATTGTAGATATTTGTAGATTGTCCGCTAGAAGTGGTTTTCATATGTTCTCATATGTTTTCATATGTATGTGTATGAGGGCTGGTCTATGAACCAACCATGTCACATTACCCCTGTTTATCCACCCACGCACTACCTACACACTACAGTAACCAAGAATCTTAATGAAACTAACTCCTCTATTCCTGAACTATGTACTTAACTTCTATATGTATATACCAGTCACTGTCTCCAGTTGCCTGTTCTGAGCGATAGCAAGTTCTCAACAATCTCAATTTCGTCTCTGCCCTTTCCATCGCCTGACTTCTTCTTGTTTCCATCCTTAAGCTGCAAGACGTTCTTTGGAGTGGCATTCTCCTTATTTTCAGATGACTCCTCTTCAAGATCCTTATGAACAGTGATCTTTCTCACTGGGCTCTCATTCATTGGTGATAGCAGAGAGTTCACTGATCCACGCTTGTCGCCAGTATGTGCCTTGACGCCATCGTCAGCACTGGAAGAAAACACAGAGGTTGAACTGTTTGCAGCAGGTGTGTTATTAATAGAGGAGGCGCTTGGTTGCATAGCATTTACCTTCATGGTTGGCTTCTGCCTGTTCCTGTTGGAGCTCTGCAATGGAGTGAGAGTAGCAGCACCCGCCACATCTGATGAGGACTTAGATGATGAAGAGTTGCTGTTGGATGAACCCACAGACTTGAGTCTGAAAGTCATGGTGGAACCACCCATTGGGATATTCTTCTGCTGCTTGACTGGGGTCGTAATGTCTGAGAGAGGGTATCTGGAACCCTCCAGAGCATTCTCCTTTGGTGTCTTGGAAGGGGTGTACATCGACCATGATCCCTGTGGAGGCATCATAGAGGACATCTGCTGGTTAGGACCACCACGGCTCATACCATTCTCTGGAGACGATCTCAGATCGTGCAACTTGCCAGCAGAAATGGAAGAAGCGGGAGATGGTGGACCAGCGGCAGCAGACTGTGTGTTGATGAGGGAAACGGAACGCTCCATCTCTTGAGAAGACTCACCGTCCGATTCTCTTGCTGGAGAAGTGGAGAAGGTAGTCTGAAAACTGGAGTAGAGCCTCGTTGGGCTATCTTGCAATGATCCCACGGTACCCTTGGCAGGTGTAGAAGTTGCTGAGGGGAATTGATCATGCGAAGGCAGTTGCTGGTCCAGCTGTTGCCTGTATGGGATATCGAGAATGACTTCCTTTCCAGTGCTTGAGTGTCGCCTGATGGTCTGTCTCCTGTTTTGGAACCAGATCTGAACGGCCTTCTCTGTCATGTCTACCCTCTTGGCAATCTCTTGACGTCTGGCCTTATTTGGAGTGTGCCCGAGATCGAATTCCGCATGCAGAATAGAGAGCTCAGCAGGAGAAGTTCTGCGTCTCTTGCGACGGGCAAGCTGGGCATTATCAATATTGGGCTCATGGGAAGGGAAAGTAGCTGGAGAATGCGAGATGAAAGCGAAACTTCTCTTTTCGGAACTGAGATCCAAATTGTTGTTGTTGTGCAGGGCAACAGGAGAAGAGGAAGGCGGATGAGCTTTCGCCTCAACATCCTGTTTGGTTGAAAGTTGCTTCTGCTGCTGCTGTTGCTGTGGGATGGGGTTCTCGGATGAGTGGAAAGTACCACTTGGAGGACCTAATGCTGGGGGATGAATATGTTCTGGCTGCTTGCCATAAGCCTGAGTCTCTTTGGGGATATTTGCTGTGTTGTTGAAGTTTGGAAGAGTGATGTTTCTTAGAGGAGGCAATGTAAACTCCGAGCGAGACTGGAAGGTTGACTCGGTAATCTTGTTTGCCATCAGGTCGGTCTTGCCATAAGCGCGGGTTGGAGAGGCTGGCTCTGAGTAAGGGCGACGAGATGGAGCAATGGGATCGGCGTTGTTCAGCAGGGCCGAAAGTGGGGGCAATGAGGTAAAGCCTGTTGAGCTTCTCTCAAAGCGTGGTTGTGGGTTCATCATTATGGATTATGCGGAAGAAGAATATGCCTTTGGAATGGTTGAGACTCTAATACATGAACAGAGGAACACTTGCTTTACTGACAATAAATGAATGACTTGTCGCGAAAAGAAAGGTATCAAAAGATAAACAATTGAAACAAACTAGAGTATGTGTAAAAGAACGACTGTGAAGTGAAAGTGTTTGAGCCAAGACGAGTGGATGTCTCTACTTTTGGCAATTAAGCTGATAATACAAACGGTACTAAAGGTAATCGAAGGTTATAAACTGAAGGAAATAACCAACAACACGTCTATGATCTCTGGGAGAGATCAAGTATATATATCACGTCGTGATCTGCCGTCGCTGCACACCATTCACGCTATTAACACCCAAAAGGATCTAAACTCCATGCAAGAGGATCCGCAAGGAGAGGAGTGGTGTGTGCTTCGCTACAAAAAGCGTGTCAGGCATATGAGTACACAGCGTACCTTCATTAATTGAATACATGTTTCTCTGGTTACCGGGTGCATTGACATGTCAAGTAGTGAATTGTTTTGGGGGTAAAGCGTGCACGCGATTTTGCTCTTTTTGGAGGCTTAAGCGTGCGGCGCAGCGACGTGTTTGAAGGAATCATGCCTGCTCCTCCTTGGAAGTCATGCATCATGTGCGGCTCCGAGGAGCAATTACTATTTATGGATGGAGCGCGAATGGCTAGTGATGGAGGGAGGAGGGGAGGAAGGGAAAGAAGAGATCTAGACTACCACCAGTGTTAATATGCCCATTATGGCTATAGAGATATCAAAGAAATTGAGGGAAATAAAAAGGTCACTGGGATATTCAGCAGAACAAAAAAGTCACATATTGTAACCTCTATTTGGGACGAACCCTTCATTTGCTGAAGACATGTTCTATATGCCTGGTAAATGATACCCGATCAGGTCCGATGCATGTATCACGTCCAGAGGTGCATATTTACAAACGCGCTCTCTCATTCCATCTTGTCAATGCCCATACCCTCGGCAGCTAATAAGCCTATTCGGGATTGAATGAGTCTCAACAAGAGTGATGACCACCCAAAAATAGTGTAGAGAAAGCGCAGCGCAGCGCTACTACGTATATACAATATATAGAATATATAGAATGGGTCAATGGGATTATTTTTCTAGTATATTAAATCGAGTCAAAAATTATTATAAGCATAAGGTGGTGGTTGATTATTACAGGCATAGGGTGATGGTTGATTATTGCAGGCATAGGGTGATGGTTGATTATTATAAGCATAAGGTGGTGGATGATTATTATAAGCATAATGTGATGGTTGATGCCATTATTCTTGCTGTGTCATTGATAGCCCTTGCAGTAACCCAATCGATACCTTAACAACACCGCAAGCTAACCCCCTTCCAACTAGGCATGTAGCTAAGTAGTATGTGAGCACTTCTGCAGTAATGAGCCGGACCATCCCGACTCCAAAGGTGCTATTGCGTGTTTTGCCAAGCACCGTTAGTAGTCAGATGTGTGAGCGTTTTGTCCCTTTCCAGAAGCAGTGCCTACACTGCCTACAGTGCCTACAGCTGGACGCGTAGCAATATGGGGGAGGGTGGGAGCTAATTCACCAGAAGAGAATGATTAGCCTTTGCACGATACGCGTAGATGACGATACGCGTAGATGACGATGCGTGTTGATGACGATGCGCGTTGTACGTAGGCACTGTGCTTGAAGACAGAAGAGGAACAACAAAAGAGGGTGCGATCTGCGATGGGTTTTTTGGTAGAGAGCGTCTCTTCCAGTTTGGGGAGGGTATTTTCCTGCATAGTTGATGGGTCTAAGTAATGGCTCTATGGAGAAGTGTTAGTATTGCATTCAATGAGTGACCGGCATATGGTTGAGTTCTGAAAAAAGAAATTGATTCCAAAAAGAAATGCTAGGCGTGGGGGGAGGCGGAATTCAGAATGAACACAGGAAGGCAGGAAGAAAGCAAGGCAGGAAGGCAGGAAGGCAGGAAGAAAGGCAGGAAGGAGGGAAGGAAGGAAGGAAGGGTACAACCATTATGTAGCGCCGCTAGGTAGAGAGCTTAATGCTTGCCTTTAACGGGCAATTACTGTTTAGAGGCCGCTATTCTAAGGAGCCTTACACTATAACAAGCAGTGATAAATAGTCTAGAACAGTTAAGCCCCTTCCTAATATTGGGTGTTCCTAGAACTTTGTTTGGAACTTTGTTGGAATTCCATACATCCATCCATCGATGCATCGATCCATCCCTTTATATGCTAGCCATCATATATCCCAATACAGATATATATATATGTATGCCCTTAAATAGATTGGAGCATATAGAGCATGCAGTGCATTAAGAGGTGGATGGATGTGATTTGTTAGGATGTGACAGGAACCATGAATAAGGGTTAATGGTCTTATTTCGGTTTCTCACCAATTATTCAGACAATAATATCAAGGTCGGTTATTGGTTACAATGACTTGGGCTGTAGATCTCCATGCCTGAGAGCTCTGAGAGCTCTGAGCTGCCATCTTTTTTGGCTGTATACACCATCTAAGCCTTAAGCAGTCTGGGGTCCGTGTTGTTTCTCCATGTTGTTTACTCTCACGGTGTTGTGGCATTTGCATTTGCTTTTGTGCCTACAGTTGATATATATACATACCGTTGTGGTGGGTGGTATATATATAAAGCTTATTTCTGTGACACGCCAGGCCTCTTCACGGTGATGCACCTCTCGTGCGAGAGGCTCATCGGGAGAGGCTCATCGAGACCTTTAAGTGGAAGGAGCTTGCATAGGAATGTAAGATTGGTGAATAGAACACTAAACTGTGCACGTCATCACGATGGCCATGAGAAACTATGCTGTGACTGTGAAGGGGTTAGGGACAAAAAAAGGATATCTCAGATCTTAGATCTCACACCTCACATCTCACTTGTAAAAAGCAATTGCTAGTTAAACCAAATATACCGTGTTGTAGTCTGCTATAGCGTGTTCTATCGTGTTATAGCGTGTTGGTCTAGTTAAGGACATTACCAGTAGTAGAAAAGGGCCCCTCAGCCCTTTCCTCCCACCATCTCATCGCCCTATGAGACCTGTGAGCCCTACTAGACCAGCCCTACTAGAATGGCACTACTAGAATGGCACTACTAGAATGGCACTACTAGAATGGCTCTGCTACCTAGCCATCCCTACCAAACGAGCCACCATCTACTCTGCACTCTTACCCTTACCCTTAACCTTACGCAGTGATCCCCTCCACCTTACGCAGTGATCCCCTCCACCTTACGCAGTGATCCCCTCCACCTTACGCAGTGGCCCGCTCCATGGTATACCCTGACTCTCCAGCCACCACCCAATATGGTTCTCACACTAGCTTTCTCATCTTATCACACTCTCCTTCCCCATATGGTTCTCACACTAACTTCATAGAAATTTCATCTCATCCCATCTCATCTTCCTCTCTCCTCCTCCAGCTTACATGCTTGTGAACCGCATGCTTGAAACGCACACTTTGTGAATGGCACGCACGCGCCCCATATGCTTGTGAAGCATGTCGGTCAATAGCCCACGTTCTTAGGGTTTCACACGACATAACCGGCATAACCCATTGTGTTTACCCAATTTGGCTCCCTACCGTCCCTCCCAAGCCCACGCATGGTGCATAACCGCTATAAGCCAACCCCATCATCCATCATCCATCATCCATCATCCATCGCCCATACTAATTCATCACCCGTCACCCACTTACCGCTTTGCAGGCACCTCTTTTGGCACCCTCTGTTTTGGCTGCCTCTTTTGATGTATGCACCTCGATGAGCTGCCCTCGCAGGAGAGGATTGTTTGGATCCACTGGCGGTTGTGTTTGCAGCTCAGTTGCAGGCCCAGGGCTGCACTGTGTATGAGGGGACTGGGGGAAGAGAAACAGAGAGGGGAGAAACAGAGAGAGAGGAGAGTAGAGGAGAGCGCAACAGAGAAAGAGGAGAGAGGGGAAAGAAAGGCTGCTAACAGCTTATGGCCCAGTTATAGTGAGCTTAGCAGGCAAACAAGGGCATTTACAGACATTGCTAGAGCCTTTAAACTATAGCAACAAGGTAGCAACAAGGTAGCAAGCAAGACACTGAAAGAGTATCTGTGTTGGTTCCCTATCGGAACTGTTACTGGTTGGATTGCATGTGTATGGCTTTGATTTGAGGCACATATTCCTATAAACAGTAGACAGAATAGAGATTGTGTGCTCATTGGAGGTGTAAGATCATTGGTGTGTGATTGTTGACTAGCGATTGTTGACTAGCGATTGTTGACTAGCGATTGTTGACTAGCGATTGTTGACTAGCGATTGTTGACTAGCGATTGTTGACTAGCGATTGTTGACTAGCGATTGTTGACTGGTGATCGTTGACTGGTGATTGTTCTCTCCTGTTTACACTGTTCTCCCGTCAACACATACCCGTTCATATACGGTACCCACTACCTACACAGTGCCACTGACTATATAACTTATATTCACCAGCACACCATTCATCAGCATACCATCATATTGCACAGCTGCCCATTTTCACAATGGAGTCAAAGATCAGTAGGAGGAGGAGCAGTGCTGCGAGGAGGAATAGCATGGTGTCTATTAGTGAGCCCGAGCCAAAGGGCAAACAGAGCAGACTTACATTGCGAGACCTCATGTTTATATCCATATTGTTCACTGCTCTTAGCATGGGGACTGTATTGTTGATCCTTGAAACACCGAACTATCTCCCAAAACATCTCACCCAAGGACCCATATTATCATCATCGTCGCCATCACCTAATCAGCATGGGGATTCCTCTCCAAGGATATATGACGTTGCAAACTCAAAGTTTATAGACGCCGCCAGATTTGACGACGAGCCAGTCTCTGTGAGGCATATCTCTCATGATAGTGAAGAAGAAGTGGAGTCATTCAACGCTTTGGGACTTAACCCCAACCAGCATTCTGTGGAATTGGAAATGGCAGATGGGTCTAAGAAAACATACCATGGAAGGTTCTTACACATCACAGATATGCATCCCGATCCCCTGTATAAGGTGAATGCCGCCATATCTCAACTGTGTCATAGAAAACTGAAGAAGAAGAAGAAGGACAATAAAAAGAAGGGAGACGATGGAGATGAGGATGATGAAAGCGCTTCTAAGTTGGGAGACGCTCTCGCTGGTTGCGATTCTCCAATGTTGTTGATGGATGAGACCCTCAAATGGATAGAGGAGAACCTGAAGGACAAAATCGACTTTGTTGTTTGGACTGGTGATAACATCAGGCACGATAACGACAGACAAGAGCCCCGTCTGGAGATGGATATTTTGGATGTCAACCAACAGGTGGCCGACAAAGTGTCAAAAACTTTTATGGATGAAGGAGACGATGAGATCGCTCCCCTTGATAGAAGGGTCAAGATTGTACCCAGCCTTGGTAATAACGATGTTTATCCACATAATCTATTTGCACCCGGTCCTACTCTTCAGACCAGGGAGTTGTTCAGGATATGGCGTAATTTCGTGCCTCCTGAACAGATGCACGTGTTTGATAGAGGTGCTTATTTCTTCCAGGAGGTGATCCCAGGCAAGTTGGTGGTGATGTCTATCAATACGCTGTATTTGTTTGGTTCCAATCCACTGGTAGATAACTGTGACAAGAGAAAACAGCCAGGTTACCAGCTGTTTGAGTGGTTGGGCTATACGCTAAAAGAGCTCCGTAAGAGAAACATGAAGGTTTGGTTATCTGGCCATGTACCACCGGTTCCCAAGAACTATGACATCACGTGCCTTACCAAGCAGATCGTATGGATGCACGAGTATAGGGATATCATTATTGGTGGGTTGTATGGCCATATGAACATTGACCATTTTATTACCTTGGACTCTGTTAAAGCGTATAAAACAATCGAGGCCAAACTACAAGCTCAAGGGTTGGATACTTCGTTCCTACAGTATGATAGACATGGCACTGATAATGATATGGATGATTCCTTTGGTGGATACATTGCGGAAGACGAAGAAGCTCAGCAGAGCAGTCTACTCGGATGGAATGATTATGGTGATGATGATTATGAACACTATGGGCATATCTACGAAGACCAAGGCATGCATGCTAAGGGATACCATGAGGATGATGATGATAACCTGGAGGTGCTTCTGTCCCATAGGTATGACCGTGCCCCAACTGGCAAGGTTGGATATGTTGAGTCTGTGAGGGACTCCACCTATTCCAAGCTCAAGGGACAGCGTAAGTCGGGACCCTCTTCTGAGAGGTATTCTGTTTCTTTTGTTTCCACGAGTGTGATCCCCACTTTTAACCCTGGTATCAGAGTATGGGAATACAACATTACTGGATTATTTAACGATAAGAAGGAGGAGAAGAAGCATGATCAGTCATTCATAGATACGTTGTTAAACCCATCCCGAGAGGAGCAACAAGAGCAATTCCCTCCATGGAATGAGTTCTTTGATGATCTCGAGAAGAAACTTTTGGAATCAGATAGAGTTGCTGATCTTGAAATCGAGCTGGAGTACCTGAACGATTATGAGATTGAGCAGTTGTTGTTGAAACAGCAGCAGCAACAACAGAATAACCTTACCATCGGTTCCTCTGGTAGTAAGGGGGTTGACAGTTACATTTCTGCTGCTGCCGATAAGACTTATCCACCCAAGATGCCAGAAAGCGCAGACTTGGGACCTGCTTATACACCCCAGTTATTTACTCCTCTTAGATATGTTCAGTACTACGTAGACCTTGCCAAGTATTCGTCCAAGCCAGGCAAGGAGTTCAAATATGAAATCGAGTATACCACCGACGATAATTATGGTATGCCAACATTATTGGTGGAGAATTGGGTTGCTCTGGGCCGTAAGTTGGCCAAGGCCGCTCCGTCACCTGGTGACGGTGAGAAGAAGAAGAAGCCCAAGAAGAGTAAAAAGGGAAAGAAGGGGAAAGGCAAGAGGGAGGTTGAGGATGTGGAGGATGTAGACGGTGGGGTAATTGTTGGAGATGTTCTGGATGTTGATGGTATTGATGGTGAGATTAGTGTGGCAGGAGCTAAAGCTCTTTGGCTGAAGTATGTTGCACATGCCTTTGTCAGTACCGGATACCAAGACATGGAGTTTTCAAAGTGATGTGGGGAGAAGGAAGGGATGGGAGAGAGAGACACAGTGCATAAAAAATAAAACACTGTCAAAGTGGTGTTAAAAACGGTGGTGAAAAGTGTTGAAGATGATGAGGGTTGCTGAAAAAGGTGCTGAAAAAGGTGATGGAAAAGATGTTGCAATTACATTGTAGGAAGACAATGGCTTGTATATTTATAGATACCGTTGGAGTATGCAAAGAGTCGAAGATTGCATTTTCATGAATCAATAAGAGAAAAGTGTACGATTTAATAAAAATCGTTATTATATTACGTGATACACATATAAGTATGGATTTAAATATAAAGGATACCAATTATTGTTGTGGGCAGTGTAGATTAGGGCCGTGAGGGCCGTGATTTCAAGAGCAGCATGGGCAGAGGCAGAGGCAGAGGCAAAGGCAGATCATTCCTTGGCCGAGCACCTCCAGCTGCTTTTGTGTATTGTTTACTACTTGGTTCACTCTACATTATACTGCATATACCTAGTGGTTAATGGTTTCCTCTTTTTATATTATTGGGGTTTCCTATTTGTAGGTGTTCCTATTATCATAATGCCACAAAGCCTACACCAACTTGTCCTACTTGATGTCATACAGGGGTTGTCCACGAGAATAAGAATAACCGGTAGTCTGTTGATGTGAAATATAGCCATGTGTAATACAATATATACATACATATAATTCCCAAACTCCGAAACACCCTTTCAATGACATTCGACAACTGAAATGAAGAGAATGGTTGGGTTACATGATGCTGCCAACACTGGAAACTACCTGGGCTCTTTCCATGTGGCTAGCCATTATGATAAGACTCAAGTTATCTTGAACACTATCTTTTGGTTTGGGTTGGCGGTCCTGGGAGTGACCATTCTAGGGACTGTAATAATAGCACTGAAGGAGATACGTAGAGCATTGATCCATCCAAAAGATGATCTTGAACAGTCACAGTCACAGTCACAACCACAAGAGCAGAATGAAGAAGAGAGGTCTCCCATGAAAGTTGATGAACTGCAACCACAGACTCGATCTCTTCTCGCTGGAGCTGCCTCAGCATCTTCTCATACTGTCCCGAAGGACCACAGTCCTATAATTGCGTCTGTAGTTAACAAGGGAGTTGGCCACATTTCTGGCAATCTTTCGGCCAGAGTAAAGTCAATGTTTGATATTGGCTCCGCGAGAAGCAAGTCTGCAGCGAATGGAGAACATCCTAGAGATTCAAGACTCCAAGACTGGGAGAAACATAGTGCTTCAACTGCTCAAGGGGGTGGGGCATTGTCTAGAAATAACACCAGGCCCTCTAGGACTCTCAGTAACCTCTACTATAGCCCTGTGTATCCAGAAAACATCTCCTATCTTAGAGTTGTACAGCCTTCTACAGGATCCCCTGGTTTCGTCGAAGGTTTGTTGAGTGCCAGTGATTACTTGGTGGAGGGCAGCAACATCGTACAGATCAAAGATGATGACAATGACTCTCCAAATCCTCCTCCCACTAGCTCACTTACAACAGGCCAGACAGGCAAACATTCACTCAAAAAGATATACACCGAGCAAGAACTTATGAAATTGTTCCAGAAGGAGGTGCTTTTTCGTGATTCACCATTGAAGCTTTTGCCTGACTCTCCCATCCTGTTTGCTAGTTTATGGGAGACTGAAAGGGCAATATGTGATATAAAGAACTTCCTCATGAATGAGAACCGCCCCAAGCAACCCCCCAATGATTTTGCAACACGTAAGATCGCACTGGTTAGGTTTGTAGGGATATCACTTGGTATGGCGGAGGGTTCAAATCCCAACATCTTCCTGCTCTCCTACAACTCATTGGTAGAGCAAATGATAGACAGCGAGGCTCTGGTGGATGTTTTACGAGGTACTGAGCGGCTGATTGCCAATACTATACTAGAGCTCTTGGTGAATTACTGCAAATGCCACTGGGATTATGATACCAGTTCACACCCCACAATCGATAACACATTCGACAAGTGGCACACTCATCCACTCGTCCAACAACCGAATAGATTGTTTGGATACCTGATAAACCTATCACTAGCTGATATAGGAGGAGCTTTGGTCACCAGCATATTGGTTGAGTTTTGTAGGAAACCTACCGCTCATGATCTTTTGCAAATTGTCACTAGGGCCAGGAGCATCACAGACGACAGTCACACGCTTAAGTTCTTGGGTCATTTGAAGGCAGAGATCACCACCACTCATCAACATTGCTGTATAGCTAAGAGCAGAAAAAATGCTGCCGCAACCACCACCACCACCTCAACCAGTTCATTTGCAGACGGCTCATTTGATTTACTACAGAGCAACAGCATAAAGAAATCAGTCAGTTCCTCCAACTTGAGAAAGTCTGCCCTACCTGGATCGTATAGCGATGAAGGACTCACAACCAATAGCAGACGATGGAGCACCACTGCAGGTTAAGGTTAGATAGGCTTATTATGTGATTCTTCGTCAACTCCATTTTCTTTTCATCCCGATAATAGTAGAAGATAATATAGTTTTTCAGCACCAAACAGTCCCTGTAATTAACCCAACACCTACATAGATAAGATATGCGCCCTGCATTGCAGGCCGCATTTGGTCACCTCTTTAAGGTTTAGTATGCACCTTCATGCGGGAGCCACACAGATTCTAGCCCAAACGGGGAATTATAAAACGTATCGCAAGTAAAACCGATGAGTTTGGGGTACCCTGGCCTCCGGGTTATGTTTATTTAATCACTATTTATACACGGTTAAAACCCAGACCGTTCAATTGGTTGGAGATTGGATTCAAGCAGTCAGGAATTATCACGAAATGACCGCAACTCAATTCCAGATTAATAGTTCCGAGCTCGTCATTGGTGGTGTCAGACATTTGGTGTACTCTGTTGAGGATGCCAAACCACCAGAGGGCTACCAGCCATCCAAGAAGCGAAATGTCCTCATAATGTTACATGGAAGAACAAGGACCCAAATATATTTCAAACCCTTTGTTGAAAGAATTATACAACAGTACTATCTAGGCGACTATAAAGAAGAGTTGGTGGTGATCACTTTTGAGCAGCGTAACCATGGCGAACGTACGGTGAGGGAAGATCTCAACGATGACTGGACACAGAACAACCCCACACATGCCCTGGACATGCTATCTGAGGTGGATGGAAGTGCTTATGATGCTATCAATCTTATGAATTATCTTCCTGTATTTTCCCCCGGCTACGAATATGAGTTCTATATGGGCGGTGTGTCAATGGGAGGTCTATGCTCCTACAGACTAGCAAGGTTGGTTCCCGAGAAAATCAGGGGAATCATCCCTATTATCGCCGCACCTGACCTTTCTTCTCTTCTCACCAAGAAGCTTCTTGGAATTCCACATGAGAAACCAATTCAAGAACCGTCATGGAAGGTTTCATTTGACGACGAATCGATGAAGCATGTCGTGGCAGATGGTAGATGGCCCAGAGGTCTCCACGGATTGGTATCTGCTCAGGACAAAGACATCTATGAGAATTTTGACACCTCATTGAAAGTGTTTGCCGTTTTTGGCAACGAGGATGGGCTGGTACCACCGTTTATCTCCAAGGGATGGCTTGACTATAACCGTAGCAAGAGAGGAGAGGAGGAATCCATTCAGACGTTGTACGTTGATGTTGGCCACGTGGTTCCTGATGTGATGTTGGATGCTGTGGCGGGATGGTTGTTGAAGACTTTGTGTTGAGGAAGGTGGAGAGGAAGGCGGAGAGGAAGAACGAGAGGAAGAGTAATCCTTTTGAGTAGAAGATAGTAGGTGATGAGGAACAGAGAGGTGCAGCTCCATTCCAATTAGAGAACAGCTAGGTAATTAATATATTTTTCTCATCTTTAGTTGCATCATGTGAGCTCTACACTAAATGTCATGTAAATACAGTCATCAAAGTTCTGGCATCCAGCCTTGGAAATTCAGCAAATCGATCTCCACTCTCCAATGGTTTCTCCTATTCAGATTGATCGTGTCGTGTGCAGACCATATCAAGGGCCCTTGAGGTGGTGAAAGGAACGAAAGAACCTGGAAGATAAATATTCTTTTCAGTTGATATCTATTGTTCAACAGAGGAGGCAATTGGGCTTTTCTTTTCTCTCCAGTTGATCTCTCTTTTGCACTTGGTATACACTATGTCTGGGTTATCAGTGTTGAGCGGACACATCTCACGCCGTTCTGTAGGCTGCAGTGCCTTGGGAGTCTCCAGCATCCGAAGCCATATACGAAGCCAGCTAAGAATGATCTCTACCACCAGAGTGTGTGGTGAGGGTATTTCTTTGACATTTTTCACAAAAGAGAACTGTGGACTCTGTGAAGAGGCCAAAAATATATTGGACATCACTTTAAAGGGTCCACAATTGAGGGAGAAGAGCCATGGTATCAGCATACAATACATAGACATAATGAAGCCGGAGAATAAGACATGGTACGATAGATATGTAAGTATATATGTATATATGAGGTGTGAGACTGATTTGCATGTTCGAGAGCTATCCATTTGAAGACTCAAAGACTGATATATCTCAAACGATATACTTGACTGGCTCTAACACCCTGTTTTCTAGTGCTATGATGTTCCCGTATTGCATATAGATAGAGAGTCGCAGGCCAAGCCTATCAAATTCATGCATAGACTTTCAAGGGAAGAGTTGACCGAGGAGTTGTCACAGGAAATATATTAGGGGACAGGGCACGGGGGAGCGGTACTGGATGATCCAAGAGAAATTAGTGGACGAAAATAATATATTCCCGTGAAATTCACTGAGGGTTTAGTGGTGGGCCAGCCACTTGTCTCAGCTCTTGTAAATAGTATATATATTTAGATAGATCCATAGTGTAGGTAGGCATGGATTAGATACTACACCTGCGTTGGAGCCATTGGTTTCCAATCAGGAGATGCTGAGTTCGGCGACGAGATGGCGGGTACCCAGTAGATGGGAGTGAAAAGGAGAAATTCCATTTTTCAATCACAAATATATTGAAACTAGACACTAGACACTAGACACTAGACACTAGACAGACTGTACTATTAACCTATTATCGCTTTCGCAGAATATATTCAAGAAGATTACTTTTACTTCTTAATTAAGTTACTGGCCAGGTCTCCTAAAGGGATGAGGCCCCCACCGTGGGCCAGCAGCATTCCACGGAGGGCCTTCCGGTATTGCCTGCGATGGCCTTGCAAGTACTGCGATGGGCCTGCAACGGCTTGCAACGAACGGCCTAGGCGGAGCAGGCTGTACGGGAGGCCCCTTCACGTGGGCCGTTGGAACGGGGAAACGATGCGATGACTCCAGCGGTGAAGGAACGAATATGCGTGCTGGAAGGCTCTCATTCAGTAAGGATGTCCCCTGGGAAGAGCAACCAGGACAAGAGAATAAACCTCAGCCATTGTGAGCGAGTTAGTGACTAAGTAAATAAGTGCCTAAGTGGCTAAACAATTCACCGGTTGACCAATTGAATAAAACTACCCAGCGTGGATTCAACTAAATTGCTGCTTGGTCAAAACTACCCAGCGTGGATTCAACTAAACTGCTGCTTGCTTATTAAGGGCCAGTCTACTTATATAGTTAGGCCCCCTTGGTGGATTTCATTCCCTCCTCCCCTTCTCCCAGCACAGTCTTAGTGAAGGACAACCTGATACTGAGATATAGAGATATCTGGCATTGAAACATTACCATCTCACAATGACGTTAACGGATTTAAACATAGATAGGAAGACATTCGGACTCCATTGGGTCCCCTTCTTTGGCCTGCTGGAGAAATGGAAGGTGACAGATGCATGTGCCGTGCTGGTTGTGCTGGCATTGGAATACACCGTGTTCAGCAACGTACACCCGTTTGAAAGACAATTCTACGTAAATGATTTGACGATATCTCACCCCTTTGCAGAGGTGGAGCGTGTTTCGAGCACTGCGTGTGTGAGGATGGCGTCGTTGATCCCACTGGCCGTCATTGCTGCTGTCTGTTTGGTGGTGACCCCAAAGAGGGATAAGGTGTATGTTTTCTATGTTTCTGTGCTTGGATTATCCCTATCGTTGGCTTTCAACAGTTTGCTCACGGACATTCTCAAGAATTGGATCGGCAGACACAGACCAGACTTCTTGGCCAGATGTATACCTGCTGACGATGCCCCACTCAACACCATGGTGTATGCGAAAGATGTCTGCACTACTACCGACATCGGTAGGCTCAACGATGGATTCAGAACAACCCCTTCGGGACATTCCAGCACCTCTTTTGCCGGTCTGGGGTACCTCACGCTTTGGTTGAGTGGGCAGTTTGTGGTGGCCCATGTCAACACCGGGTCCTGGAGATCGTTTATCTGTTGTCTTCCATGTGTATTGGCAGCCTACGTTGCGTTATCCCGTACCCAGGACTATAGACACCATTTTGTGGATGTGATTTTGGGCTCCATACTTGGGATGCTCATTGCCTATTGGTCATATAGGAGAACATTCCCCGCCATCAAAAGCCCTGAGCCATACAAACCATACACTTTGATTGAGGAGGATGAGCGTGCCGCTACTGGAGATGGTGACCTTGAAGGCTA
The DNA here is from genome assembly GCA_030567555.1 of Kuraishia hungarica. Taxonomy (NCBI): domain Eukaryota; kingdom Fungi; phylum Ascomycota; class Pichiomycetes; order Pichiales; family Pichiaceae; genus Kuraishia; species Kuraishia hungarica. The sequence continues at coordinate 415,679 of JAJLSL010000010.1, forward strand.
CAATTTGGCCAATGAGAATCCGTTTGTATCTGATCCAGAGAGGGAGATCATTTAGTTGGGGTGTGTATGTATTTTGATAGAATAAAGGTCATCATAGAGTTCATCATAGAGTTCATTATGAAGTTCATTCCAAAGTTCATTACGCTTTAGTTACTCTTATAAGTCCGGCAAAGGTGCATTACATCTTCTTCTGCTGTGCACACCAGATGCTCTCTGCAAGGCTACTGACGGTGGAAGATATATCTACCAGTATCTGTCATTTGAAGCCATATATCTGCCCCACAGTATAACCATAGTAAAAGAATATTTCGCATGTCTGTTATTTTTGAGCTTGAGACCCATTTGGGGGTTTCGTTTTAGCAAGCCATCTCATCGCTATTATGTCTGAAGCGCTCTCCGACGCCCTCGACGCCCTCTTGCATATGTCCTGCAGGCAACGGTGAGCCTTCAATATTCTAGAGATTGCAGGTGAGAAATCAGAGGAAGAAAACTGGGGTAATCTCATTATGTTCACTATCAAGGTGAGTACATACCGCTTTTTTCACTATCAAGATGGGGCCGTCATCCCGTTGTTAGGTCATCTTCAGATATATAGACACAATGGATCTGAATATAAATCCAACGGAGCTATAAAGCCAACGGAGCTATAGAGCCAACGGAGCTAGCTGTCCTTCATATGTTCCAAGCACTATTAAAACCTTGTGAAATGATTTCCACCACCACCATCCAGCCAACTAACTGGCCGTCCAACCCCGACAGGGACCACACCTACCTAAGATGCTAAATATACCGATTACGAAGACTGTATCTGCAATAGCTACAACATCTACACTACAACACATGCCCCATGTTATCTGCCATGTGAAAACAGCAAGGACTCCCCGAGGTAATCTGCATACTGGTTATATCTACCATATCAGTCATGCCATTTGGGTGTGTTGGAATGCTTTGCTGTCGTCCGTCTTGGACTCATCCGTCCTCTCCAGTCAGACACACACCATCGTAATGATGAGGATCCCTTGCATAAATAAATCAGGATATTCCAATCTTTCCAAGAATATCCGTACTCGGCATATCACATTTACCCCCTTACCCAACAAATTATATTCAACCGCCTTTTATTGATCGTCCCTCCCTTAGTGTCGTAGGGGCCTCAGGTAGTCCTGTTCCCCTACCTCCCCCCATCCCCCCATCTCCCCCTCTGGCGCCAATACCCCCACCGCTTATCTATGCGCTTGCCCTGCCGAAATCCACATATCACTCCTCTCCTTTTCGTCATCACATGCTGAAATTCCCTTTTGGGGCATCGGGTGCAGAAAGTTTCTTTTCGCACGCACCACGACACGACACCAGGCAGATGTTGCGCGTTTAATAGAATGGCTGTAGCACTGCATCACCTGCTCAGCTTGGCCCATTCCAGTGACTAAGTCTGGGGTGAGTGGATAGGATAGGACATTCCCATGACAATGGAGAGACGGCTATCAACAAATAAATACACACAAACGATATCAACGGAAAATGTGAACAGAAAATCACAGCGATTCACAGTCTCCAGAAAACGTGAACAGAGTACTGAACAGAGAACTGAACAGAAAATCACAGCGATTCACCCTCTCCAGTGTCCAGTCTCCTCCCACTACTGCCCATCTAAATGCCTAATTCTGCAGTGTCGTCACAGGACCGTACTGCTGTGCCTTAGGTGGCCTGGGGTAACTGCACCTTCCCAGGAGATACGGGAGCTACTGTTTGTAACGTAGAAGGACATGCGGCACACGGCACAGCTCAGCCCTCCATAGCCCTCCATAGCCCTCCATAGCATGGCCAGAACACAACTACCCATCGCCCACAATCTTTCACTAATCGTTTCCCCTGTAAGAAGAGCAATATTTAATATTCGATCGCACTCACTCTTATTACATCTCTTGTAACTGCCACCATCTCGTAGTCCTGTCTGGTAGTCCTGTCTGGTAGTCCTGTCTGGTAGTCCTGTTGGTAGTCCTGTTGGTAGTCCTGTCTCGTAGCTCCATCAGATATTCCCGTGCCATCTCATCCTCCTCCCATCCCATCCTACCATCTTCCCACTGCACCCCCAAACACCCCCAGCATTTCCCAAGGGTATACCGCACTCCCTCGCTCTCTGGCACCCGCTCCCTGCAAGGCTGTCAATATTTGATTTTTCTACATGGTACCGGCCGCAGTGTGTGGTCAAACTTGGCACGAAGAACATCCACAACACTACACCAAATTATAACAGAACCATAAACCGTCTTTTGGGGAGAGCAGCAACCACAAATCCTATACTCATATATATACACTCTAGACTCGGTTTTCATAGTCATATATACATATATATATATAGACTTGCCATTATTGTTTTCTTGCTAGTCATCCTGTTTGCTTACTATCCATAGAGGTTTTCTTTTTTTTTCTTGGCTCACGCTCCTTTTTCTTTTTTGTCTCACTCACAAACACACTTACTGTAGGGTTTGCTTTGTTCTTGGCTGGTATTGTGGTCCACAAATACAGACTATCACCACAAATATACCACTACAGAGGCCATCGTGAGGATATACAGACAACATACACGATTATCCCACTGAGATCTCCCTTCTGTGCATCTTTAAATAGAGTATTCGGATACATACAGCCTATAGGAGATATAACCAGTAGGTCACACATCCGTATAAGGGCATACCGTTCATAAGGCTACTCAACAACTATACTACCACGAGGGACAGCCTTACTGAATAGACGTCCTGTATCATTGCATACATATATATATATATATATAAACATATACCCACACATACCAACACATGGAGGATACTCCCACCATGTCAGGATCATCGGTATATTGTTTGATATCCAGTGGATACCTCCACTTTTTACCCATCACGGACTCACAAATCTCCCTCGAGGACTCATTAGATACCCATAATACACACCCACAATCATGCAAAAACACCACTAACGATTACTCCACGTTCTTTACCAACAAGTCATTATTATCATTAGCCGCTTCGAAGTACAATACATCCACATCTGGTGCAGGGATTGGTGGTGCCCGCGCTGCCCCTACCGGGTTATCGCTGGGATCTCCAATATTACCACCAACAGACGTGTCATCGGTAGCATCAACAACATCCCTAAATGGCGGCATATCGACTGGTGACGACCGTCTCTCCCCCACCTTGCACAGTACACCAGCACTTGTGCCATCAATAGGATCGGGAACAGCAGTAGGGACAAGCACGGTAACCACAGCAGCACCATCCACAGCAACAACAGCAACAGGAACGACTCCACTGTCCGAGGATGGAGACTCTCGTACTGATATAGAAAACATCCTCACCAATTATTCCACTCATGCTATGTACTTACCCGGCAGTTTCATTAGCCCCCCCAAAACCATCAATGCCAAGTCTACTCAGGATATAAACAGAATGCTGTTCCAAATCTTCCCCCACTGGAGGACCCATAGTGACAATGTCACCATAGTACAATTAACCGGTGGTATCACCAATATGTTGCTGTCCTGCAAGTACACCAACCCGGACACAGACAGCGAGGAGATTGTCCTGGTTAGAGCATACGGCCAAGGCACAAACCTCATCATAGACAGAGACAGGGAGTTTGTTTCGCAGATGCTGTTGAACTCTTTGGGCTTGGCACCCGCAATTCATGCCAGGTTCGGCAACGGCTTGGTGTATGGATACCTTCCGGGCCGGTCCATTTCCCCCGATGAAATGTCCCATCCTTCTCTTTATCCATTGATAGCCCAGAGACTGGGCCAATGGCATACCCTTGTGAAGGAGGGAGAGATCGAGGAGAGCATACTTAAATTGAAGCATTTCAACACTTCCTCCAATGTCAGCAGTGATGCCAATGGGAAGTTCTTTGCCAATATTTGGAGTCTGATTGAGGATTGGATAAGTGTTGTTCCTGAGATTGATGGATTGATCGATATATGTGAGAAGAATGTTGATATCCAGGAAAAGAGTCGAAATACCCATGACAACTCTGGGATTACAAATGACCTACACTCAATATTATTGGCTGAACTTGAATGGGTCCAAAGGGAGATTGGTGATAAATCACAAACTGTGGTTGCTCATTGTGATTTATTAAGTGGTAATATCGTTATCCCAGACTCATTGTCACAGGCGGTGTTGGAGTGGGATGTACTGAAAAGTAGTGATAGTAGTGGTATTTCATCCCACTTCTCGTTACCCCCTATCGAGAAGAACCCACTTTCTTTTATCGATTATGAATATATGATGCCAGCACCACGTGCGTTTGATATTTCCAACCATTTCATGGAATGGCAAGGGCTTGATTGTGATGCTTCCAAGATCCCTAAACCTGTGAAGGAGAATCCACTGTTGCGGAAATGGTGTGCTTCTTACCTTTCCAGTGTGGGAGACAGTGCTGGATCTGTGGGAGGAGGAAACACTGAGAACTCTATTGAAGCCTCCATTGATGGCCTTATTAATGAGATTAGCCTTTACTATGGAATGCCAGGGTTCTACTGGGGAATATGGGCCGGTATCCAAAGTGGGATCTCTTTGATTGATTTCGATTATGGTGGGTATTCGGGGGTGAGGTTAGGAGAATATTGGCAATGGAAGAGGGAGTATCTGAACCGGAGGGCCTAAGGAGGGCCGAAAAGGGCCTCCTTTGGAGAAAAGGTTGAAAAATGGCATGTGAAAAGTAATACCCAGAACTTAATATCTCGGGATATTGTTAGAATGTTGTTAGAAGAATGTTTGATGATGTTTCAATGGCATATATCCTTATCTGGTTTTATGGGTTATAATATCATACCAGTGTGGAGGGTGGTGAGTGATCATTCAACTTAAGAACAAGTCAACTACCTGACAGTTATTGTCTGAAAGGGGATGTTGTTGTAGTGTTGTTTTTATTTTATTTTTTGCATAGAGACGGTGTTTAAATTTTGGTTCATAATAAATTATCCAAGGTGGTGGTAATTGTATGAATAGAGTAGATAATCGTAGGCGGACAGCTGTTCTCAGTTATGCAATTATCTCAATTGTTATTTCAAAAAGAATGATGCACTGCACTAAAGATGTTATAATTATTGTACATAGTTGATCAAGTATATCAATTATTTTATTGTGCTATGCTATATGTCAATCCCTCCTACGTAGTCCTTTTATCTCCCCCTCCTCCCTAATCCACCAATTATGCTGCTTATAGATTGTGAAGGTGTTTGAGAAGCAACTGGCCCTTTCTTTTGTCTAGAGGGAGGAGCAGCAGGCCTCTTGGTTGAAGTGGCTCTCACCGGTTTACTAGTTGTTCTATCTTTTGTGGAAGCTCTGGGAGTGCCCGAAACCCTGGGGGTAGCTTTTTTGGACTTTGTAGGTTGAGGCAGTTCAAGGATATCATCATCTTCATCAGAACCTACATCTATTGATGAGTGAACCTCCTCCAATTCATCATCACTTCCACTCCACCCGAAAACAACTTCTGGATCACTATCTAAATCCAAGTCCAAGTCCAAGTCCAAATCCATACGATCATTACCGTCCCCTTCCTCAAGCTCTCGGATCATTCTATTAGTACTACCTATAGCAGAGGCTTTAGCAGCTCTCTGTGGGCGTGCAGTGGAAATGGAGATATCTCCCCCAACCATTCTATTGTTAACCTCTACAATATCATCAGAATCAGCTTGACTATGAACACTATCAGAATCAGAAACTACGAACTCCTCAGAAACAAATTTCTTCCTAGAGGAAGATTTGGCAAGTGCTTCTCGGGAATTAGTCTTAGATGGGGCTGCCTGCCTCTTGGGAGTACCGCTGTTACTCCTAGCTTTACTACCAGATACAGTGGGATTCACATATGAAGAGTCGTCTCCAGTTATGCCACCCAAGGGTGTACCCCTCGCTCCCTTCTGTTGTGTCTCGCTCTCCTTTTTAATCTGTCTCAAAATCTCCTTAAACCCCTTCCTTGTGGCTTTCATGCTATCTACAGGTACCATGGAGGACCCGTCATCTTCCTCCATGGGGCCCGTGATGCCCTGTCTTCTTCTCCTCATTTTCTTCTCTTCCTGTTCTTTGATCTTACGCTCTATCTCTTGATCATCTGCATTCAAATCCAACTCCATCAACAACCTGAGATCCTTAGCCATTTCCGTATTTATAAACTCCTTTAGGATCGACTTATCATCTTTATTTACAAACCCCTTGATAGCCTCACCTATATCCATTTTATCCAGCAAATTGAGATCAGAATCATCCAGGAAACTATCAACCAATACAGAAACATTAATATTGCCATCTTCATCGACTCCATCGACATCGTTTGAGGGGGCCCCATTTCCTTTTCCCTTTCCAGCGCTAAGCTTATTAGCAGCTCGGTTTTTCTTCAATATAGAACTATCGGTCGCCTTCTTCCTATGGAACGCAACAACATCATTAACATTAGCAACTTTGCCTACAAATCTATTAGAGAACCGTCTTGGGTTCTCAACCTCGAACCCACCACTATACTCTACACGTAATCTAATCAAGGGCAATGGGATGTCCAGCTCTTCTGCTCCGTTTAAATCATCTTCCCCATCTTCATCATCTTCATTGTTTCTTAAATTGGACTCTCTCCATGATTGGTTGGCCTTCTCTATCATATCATTAATTTGATCAATGAGGAAGTCAACCACATCATTCTTATTACCAGATGAAGGTACCAGCCCACTGGCAGCAAGACTGATATCCTTCATCATGAATGGTCTTACTGTCTTAAGCCTTATGGGCTCTAAAGAGTAATCATCACCCTTAATATTAAGTATAAATACATGTTTTAGTGCACTTTCACTATCGGAAAGAGACGTGGCAACAGAGGAGCCAGGCTGAAGTGTATCGAACCCGGTCTCGGTGTTAGCCACAGTATAGGGAATACATTCATGTTCATGTCCCCAAACCACTAGGTCTAAGAAGGATGGTAGGAACGTTTCCGGAAGATAGGCAGTATCGGTATGAGAGGCATGGTTTTGATGTACGCACATCAGGTTAAACCAGGAATCCTTGTGTACTTGTGGGGTTGTGAATTTCACCTTTCCTTCTCTGAATGTTTTGAAAAGGCGCTCATCTCTGACATTTGCCATTCCATATAGGGCCAGCTTGGTGAAGCCTTTCTGGAATAGCAAGGGGTAGATGGAGATGCTATCGTTTTGGAGTACTCTACCAAAATGGTTAATGAGACCAGATACAGAGAGGATATCCATGGGGGAGAGAAGCTCGTCACCAGTGGCATCGTCATGGTTACCGGATATTCCAAACACCGGAATGGATACGTTGATATTTGGGTCCTCATAGTTAGGGTAGTTGAATCCTCTGTTGTCCATAGCCAAGGATGGATCAGAGAGCAATTCGAGCTCAAACGGTTTACTTCCATAACATGTTGTTCTCAAGATTCTCATTACATGGTAGAGGGATTTTTTGGTGGGCTTATTGATATGAAAGAGGTCTCCCGACTGGAGGACAAAGTCAACCTGAAATGTTAGTATGGGAGTAGACACAAGGGGATATAATACCACTAGTTAACACCACTAAGTAATAGCTGTGAGTAATATCACCAACAACCTCAATGCATGCACATTGGTATTTAGTACTCACATCATGATCTTGGGCTATATACATAATCTCTTCAAAGGTTTTCCAGCTATCATCACCCCTTATGGGGTCTGTCTCATTATACCCTACATGGTTGTCTGTGGTGATGAGGACCCTGATAGTATCTGGGCCAGGTTCAATTGAGCTGACTTGGGGCATGACATGGATATTTCTTGAAAGTATGTAGTTGTGGGTGTGGGTGCTGTGTATGATATTGACGTATTGCGTGTATGCAAGATAAGTGTTATATAAGTGCTATATATGGACACCCCCTTGGTAGAGATCAATGAAAGTGAAAAGTTGGAGCATGCAATATGGTTTTCTGACTGGGGGGCATGGGAGGTGAGGGGGAGGGGCTATGACGATATTTGGCTCTATAACTGTGACCACCAAATGGTTACTAGTAATGTATACCGTACAATTAGTGGTTCCGACGATTGTTGATCATATAAGCCGTAATGGCAATTGACCCCACAAGACGTACCCGTTCAATGTCTCCATGTCTTTGCCTGCCTGCGAGACGCACTTGGAGATGAGCATACAACGCGTACACGCTAACGTGCAGTAAGCGTTAGTGGAGAGTGAAGGTGGGAGGGAGGGCCATCAGGAGGAGCAGAAGGAGGGAGAAGAGGGGAGGAGGGAAGAAGTTGAGAATATTAAGTCTGAGTTAAGTATATATGGAATAGGGAGATGTCAATAAGTATTTCATGGGATGAAGTGACTGGAGTTTAGTTGAGATCAGGATGGCTAGTAGTGTGAGGGTGGGTTGAGGGTGGGTTGGTCCCGGTAGGTATAGGAATGATGAGGAGCTGTTTCTACGGCAAGTGATACCTGGTGCAAGTTACTCTCTCTGTGGGGCAAGAATGGCCCAGAGTTAAGTAGTGTAGTAGGACAACCAAGGGGTGATGTTCTGGTAATTCCGAGTGGGATGTACTAATTAATATGGATTATACGAAAAAGAGTGACAAAAATTGCTCATGCACTTAGTTGTCTGTGATTTTCATGGACGTTCTCATAAATGACATCTTACAGTAGTCGGGCTACTCACTTGACTTAGAGGATACACCACTGGGAGGATACCCCACTGGGCGGAAGTGTGATGTATCTCACCACGCAGAATCCCCACGCAGACCCACCTTTACACTCTACTACAACCAATAATAAATATTAAAAAAACCACAACTTCTGTATATGTCCAAAATCATATACAACCAGACATTACATTTATCCAATGACTTTGTGCCAATGGATCAAAACAGAAAACATGACTCAGCTACACAAAAAGTTGTTTTGTAATCCCAAATGACTCTTAACTATGTGACTCTTAACTATGTGACTAATCGTGAGGAGTCTACTCATCGCGGCCTCTTTCCTGTGCGCTTCTCATTGCATAGCCAACAGACGCACGGCTGGCCCTGGCTGGCCTTAGCTGCCTTACAACCACTGCGGGCCTCATCAAAACGCACAGCACGTACTGGCAGATCTGAGGGCTCCAGCGCTTCAGGCAGAAGGCAAGGCAGAAGGCAAGGCGGCAGGCAGGCAGGCAGGCAGGCAGGCAGGTAGATAGGACTGAACAGACGGTTGATGGTTGGTAGGTTAACGGATTTGATCTGTGGTGGATATTTATTTATATGTGGAATACCAATAGCCATATCAATAGTTGTTGTTCATTGACACACATCTCCAAAACACTATCCCTGTATAGGTATATATATATGTCTATGCTTTTCCTGGAGATATATATATCTAGCTTTCTATAGACACAACCTTACATCACCTACACCTACAGGTTATGCATGGAAGAGATATCTCATTAGGATAAGGAATTGAATTGACGATATTGGCTTGGATTTCTTTATTACTAGAGGTGCTATCTCTTGTTAGTTATTATTATACATCGTTGACCCCATATTTATAATTTAAATTGTGATAATGTCGTTCTAATTCGCGGTAGAGGTAAGTATCACCACAAATATCACCAACCAACACACTTGGGTAGTTAACTGTTCCGATCCACAACTGGTTATACCCTGCAATACCTGGCGTGTCTGATCTGACCATTCATATTAACCTTTTCAGACCGTGCAAGACGTAAAGAAACACCTCTTTATTGAACGACCTTTGGTATCTTTTCCTATTTTCGACTGGCTCCTATTTATGGCTGAGTCGTTCTCACCCCAGTATAGAGAAAGAGAGTTAACGAACTGGAGACACAACATAGTCTCATATCACGCGACACACACAGACACACAAATACACATATATTGAAGACACATCATTTCTAAGAGAACCCTATCAATCATATACAAACCTTCACTACACATTTATCATTCATTCACATATCCAATACACTGACTAACACACTCAATACCACCCCCACCTCATAATGACGGACTATTATGAGATCCAAACCAATGAGTTTGAGGCCCTCAAGGCTATTTACATGGAGGATTTTGCAGATAAAACTCAAACCTCAACAGCATGGAATAAAACACCAGCTCCCAAATTTGAAGTCACCCTTCATACCGACCCAGATAGGGACCCCGTTCTCTCATTGATCCTCTCTGTGGAGATGACAGCCACGTATCCCAAATCTCCACCCCTGGTGAAATTGCTCAAGCCGAACAATGTTTTAACCTCCCAAGTGGCCAAGATGAATGCGGAAATGGTAAATATCACCAAATCACTTAAAGGACAAGAGATGATCTTTGAGATCACCTCGATGGTCCAAGAGAGGCTCGATGAGTTCCAGTTGAGTTCCAAGAATGAGTCTCTTGAAGAGGAGAGGCTCAAAAGACTCGAGAAACAGAAAGAGGAGATGGAATTCCTCGAGAAACAAAGACAGGAAGAGTACCATAAAGAGCGTGAGAAGGAGCAGGAGTTACTGGATGAAATGATCGAGAAGGAACTCCGCCGTAGGAATTATGGTGGTTATAATGATGACCAGCAGTTATTGGGGAATGAATACGATAATGATATGGATGACAGTGATGGCGCTGACGATCTCAATGGTGATGATGGCAATATGAAAGCATCCACTATGAGTATTAGTTCCACCAATAATGTTACCAGAAACAACATCAACAACAACAACAACAACAACAATAACAGTAATACCAATAATACGAATAACACTGTCAGAACCTCCATCTTTTCTGATCCTAGCGAAGAAGATTCTCTTATGATCCCATCTAAATCGGATGAATTTTCTTCTGATGTGGTGATATTTGACCGTCCTATTAATGCCCGTCTTGGTGTTTCGTATACTGGAGCCCAGTTCACATTCAGAGCAGTCACCGGGCTTGTTCCTATTCCCCCCATTGGTGTGTTGAAGGATGTGAGTAAACAGTACTTGGTCAAGCCATACATTAACCCCAAAAGCAAGCTGTTTGAATCGATGAGTCGGGATATCCCCAAGATGGGCGGTGTGGGAAAATCCCGTAAGAACCCTGATAACGGCTTGCCTCTTTTCCTGTTAACAGAGGTGGAACTGACTAATCAGAACTGGGCAACTAACCATGGTAAGAAAGCTCTTCATTATTTGGAGAAAGAGTTCCAATCACTTACAGAATTAAGACACGAAGGTATTTCTGCTGTTTGTGCCACTCAACTGGAGAAGATTATGGTTACGGAGGAGTCTTCACCAAGCCATAATAGAGACTTTGTTGCTGCTAGCTCTTCTCCTCTACAGAACTCCGCTGCTAAGAAGCGCAGTAAGAAAATTACCCCTCCTAGTGAAGATAGAGACCCAATCGCTCAATCCTTCTCTACTCATTGTGTATGGAGGGTTCGCATTCTTACAGAGTATCCATCTTCAGGGACGTTAGCTTCATTATTGAGCACTGTGAGGTTCTTGAACCCTGCTACAGCAAGGGAATGGGTCATCCAGCTTATTGAGAGTGTGGAGTTCTTACACAAAAAGGGCAATGTCCACAAACTGCTGACTGCAGATGCCATACAGATCGTTAGTGGTCGGGGTACTAGAGGGGGAGGAGGAACTGGTGGTGAAGGTGGTAGCGGTAGTAATGGGCCCACCTCTCTCAGGCTATGGAATATTTGTTATGGCTATACTATTCTTGAGATGCTTAGTAATTATCCTAATATTGGCTCGAGGCCCGGTTATGACCCCTTGGCCAGTTGCACTCAATGGCCAGCCCCCGAACGTATTGGACCCGATGGTTCTCTGTCGGTGAAACCACAACGGAAGACCGATGTGTGGGATTTGGGTGTGTTGTTTGTTCAGATGATTGCTGGAATTGACATAACCTCAGAGTATGCCACTCCAGATGATTTCCTTACCAATTATAGTCTTTTAGATAGCTCCATCAGGGAGTTTTTAGAGTCCATATTTGAAATTAAGCCTAAGAAAAGATGTAACCCCTTGGAGCTGTTACCTTCTCGCTTCCTGAGAAACAACATTGAAGAGATTCCAATGTTAAAGCCTGGATTTTCTACGGGTGCCTCTAGTGGTGGTGGGAATTCTGGTAGGGGACACACTCTCAGTTCCTTTTCTGATCAAAACCAGACTAGTATGCTTGGCAAATCTGATAATTTGTCTTCTGCCTTTGGTTCCTCTCCATCCCGTATGAGTTTCAACACTGGCCGTAGGTACTCTTTTGGGGGTGGTGGTTTCCACTCTAGAGATTCTTACTCAAGGTATGCCCACGACTTTGAAGAGGTGGGCATACTGGGAAAGGGAGGATTTGGAGAGGTTGTTAAGGCGCGTAATAAGCTGGATGGTCGGTTTTATGCGGTAAAGAAGATCAGACATACTGAAGATAAGCTCTCTGGTATTTTGAACGAGGTGATGCTACTGGCAAGGCTAAACCATCAGTATGTGGTGAGATACTTTGCGGCATGGCTTGAAGAGGACCATATGATTAGAAGCAAAAGTAGGCGTGGTGGTGGCCATAATGATAGTGCTGTAATGGATTCCGAAGAGGAGGAAGACGATGGTGAAGACTCTAGTGATGCTAGTTCTGGTAATGATAATGATGATGATGATGACGACGATGATGATGATGATATCGATATCACCTCTCACAGGAATAACAGTCATAGTTTCGGTCTAGACTTTATCTCTAATTCTTTGCCTAATGGGTACCCTGAAATTGAGTTTGGGTTCTCTGATGGAGAAGAGGGCCAAGAGGGGGAAGAAGAGGGTCGAAATGAAGATAATGACGAGGATGGGGAAAGGGATGAGGATGGGCAACATGCAAACGAAAACCAAAGTGATGGATTCACATTTGGATCGGAAAGTGAATTAGATAATAGTCCAGTAGTTGCAAAATCAACACCTGTAGCAAGGAGGAAAGTTCTCCATAGGAAGAAGCTCAAGAGTACCCTATTCATCCAGATGGAGTATTGTGAAAATCACACACTCTATGATTTAATCCAGCAGGGTCTGCCTAATGACCCTGCAGAGTATTGGCGTCTATTTAGACAGATCCTGGAAGCACTTGCGCATATTCATTCTCAAGGAATTATCCATAGGGACTTGAAACCCATGAATATTTTCATTGATGAACATCAGAATGTGAAAGTTGGTGATTTCGGATTGGCTAAGAATGTCCATAACTTACAGGTGATTGCTGGTATTGGTGGGTCCTCTAGTGGGGTTGCTTCCTCCTTCCAAAGTGCTGATGATTTGACGTCGGATGTGGGCACCACCTCTTATGTGGCTGTAGAAGTTCTCTCTGGGAACGGTGTTTATAATGAAAAAGTTGATATTTATTCTCTTGGTATCATCTTCTTTGAGATGATATTTACCCTCAACACCGGAATGGAAAGATACACGGTGCTGAGAGACCTGAGATCGTCTGCTATTGTATTCCCGGGCGATTTCGACTCGGCCAGATTACAAGAGGAGAAGAAGATCATCAAGATGTTATTGGATCATAATCCAGAAACAAGGCCCTCAGCCTCAAGTCTGCTATCCTCAGGGTTGGTTAAAGCAGAGCAACAGGATGCTTTGATGCAGGAGGCATTGAATGCACTAGCGGATCCTTCTTCTTCATGGCACCATCAAGCCAGAAATACACTGTTTGCACAGCCGTATAGTTTTGCTAGGGATTTGCTGTTTGATAAGACTTCGAAATCTTATGGTGCCGGTGATTACTTGCTCCACACAAAAATATTGGAAGAGGTGTATAGAATATTCAAGTGCCATGGTGCCGTAGAAGCTGTCGACCAACTGTTTCTGTTCCCCAAATCGCCTTTATACAACGCCGACCATCAAGTTTATGAACTGCTTGATAAGACTGGCTCTGTTCTTCAGCTTCCATATGACCTAACCTTGCCTATGGCCAGAATGCTGAGCAGGAAACTGCCTCCCGTTCAAAAAGTGTTCAGGTGTGACTACGTCTACCGTTCTAATGAGCGTGATGAAGGTTCCGGTCCTTTAAAGTTTAGAGAAGTTGATTTCGATATTGTTTCTATTGATGGCTCTGATCTGGCATTGTATGATGCTGAATGTATCAAGGTGATCGACGAGGTTGTATCGATATTCCCCTTCTTTAAGGCAGCCAACCTCAGTATTGTCATTAATCACCACGATCTTTTAGCAGCTATCCTTGAATTCTGCGGTATTGAATCTGCGCAGGGTCTCAAGGTGGCCACAATAATGTCTGAAGTGGGATATGGACGCAGCATGAAAGAGGCAAAGGCAATTTTGAAGACAGAACTCAACATCACTTCCACAGTGTTGAATGAGCTTGAATTGTTTGATTTCAGTTTGGAAGTTGGTGAGGCCAAAGCACGTCTGCACAAATTGCTGGTGGATAGCCCTTACTTGACCAAAGTTGATATCACTCTCAACCACTTGGGGAAGGTGCTGTCCAACTTGAAGGCATTTGGTATCCATCAGCCTGTGCGGATCAGCCCCTTCAGCTGTTACAATGCGGCATTTTACCCTCATGGTATCATGTTCCGTTGTGTCTATGAAGAGAAGTTCAAAACCATTGTGGCTGCTGGTGGCCGTTATGATTCACTCATAGCATCCTTGGCAAGGCATAGACCTTCTCAGATCTTGCCGCACTCCGTTGGGTTCAGGATCTCCTGGGACTTTTTCGTTGCATCTATGCAGCGCTATCAAGCGATGTTTGCAAAGAAACATGCCACTTCAAAGACCAAAGCCAAGTTTTTGAAGGAGAGTGCATCCAAGATCAAATGGAACCCTCGTCGGTGTGATGTTTTGGTAACTAGTTTCACTAACTCTCTTCTGAGACCTGTTGGGATAGACATCCTGAGACAGCTGTGGTCCAATGGCATTTCGGCTGATATGCTCAAAAATGCCTTGACGACAGATGATATAGTACAGCATGCTCAGGCTGACGGTGCAAACTGGATCGTGCTCATCAAGCAGCAGCAGCAACAGCAACTTCAAGGCGGGCTTGTAATCAAGAATAAGTATAAGCCGCTGAGGATCAAGAACCTGGAGTCTCAAACAGATGTGGATGTTGACTTTGACGAGTTTATTGCACTGCTCAGGGCTGAGATCAACGATAGAGATGGTGAGGGTACCCACTCCAGTTCGGGTAATAATGGCACAAATGGTGGTGGTGGTAATGGTTCCGGTAGTGCCCCAGGGAGTGGGGAATATGGTGATCGATCGTCTGACGTGGATGGTGGTATGAACAACCTCTCCATTAGTTCTGGAGCGGGTGCTAAGGTCACTATTGTGGCCAACGATGCCACAAGGTCTAACCGTAAAAGCAACAAGAAGGAGAGGTGGGCCGTTGCGGATGCCTCAACAGCAGCAGCCACAAGCCTTATGCACGATTTGTCCAACTCACCAATATTCAATATTGATGCCAGGGATGAGGTTCTGGAGATGATCACCATCACTTCATTGGACCAGCCAGATGAATGGAAGAGAAGAGTTGGTGGAGCTTCGAGTTCTACACCAAGAAGCTTTCTGTCCAATATCTACCAGGCACTTTCGAAAGAGGCTGCAAGGGGAACCAAATGGGCTATTTTGCATGCACCGAAATCAGACAAGACATATATATGTGACCTTCAGAGATGAATGATGGAGGTTCATTAGGTGGTATGGGGGGAGGGGGGTATGATTATATATAGATTTTTATGTATATAGATGAATAATGATAGATTATACTGACACTTTGAGGATGTCTACTCTTTGTGCTCTACAAATATAGCATATTTCTCATATTAAGGATGATGGAAGAAAAGTTAACACCTCCCTTATATACTGACAGTGATTAAGTTGATCTCAAAACTAAGTATTATGGTCGTAATGGGTACAACTAGATATCACATCTCTTCTGCAAGTTTCTAGGCGCACCGATACTCACAGTGGTTGCCTGCCTAGTTAACTACCGTGGTCAACAGGATTAACATAGATAGAGGGACACTTAAGTAGTGTTCCAGGGAGGATGAAGATTAGATGAAAAAGCCTCCACCTGTGGCGTAAACTTAACAAACGTACTATCATTATGATCCAGGAAATATTCTCTGTCATTTAAGGTTGACAGCAAACTGGTAAACATTATTTCAGCTAAGTTCTCTGTTAATTTCTTGCAAAATACAGCCTATATCTCAGGGGTCGTGCAGGCTACCGAGTTCGGAGGTGTTGGTAAAATCAGGAACCGCCATAGTTAAGATCTCGAATGGGCACGGATAAGTATAGTTAAGCGAAGCACCCGGGAATATAAACCCCACCCATGTGGCGAAGATAATATAATTAATATCTTTATGACCGGGGAACCATTCTCCATATGCTGAAGTTCAAGCCAGCTCCCAATATTTTTTTTCATTAAGTTATATGTGATCTTCGTCCCAAAAGCAGCCTATATTTCAGAGGTCGTGGAGACTACCGAGTTTGCAATTCTTCAGTAAAACCAAATAAAAGCATCAAATGTGTCCAAAACTTAATAAACTTAATATCATTAAATAGAACAAGGAATTCTGGACTTTCTGATACCAAAATCATCCTGGGGTGTAGTTTTTCCAGTAAGTTATTCGTTGTTTTCATGCAAAAAGTTCCCTTAAGCAGGATGTCAAATCTCTCGGGACCAGAATTTGCTTATAAACTTCAGCTTAAGAATGATTAAGGATATAAATCTGATTGAAACCAATATCATTATAGACTGCAAAAAAAGGGCGATTTGGTGATACCAAATTCACTCCCAACACTATATTCTTCGTTAAGTTGCGTTTTTTTATTTCATTTAACTGTGATTTAATTCCGATTTCTGGTCATTTTTCACGCCTATTTCTGATTTACAGATGATCCAGTATCACCAACATGACAACACAGGTATCTAAAAATACTAGGCAAAATTCTCGATTTTTTAAGACCAAAATCATCCCAGAACCTTTTGTTTCCATGGAGTTATGAGTTTTTGTTGTATTTAACTGTTATTTCAAGTCAATTTTAAAGGCTTTTTTGCTACGTACCAATCATTCAGTACCGCAAACTTAATGAAAAAAATATCAAAAAATACTACATGAAATTCTCTATTTTTTGATACTAAACCCATCCCCAAATGGATAGAAAAGAGTAAGCTGTGATTTATTTTCAGTTAAAAACATGCCCTTGAACGAGATCTCAAATGTTCCAAAGACATGTATTATGATGTAAAATACAGCTCAAACATCGTCCAGTAACACAAACTTAACAATATTAGTACCAAAAAATTCTCCATGGAATTCTCGATTTGTTACAATTAAAACCATCCCGTAATCAACATTTTCCATTTAGTCATGATCTTTTTTGCCTTCAATTATCTAGCTTTTTCAGGGCTCTCAAAGGGCCCGAGGAGCGCAAATTGTCGAAAATGAAAAAAAACGAAAAAAAATCAAAAAATTCCAAAATCCACCATTTGCTCCAAATTTGCCGGTTGGTCGTGTATGTCCTATTGTTAATGCACTACTTGTAGATGCACTACCAGGGGAACACATTATTACCAGTATTATGCGCTACTAACAGTGGTCTGGATGTGTTGGTGGGTGCACTACTACTCTATTCTTGGTGTACTGGTGTATGCACTCTGCGTACTGGTGTGTACACTACAAGTATGCTGGGCTATCAGTTACTTAGACAGTGCATTATCAGCTTAATGGCCTACGAGTGCTTCTGCCAGCCTAGCCCATATCTTCTCACTATGCACAGACAGCACCGCGCAGGGGGGCAGTGAGGGCGCGGAGACACAGAAGAGAGCGGAGACACAAAAGAGAACAGCAATTACACAATAACGTTTTCAGGATACAGTGACATTTTTTGTATTATATCAGCTACGTCAGCATATTGCCACAAACATGTTGTTTATACTTTCCCTGTGTTGATTGATCCTTTGGGATCTCACGAACCTCATTCAGCCAGTCAGTCAGGCAGTCATCGCTTCTTAGTATAAAAGAAAAGATAGATACACTTATATTAACGTGATTACGGATTGTACTACCTCTCATGAGATTTCTAATGAGAATCTTGCAAAAATAAGTGGACATTATAAAGAAGTAAAATAAAAAAGGCAGAACTATAATCCACATTTTCCTCTCTCCTTAGCGCTCTCTCCTACTGGATCTTCCTGTGTGGGACTGGCACTGGCATCACCACCCAACCGTTTGCATAGTAATGGGCCAAGTAAATATTTCCCCACACTTAGACAGGCATACAGTGCTACAGAGCTACAGGTACAAGAGGTGTGATCTACAGGCACAAGAGTTATGATCTGCACATTATACACGCTGTTTCTCTGTAGTTAGTTACCTCACAACATATCATCTCACCACATCCTCCCACCACGTACTGTGATCATGAACTCTAGACTCATCAATTCTCCAATCCGCAACTATCCTGTCCGCAACTCTCCAGTAATGAGCTCTCCAGACTCCGACTCCCCTTCTTCCTTCCCCACCATTGGAACTCTCGGAACAACTGGATGCAACGGCCTGTGGGGCGGAGCAGCACGGGGGGAGATGAGCAAAGGCGTACCGAACGGAGCGGAGGGGCAGACCGGCAAGCGAGGGGCACGGCAATAGGGGCAGGGCAATAGGGGCAGCACACACGAGGAAAGAGTAGCAGTTCGTGGGGCAGCAAAGGGGGAAAGGCATCGATTTCGTGGAGTGGAGCAGCAGCCGTGGCAGCGGCAGTAGCAATAGCAGTAGGGGAACAGGCGGCAGATGGCTGAGCTCCCACGGAAGGGAAGGAGGTGTCAAGGAGGGGCAGGCAGTGAGGCAGGGGAAAGGAGGAGGAGGGGAGGAGTCCCAGTGATACTGGTGGAATCAATTGGGGAGGGGGAAGTTGACATACTTCCAATTGACTGGGTTCAATGATAACTGATTGTTTAATTGGTTGATAATATAAATCATAGTACAATTGTTTTGTTGATTTAGTGTTGTTGTTAATTTGTTAAAGAAATACAGTCTGTAGACGATAACATATCAGTTGTCAGTTGGTTGTATAGTTTGAAGTACATTACCAGAGGTGAATACTCTACAATTGGTGATAAATAGTGTGCAATTCGAATCATTAGAACCAATTGGAACTGTTGGTGCTATCGATACCATCGAAACCAATTGAGCCGATTGAATTGATTGAAGTGATTGCACAACATTGATTTGAACCATTTGAACTATTAGAGTTGTCTGAATTGAGTCAAAACGGTTTCCATGAGTTCCACACCATTCGCAGCACGTGCTCTTTATGAGTACGACTCTGGAGTTGAAGATGATCTTCAATTCGGAGTAGGTCAATTGATAACTGTGGATGTAGTTGAAGATGAGGAATGGTACAGTGGACATTATTCTAAACCAGATGGCACATCCGTCAGTGGTATGTTCCCCAAAGCGTTTGTGGAAGTTGTGAGTGCTCCAAGTATCCCAACGAGACCAAAGGTGAGTGTCCCCGCTCAAGTGGTCCATCAAGAAGAGGAGGGAGAAGAGGAAGACGAAGTGCCAGAAGATGAACCAAAAGAGCAAGTCAAGCCCGTGAAACCACAACCGGGTGGCCCATCCTCTGTGCCCGTGGAACAATCCACCTCCGATATAACCCGAGACATCGGCTCTTTCAAAAATAGACGTGCTGCATTTAACATTAGTGAAGGACCACCCATAACACCAGGCAGCACCGCCGCCAAAGAAATGCCCAGGCTGAAAAAGGCTTTCAGTGGTGCTTCCCCATACTCGTCATATGTACCTCCACCCTTTTCCGATAAACCAAAGAGTGTTTCGTCTCAAGGTGGTGTCGGTGCTGTGCCGCCACCTTCGGTCCCCTCTGGCCCAATTGTGTCTGAGTCCACCGCCAACGATGAAGAGAGTCCTTCAGAGCCCAAACTGAGCCTTAGAGAGCGGATAGCGTTGCTCCAGCAGAGACAGGAGGAGGAAGCTGCACGTGAAACTGCGTTCCTCAATAAGAAACAGGAGAAGAAAGAGAAGAAGAAAACAGCACAAAAGAAGACTAGTGAAGATGGCCCCTCCCCCATTGTTCCAGCTGGTACTGGTGGCACAATTGATAGTGTGGCGACCTCTGGAAGTACGAGGAGAGTTAGTATCATTTCACGTCATACAACAGGGGAGCAGGAAATGCCACCTGTTCCAGAAAATGGTCAGACGGGAGGTTTTTCGGCAGGAGCTGACCAGTTTGAAGAGGATGATGAGGATGAGAGGGATTTGGAGGAGGAACCACGTGACCCGGAGGACAACGAATATCAGGCAGAGGAGGAAGACCACGACGTGGATGAAGACGGCGATGAGGATGATCAAGACGAAGAGGATGAAGAGGAAGAAAGAAGACGTAATTTAAGAGAGAGAATGGCCAGAATCGCCGGTGGCGTGGGAATGTTTGGCATGATGGGTATGCCGCAGCCTGGACCTAGAAGTGGTAGTGGCAGTGCAGGTAGCGGAGCTCCAAAGAGTAAGAAGAAGGCTGCTGCTGAAGCCAGTCAAGAGGAAGCCGAGATCCCGAGGGCAATCCCAATTCTGCCAGGTATGGCACTTCCCAAAGTGCTGCAAAAGAGAGTAACCGAGGCAGATGACGAAGAGGAAGAGGAAGAGCCAGAGGAGGAGGAACCATCGTATGAAGAAACAAATGGTGATGAACCCACTGAAGAGCTTAAGGATGAGGAAATTGAAGGTGCTCATGAAATATCACCTGTTGTACCTTCTACCGCTCGTGGCAGTGCAGCGCCACCAACACCCTCAAGGGTCCTTTCATCTTCTATTCCAGTCACTCAAAGATCGGTGGGTGATGAGGAGGGTTCTCTCAGTGAGGACGGTCCTGTTCCTGTTTCTGTTGCTCCACCTCTTCCAACTGGTGGTGTTCTACCTACTGATACCTCGGAAACAGTTGGAGACGACTACTCTGAGGGAGATGACAACAGCGATGTAGAGGATGGCGAGACTGCAACTTTTACAGCAACCTCAGGTGTGCCTCCCTTGCCGAGTGTGAATGCTCCTCCACCTGTATTGCCACCACCACCTGTGGTGGCTGATGAACTCTCATCAGAAGAGGTGGGTACAGGTTATGAGGCTGATGAAGATACAGATGTGGCTGTTACAGCACCTGTATCTCCTCCAGCTACCAAGCAGCCACCGCCACCACCTCCTCCGGCCAATTCTGCCCCACCACCTGTCCCTGTGTCCCCAGTAGGCCGTAGAAGTGTAAGCCATACGAAGACGGATTCTGATACGTTCGGCTCGCCTTCTGGTGGCCGCCCTCCAGCAATTTCAAGATCATCAGCTCAGCCACTTAGTCATCCACCCCCACCTCCTCCCCCAATGGATGTTCCACATATTCCCCAGGTACCTTCTGTAGCTCCACCGCCTACAACTGCTGCTCCCCCAGCCAGACGGGTGTCTGTAGAGCATGGCCGGTCTTCCATAGATTATGGCCGGTCTTCTACAGAGAGTGCCCGCCAGGTCATTCAATCTCAACCCCTCCCCTCCACCTCGGCCGACTACTCTTCAGACTCTGAGTGGTGGCTCAAGGGCCAACTCCCTCCATCCCTTGCTAGCCGTTCAGGCAAAGATCTCATCTATGAAACGGAAAGCTGGACCAAACCGAAGCGAGCAGGCAGGACAATCGCCTTCCAAGACTACTATATCCTGCACCAGGACCACTCACAAACCATAGTGGAAGTGGCATACGAGTCATCTGACCCCCATGGAAGTGTCAAGTTCAGAGAAACCAAGCTGGCTGCTCCTCAATTATCAAGAGAAGAACTCATCGCGCTTTCCATTTCTTATGGAACAGAGGCCTTCCAATTGGCTTCAAGTGTTTCTGGCACCGTTATCAAGCAGAAGTTCATCCCCTGGCTGTTTACCCAGATGCCAAGGGCATTACCACCCATTGGCAGCCGTATCTATGGAGTGACGGTGTACCGTAACAACGGCAACTCCGATATATTCCAGGCTGACGATTTCAGACCGGGCGATATCCTCTGTGTATTGAGGGGTAAGTTCCTGTCTCATAACAGATTACACCAAAAGACAACCATTGAGCTTGGAGGTGGTGATGTTCCATATTCTGCTTTGATCACTGAGTTCGACCATAGTAAAGGCAAGTTTAGAGTGCTGGAGCAGGATAGTGCTGGAAAGGTGAAGTCTGAGGGGTACCGCCTGGGTGATTTCAAGAGCGGCAGAATTAGGGTATTTAGACTGGTTGGAAGGGATTACGCAGGGTGGTGAGAATGCCCAGCCCACACATACCATGTAGTAGGTGGTTTTAGGACCGATGTTGGCTAAAGTTTCCGGTTTATATGTAGTTTATATTTTTTTTTACTTTTATCATTGGTATTCATGTCTCGATAACATCTTATTTTAGTCACTGTTAAAGGCTCTTCTTCATTAGGACACCATAACCACATCAATATAGTGAGAACGATAAAAAACATTTATTCATAAACTAAGCTATTAAAGAAAATTAAAGCATTTCTAACTATCTACTAACACAGATTCCTGTTGGTGTCTTACAATCGTCACAATAGTAGCGAGCAAACCAGTTGAATGTGCTACTAATGGACCAGAATGCACCACAAACGTGCTACAAATGCACTATTAATGCACTATCAATGCACCACTCACCATTTTGTAAACACCTCCTTCAATACCAGATTGACTACTCCTCCTCCCCCCTCTCTCTAAACCTATCAAAATCAATTAGTGCTTGCATACACCCCCATTCGGTAATCTTATCCCGTAGCCAAGTCAATTGAACCGGCTTGGTCAGGAAATCATTACATCCAGCAGCAAGCGCTTTTTGCCTATCCGAAGAGAAATTACTTGCGGTCAAAGCCACAATGATCACAGGTGATCTGAACAAGGAGAGATCCAATGCCTCACCGGCATCTGGTCTTTTAACATTTAGATCAACAGACGAGTTTGCAAATACCCCGATACGGTTCAAGCGTTCTAATCTACGGATCTTGGTGGTGACTTCAATACCAGACATAACAGGCAACTGGATATCCATAAACACCAGTTGGAACCCTCCTTCTCTCCACATCTCAAGTGCTTCTCTACCGTTAGAGGCAATCTTATAGTGTACATGACATCTATCCAAGTGCTTTGACATGATCTTCTGGTTAATGAGATTATCCTCCACCACCAGGACATTGATATTGGGCAACACCTTGTCCAAAGCTGTCTTGGGTTTCTGGTATGGGTTCTTCACCACCGATTCTTTGCGTTGACCAGGGGGCAATTTGTTGGTGGTGGTGGTGGCAACTTTGCCATTATAGGAGTCCGCCCTTTTAGGGGCAGTCCCAGCACCGTTCCCACTGCCACTCAATGGAGTACTGCTACGTCTCTCCATCATGGTCTTTACACTCGTCAGCGTGGAGTTATCTGAAAGACTATCAGTAGAACCTTTTGTCTTTAGACTATCGCTCTTCTTCATATCTTCACCTCCTCCTTCATGAGCTTCTTCTTCAGTCACATCATTCAGTTTAGGGTCTTTACGAGCCGAGTGTGCTCTAGGAGTGCGGCTATTGGGCCTGTTCTCGATATCATTGGCATTTCCATGTGTGCGACCCCTTTGGTGGTCTTTGCCGCCACTGCTGTTCCCTTTGGCAGAACTTCCATCTCCACCAGATACTCTCCTTTTACCATCCCCTACTTTGGCGGCATTGCCATACCTTGGCACCAACAGCACTGCTTTAGAGGTGCTGTTACCACCGGCAGTTGAACCCTTATTGGAGGTGGGTGATTGAGGAGTACTCTGCGACCGTCTATGGGCTGGGAGGGTAGCTCTACGGCCAGACGATACTGGGCCAGTAACAACACCATTCACTCCTGTGGTAAGTGCTCCCACCGCTACTCCCCCGCTGAAATGACCATCTGCTGAATTATGATAAGTATGCCCCACATTGTTTGCAGTTACATTTCCCTCACTCAAGTCATGACCATGAATTGAGCTCAATGGGGTGCCAGGGTGACTTAGTCCCTCGTTGCGGTTACCAACAGCAGTGGTGGTAGTAGTTGCATTCGCAAAACTATTGGACCCCACCCCTGTTGTGTGATGCCGCCTATGCATACTATCCAATGGCTGTGGGGTATCTACAATTAACGCATCTTGCATTGTCATCCCATTGGGAAAATAAGTGTCTAGAATCCTCCACACCAATACATCCGGCTCAAAAGTGATAGCATGGACTGCTGTTGCAGTGGTGGTGGTGGATGCCCCTACAGGAGACCCGCTCCTGGGCGATAGTATTGAGGAGTTCTCCGAAAGATTATGAGACTCCAAGTCATGGATACCTGGGGGACGTTGAAGGAGTAATGACGGTTTACTTGAGGAAATTGGGATTGGAGATACCACATTGGGTCCACTGACTGGTCCCCGCTGGTGCTGTTGCTTGCCTTCTTGTGCCTTAGTGAACCTCGAGTGTTTGGAGGACGGTTGTGAAGTAACACCGCCTACTGGAGACGATGAAGCAGCAGCATACTGAGCCGATGGGAGTTCTAGCTTTATTATCAATTCCGAAGGATCAAATGCTCGTGCTAATGAAGTGGGAAACTTCACCATCACCATCGTTTTGAGGTCATCCACTATATCATTTGGTGATACCTGTAACGTTGTGGCTGGATGGTTGGGTCTTTTCACCCATACTCTCCTTTTGGGGGCAGTGAACCCTGATTGGGGCGGAGGGTTCGTGTTACCTAGCAATTGCGAGAGGGAAGCTGTTGTAGGGCCCGTGCCAGCCATGTGGTGGGATGGATGGGGGAGCGTGTATTGGTTATTGCCTTGGAGGAACATACTGAGTGGTATATTATTGGGGGTATTACTGTGGGTTACGTGTCTGTGTGTATGTGTATTGTCAATTGGAATGAGAAGTCGGTCTAAGGGTTGACCTGTCTGTGATTGGGTACGCCCTTTATGGCTGTGTAGTGTCTTCAATGTGTCTTCAATGTGTCTTTGACTTGTCTATGCTGTATAGCTTAACAGGAAGGTAACGCACCGTAACGTAACGCAACGCAACCTGACTATGCTGGTGATAAAATATTAGACACCAATAAATTATGACTCTCCCTTTATATGTGTGCAAGTATATTATAGCATCTCTGATGGTAACGGATAAACCAACCAGTGGCCGTACAGAGGCATATAGATAGATAGAGAGATATGGGGTGAAAAAGATAGAGAGAGAGAGATATAGGTATATGAATGAAGTAGATATACAAAAGGAAATAAAAACACAAGCAACGGAATGTGTGATAAGACAAAATATAATAACAAAATCTAACGCGCACCAACTAAAAATAATCCAATTGACAAAGGTGTAGAGACAAAATTGCTGAAACTAACACACCATAGAAGATGAGAGCTATAGGCAAGTGTGGTAGAAAATCAACCCTCCACTCTCCCTGCTCAGCTCTCCTTAGTGGTGCTCCTTAGTGGTGCTCCTTAGGAGAATATGCATGGTGGGGAGTAGTCCCGTATGGAAGGGCTTACACTACATGGCTTACAAGGCTTGCGTGCATCCATGCCATGCTGTGCGGAAGGGTACCAAGGGGGAAAAACAAAGGTCTCCTAGAAGGGCCCGAAGCTGGAGATCGTATGAGAAGGGTAGGCAGAACACGGGGGAGATGGGGGAGATGGTGGAGGTATCCTTAGTAAACACACCTGTGATATGCATTTTATTACTAAGAATTCCCTTTCTTACTAAGGCATACGGTTGGTATATCACAGGGCACATCTGACGATGCGTACCGCATCCTCCTACAGCGGCTGCCTGCTAAAGCTCCATGGTGGGAAGACTGACTGGCGCGGCTTTTTTGCGGTCTCTGGCGGCTTCTTGCGGCTTCTGTAGGGGCAAGGCCTTCCAGAGGTTACCGATTACCGATCACAGACCACAGACCACAGACCACTTCCACTTTCTCTCTATTGAGTTGGAATAACCAGTTGTGATCTGCCAGATAATAATAGTTCTTCGCAAGGGTGTTTTGGCAAGAGTGTTTTTGCAAGGATATTTCCTTGTACTTGCTTGGACTAGGGCACCATTGCAAATCTCCCAGCTTTCTCTCGCGCTGTACTAAGTTCGGCACTAGGACGGGCAGTTCTGTTAAAGGGAGCGTGCCAGGAAGAGAGAGCCCTGCCCAGTTGAGGAGTTTGCATTTAACGGTCCATCGTTCGCTGGTCCCTCCCTCCTTCTCCGATCCCTCTCGTATAGACACGCTATTTTAGGCGTATAATTCTAGGCATATAATTTTAGTCGTATGGGGATGCACTTATGTACAAGGTGCATATTTTAGCTTAACGGTGCAGTGGAATATCTATTTATATTTCACATCTATTTGGGTGGTGTCTGCATTTCACTAGCGGGGTACAAAAGGCACAAAATAGGGAAGCACAAAAGGTACAAAGTAGGGAAGCACAAAAGGTACAAAGCAGGGAAGCACAAAGAGAGATATAAAACAGACGCAGCTCGAAACATTTCGTCCGCTTAGTTGTAACCAGATACCCGTCGCCTTTTGCACGTATATATCTTATTTCAATCTCTTCACTTGGTTGATTTGAGGAGACACATGACGGTATAGATGCTTCATTGGGGCTCACTCTTCAGAGGACTTCCTCGGGGTGTTTACCCGATAGGTCTTGGGAGAAGACATATAGTGAGGGTTAGACGCACAACTGTACGGAAAGCTACAAAAACAACACCACAAAAAGTGACAAGTGGAGAAGACGGTACATCCATATCAAAGGAAGGGGCTTCCGTGGAAGGAACTGCTGCTGTCGAAGGAACTGCTACTGCGGCATTATTAAATGACAACAAGTGTACAGCACCTCAAATCACACTATCCTCAATACCGCCCCCACGATCATCCTCAATACCGCCTGCAATCTCACAGTCTACCTTTTTTGATGTCAAGATCATTAAACCACTTCCCACAACATGCAATAACACAGTCACTCATATTCTTAAGACCCTCAGCCAAAAACGTCGAGAGTTGTCCACACAACTTGAGGTATCCTACGAACCTCTCATCAGTGAGTTCGATAACAATGAGGATTATGAGGATATCCGAACCCCTCCCTCGGTTATAGAGATACCTCATTATGAACCTCATATTTACAACAATGATGGAAACAGCAAAACACCAATTTATGACCTTCCCAAACGACCAGTCGACCTGAAAGCCTATGAGCCCACTGAAGAGGAGATCAACTCGTTCCATCTCAGAGTACCTGAGTCGTATAACCCTTTTGTCAATGACACCACTCCCATTGCAAAGACACCTACAGATGTAAAGGGAATAGTTGCATCGTTACTTGATATTGGATTAGCCTCCCGGGTGGTGTATACATCGCCTATCATTTATCGGGGCGATTGTTTTGCACTTAGATTCTTCCCCCCCAACCATTTCATAGGTATGATCCGTAAGTCTAAACCTGGGTTCTATGTGCGACGCGGTAAGCTGAGTGAACCTCCTATTGATGCTTCTCTTTTCTCAGGGAAGTCTTTGGTTCCCATGAGGTATGCTGTTCATCGGAAGTATCTAATGACCACATACCGAAACAACTTGTTCAAAGCATTCTCTAAGGTACCGGGTGCTAAGGATGGTGTCTATTTCTTTGAACCTCTCAGCTTCCCTCATAGGAAAGATGTTCCGGCCCTGAGGGAAGAGATCCAAAAGGCTGTAGAGACTGTTGCTTCAGCCAGAAGTTTGCCATTTGGATGGATAGATAAGGCAAACAGCAGAGTTCCATGGGATAAGGTGAAGGGCGTTTGTCTTTCAAGGGCATTGCCAGTTCTAAGGAGAGCAAGTCAGTCTAATGATGAACGGTTGTCATTCAGAGAGTAAATAATAACAACATGTAAATAGTGTACATTAATATAATACATATGATATCTATCCATCCACCTGCATTTGTTCCGCAGAACCTTATATGAGGGCCCACCTGGGTAGTTCAGTCTCATACTTCCAACTTCCGTCCTTAGCTTCATATCTCAGAGCATGCAACCACATCACTAATTGTTCCACTCTGGGGACTCTATAGCTGGGTGCCCCACATTCATCGCATTTCTCTCCTGTAACCAGCGAGTCCCTCTTATCAGATGCCCTGTGTACCAGATCATTAAATTGGCCCTGGTCAGTGTATTGTCCCTCCTTCATCAAACCCGTCGGACCATACAGAGGGTCATTGACAATAGGGAATCCTAAATTCCTCAAATGAATACGTATCTGATGTGTACGGCCAGTTAATGGCAAACATTTCACAACACTCTCATTGAGAACCTGGTTGTATGCCATTCTTTCAAATACTGTTTCCGCCTCCTTTGCTTCGCCCACTCCATATGTGAAACCCTTCTTCGACTCTACAGTGACTATGGGATCATTTACGGTAATCTTTGAAGAGGGGAACTCTCCAATCACCCGAGCAACATATTCCTTCTGGACTGTTTTGTCCAGGATCATTCTCTGGAGAGCAGAGCTCCTTTCAGCCGTTTTGCCCAGTATCAGCACTCCTGAAGTCAGCTTGTCAAGACGATGACATGTGTAAATCTGGCCTAGCTGTCTTTCATGTTTTACAATCTCTGTAATGGTGTTGTAGAAGAACTTTTGGGTAGGATGAACGGGGATCCCCGAAGGTTTGTTTATCACGAGCATTCCTTCATCTTCATATATTTTCTGTATGTAGTGGGTATTTCGGGGTACCGAATGACCGGACGTATCTGAGGTGTCTGAGGTGCCTGAGATGCCTGCGGTACTCGAGTTATTTGATGTTGAGGTATTACCTTCTAACTCTTCCCCGCTGGACACCACAGGTTCATGTTTATGGACTGTGGTTTCAAGAAGGTCACCATTTCTTATGAGTTCTGTCAGAAGGGTCGAGCCTTGAATGGTTAGTGGGGTTGACTTTTTGGGATCCCGGATGATCTTGAATAATTCTTCGCCTATCATTTGTTTCTGCGTCATAATGAGCTGTTAGTATAATGTGGGGTAGACACCATAGAGGAAGGGAACACCGCCGCATCTTCCCTTAATCAGAAAGGTCTCCCAGGATTCCAGCCTAATATATTTCACCTCAATCTGACTTACATAGTATTCTTCTCCTCTCTCACGAAACTCACTGGTGAACACATCCAGAACACTCCGGCCCACCCATCTTCCCTTAGCACTCGTCCGATGGGTATAGTAGTACGGCTTCACCTTCCGCAGACCATTCTCAATAATATACTGAGGGCCCATGGAAGAACAGAGCTAGTTAAAATGTATCACCGAACAACGTAACAAAAACAACGAACAATTTCAGTCAAGTCTATCCATTACAAACGGACTGTCCCTTATAGACCGGCTGTACGACTAACTGAAAAACCCCATCCACAACTCGATTCACGCTCATCTCATCTCAGCTCATCGCATCCCATCGGCCTCCATCCACATTTGGCCGGAGGTGAAGGGCATCTGAACGATTTGGCACGGAAAATTTCCAGCGAACGTCTGTAGGGCAAGGCGGAGGGCGATGCGGAAGGGGAATTGCCTACAATCCCAGGTTTCGCGTATCCCTGTACAGAATTCCGTACCAACTGCCCATACCAATTGTGCCTTTCCCTACAACGCTTCCCCGCTACGTTCCCCTGCTACGCTACCCTACGTAGGCCAACCCGTTGGTGGAGAACGTCATTTGTTGAGATCAGGTTGTCTCTCCAGACGGTGTAACGGAATAAATAAATACACAGTTCTGTGAATTACATATATACACTTAATTGGTTTCAATATTTCATCATCAACTCACACATTATTTCGCTCAATTTGGCACATTGTGGTAACAGCAACAGTACCCTCTTCCAACAATGCGTCACGGTGTGGTACCCTCGGTGTGGCTACTGGTGCTGGCCATTGTGGGGTTGTTTATCACACCCGCTTCGGCAGTGAAATCTGAGCTTTTCAAAAGATGTGATCAGTCAGGGTTTTGTGAGAGAAATAGACATTTCGGGAAAGCTCTTACTGAATTGGGCGACACTTATAAGCCACGGTATCAGTTAGATGAGGAGTCTCTCGATCTAAGTGGTCTCGATACAGAAGGCAGCAGCAGCAACAGCAGCAGTAGCGGTACCTTCACCTTCACAGCTACCATTATCAAGACACTCAATGACGGGTCCCATAAAAACCTGCCTATACAAGTTGACATTCTGGCAGATTCCAACCTGAGAATTCGCATTGACGAAGAACAAAGATTACAACAAGCAAACTATAATGAAATACCTCTAGGCAAGACCCATGATAAACTTACAAGGACACGTTACACTGAAGCTGCAGACTGGGCATTTGCCAAAGGAGAGCCAGCAGCCTCTTTCTCCGAGTCCTTAGAGTATTTCAAGGATAAAAATTCAATCACTCTTCAGTATGGAAAGAGGAATGTAGAGAGTGTGTTTTCCCACAAGGCCGTGATATCTTTCAACCCCTTTACAATCACCATATACTATAAAGGAGAGCCCCAAGTGATTGTTAACGAGAGGAATTTCTTCAACTTTGAGCATTATCGTACTAAGGCGGCTCAAGATGTAGAAGGTTCGGTGCATATTTCACCCGAGGAGTCCATGTTTGACTCTTTTAGTGACAGTTT
Organism: Kuraishia hungarica; assembly: GCA_030567555.1. Classification (NCBI taxonomy): domain Eukaryota; kingdom Fungi; phylum Ascomycota; class Pichiomycetes; order Pichiales; family Pichiaceae; genus Kuraishia; species Kuraishia hungarica. The sequence goes on from JAJLSL010000010.1 coordinate 446,342, forward strand.
CAGGGACTCCCAAAGGGATACCGTGCCCTTTGGGCCCGAGTCGATTGCTGCAGATATCAGTTTCCCAGGATACCATCATGTATATGGTATTCCCCAGCATTCTGACTCATTGTCGTTGAAGGATACCGTAGACAGCGAACCATACAGACTATGGAACGTTGATATCTTTGAGTATATACCAGATAGCAGATTGCCTATGTATGGAGCCATTCCATTTATGGTTGCATCCAAACCTGAAGCCGCTGTTGGAGTATTCTGGGTCAACAGTGCGGATACCTATATTGACATTGACAAGGGGGAGAAACATTCCAAGAGGGTGCAGGAGGCAGAGAATGACCAAGAGGGAAAGCAACAAGCATTGTCTGCTGACTCTATCAGTCCTTCCTATGATGGTGTTCGTACTCATTGGATGTCTGAGAATGGTATTGTTGATATTATTCTAATTGTTAAAGATACCCCCACGGAGGTAACCTCATCGTATGGGTCCCTAACGGGCACTGTAGCAATGCCTCACATGTTCTCCCTTGGGTATCATCAATGCCGTTGGAACTATAATGATGAGCAGGATGTTCTTGGAATCAATGCCAATATGGATAAATATGAAATCCCATACGACACCATCTGGCTTGACATTGAGTACACCCAGGATAAGAAGTACTTCACCTGGAATCCAGCAGCTTTCCCTGACCCAGATAGAATGCTTGGAGAGCTGGCCCAGACGGGAAGGAACCTCGTTGCTATTATTGATCCTCATTTGAAGGTAGACTATAGTGTAAGTAATCATGTAGAGAAGGCCGGTCTGGCCCTGGAGAACCCAGAAAATACAGATGCCTACCATGGCCACTGCTGGCCAGGTGAAAGTGTATGGATAGACACACTTAACCCCCTGGCTGATGAGTATTGGAACACGCTGTTTGCTAATGGCACCGATCTCATGGGTAACTCGCAAAACATTTTTATCTGGAACGATATGAACGAGCCTTCGGTGTTCAATGGTCCAGAGACAACTGCCCCCAAGGACTTGGTGCACTATGGCAACTGGGAACACAGATCCGTACACAACTTGTATGGAATGTCGTTCCACGAAGCCACTTATGAAGCCTTAATGAACCGCTTCTACAATACCCGTCCCTTCATTCTCACGAGGTCTTTCTTTGCTGGATCTCAACGTACTGCTGCCATGTGGACTGGCGATAACACAGCCACCTGGGATTACCTGAAGCTTTCGATCCCCATGCTGCTCTCTCTTAATGTGGCTGGCATGCCATTTGTGGGAGCCGATGTGGGTGGGTTCTTTGGAAACCCATCGAAAGAGCTGCTGGTGAGATGGTACCAGACAGGTATTTGGTACCCCTTTTTCAGAGCCCATGCTCATATTGACTCTCGTAGAAGAGAACCATGGGTGGCTGGTGAGCCATACACTGGTCTCATGAGAGATGCTGTGAGGTTGAGATACGCCTTGCTGCCCACGTTGTATACATCGTTTTATGAGTCCCATGTTACCGGGTCGCCAGTGTTGAAGCCATTATTCTATGATAATCCAACCAACGAAGAGACGTACTCCATTGAGGATGAGTTCTTCTTGGGCAACTCTGGGTTGTTGGTGAAGCCTGTCACCGAGGAGGGTGCTACCTCAACAAGTGTATATTTGCCGGATGGAGAGGTTTACTATGACTTTGCAACTTATCGTAAATATCAAATCACCAAGGATAATGGTGAGGAACACTCCATCGTTGTGGATACACCATTGGAGAAAATCCCTGTTTTCATTAGAGGTGGTTCTATTGTTTCTCTGAAGAACAGATACAGAAGATCCACCAAGCTGATGAAGTATGACCCATATACTTTGGTGATTGCCTTGAGCTCCACTGGAAGTGCCAAGGGAACACTCTATATCGACGATGGTGAATCATTTGATCACGAACAGGGAGACTTTGTCTCGTTGGAATTTGCCTTTTCCAATGGGAAGGTCACATCCACTGTAGTGGGAGGAGACTCCACTAAACCATATGCCCAGAACCTTGAACGGGTTACTGTTGAAAAGATTATCATTATCGGCCTGAGCAATGTGCATCTTAAGGAGACAGTGAGTGTTGATCAGAATGGATCACAATGGAAGGCTAAGGTGATCAAGGGAGATGGTGAAGAGGACACCTCTATTACTATTAGGAACCCAGCAGTTTCCATCAACCGTGAGTGGGTTGTATCATTGTAAAGGTGGGTGAATATATGTTATTGGGGTGTTGAAAGAAGTTAACCGAAGCAGCATTGACTGAGGCGCAGTTGAGTGAAACAGAGAGTTTCCGTTGCATTACATATAGTTAAAATAGTATGCTACTTATGTGCTACTTATATGTTACTTATATGCTACTTAAGCTGGTATAAAGCGTATCCTTCAAATAAGTGTCTATGTATATATATCGTATAGTTAGGCGCTACTCAATGGCAGGCGGCACTTGAGTCTGCAAAACTCTCCTGTCCCCAGAAATAATGACCCAAACCAGCTCCAACAGCCACGCTTATCATCAGCCACCAGTTAAATGTCATAAATATCAACATCAACATGAATGAATAGAATACCTGAACAGTGTAAAGAATAGCCTTTTGAAGCTTGACCTTCTTACGTTGATCAGCAGTCAAAGGGGGGACAATAGTTGAAGGGTTTGCTAGCAGTGATGTTAGTATGAATGGGTGAAATTAAAATATGGCGAACTTAACGAATGGTGAACTCAAAGGATGGTGGACTGATGGAGGTGCAGTAAATTGACAGGATTTAGGAGGTGACCTCAAACGACTGTTGAGGTGATGATGATACCCTGGAGTCTGGGGCTTGGATTGGGTCCTGTTCCTGTTCCTGTTACTGATCCTGGTCTGGTCTTTTCAGATCGTAATATGCAAGGCGCACCTAAGGATCATGTTGATTTCGCCTTGTCCCGTCACCCTTGACTTTCCCGGTCCTCTAAATGGCTTTACTTACAATTTCTCTTTTCCCATCTGACACACCAGTTCTTCAACAACTCATATCCGGCACCAAGTGCAACTATTGCTATCATACTCAAGACCAAATCGGTAACGGTGTAGATATGCCATTTGGAAGTGAGAACACACACATTCTCATAGTCGGCATTGAGGAGCATGGCCATTTTACACATTGGTGCTGCTGGGTCATCCATCCCTGGCATTCCAGGCATTGAATGGTCCATGGAGTGGTGAGCAGAGTGGTCCATTGTAGAAGGTGATCAAATGATTATCTTGTGATAAATAGTTGGTGATAAATAGCTGGTTATAAATAGCTGGTGACGAATAGGCGAACAGTGATTCTCTTATGATACCTCGGCGGTTGTCTGTTCAGTCAATATGGGGAATGCGATAGAGGAGTCTGACCGTGCCAACGAATAGCAATAGATGACTATACGACTATAAAGTGGGACGTGGATCAATAAACTTCATCGACAATATGTATACATGTATATATGTATATATATCTCCAATGTTTATGTCTCTACTCTTTACCACTCTACGAAAGGATTACCTTAATTTCACCCCGCCAGCTCATCCCATCTATTACCCCTCCCTCCATCGCAAGATGCCGCTATCAATTCGATCAACGGGGTATTTTGTGCGTGCTGGGCGCGAGTGGGCCATACAAATTCATGCATGATAGCGCCTACGATTATGCCTACTGGAGAGGTGCATACCGGCGGGTCACAAAGACCACTTTGTGGTGTTTAGAGAGGAAGTTGAACAACTTGTTGATGTCTTTTTGTGGTGGTGAGTTTGTGGTGGAACTGTTGGGTGAAGCTGATGTGGAATGACTACAATTTAACTATATGTATCATTTGTCTGTTTATATTCTTTGTTAGTAGAGACATGTGAATATAACTGTAAAGATAGGTGGAATATATTAATGAATTACTGTATTCAAGATATTGCTGGATGTTGCTCGCTGATGGTTGCTCACTGATGGTTACTAGATGAACGGTTAACGTGATTAGCGTGATGAACAGTTAACGTGATTAACGTGGTTAACGTGGTTTACTTTAACTGATATATCCATATTTGGTTATCGCCATTACTGTAGTGGAGTATTGTAGTCAATTGTTGTACACCATGACTATACTCCGTTATTGTACAGGAGTAATAATAACTACCTGACCAAGTTTAAGTATGCAGGTTATGATGCAATATCCATTTATGATTTATCATCTATCGTAATACAAACACTAATACGAACACTCTATATACTATAACAATACCCTTCTTTTCTTTTCTTTTCTATTCATCCCATCATCTCTCCCCACATGTATGGCGTAAACACAATCACCGCAGTGATCAGTGCCCAGATATTCTCAACCAGTGCCAATGGGAACCCCACAACACCTCTTTCTTTGATGTTCAAATAGCATGCATAAAACGCAACAGAGAAAAAATGGTTGAACAACACCGATGGGCTTGGAATCAATCCGGACAACAGTCCCACTGGTCCATTGATACACTCACCCCCCAACTGGAAGTAGCCGAAGCATCCCCTTTGAAGGATCTCAAGAGGACGACTATCTGCAGCAAACAAGCTGTATAAAGCAATGGACAGAACGTTAACCACAGAGTCGAGGTTCTTTCTCTCATAATGGAACTCGGCCAATTTCTCAAGTACAGCACCATCGTCAGCCAGATCGGGGACATTATCAGGAGCCAACATCTTGGTCAAGAGGACGGCATCGTTTAACCCAACAGTCATACCACCTCCAGTCAAGGGGTGTCTCATATTCAAGGCATCTCCCAACATGGCAAGACCGGCGACATTGTTCAGCTTGGCCGGCAAGTACTGATTAGGCATCATACGGTAGCACTCAGTGCCATTACCACCCTTAGCTATGGCTTCCTTGACGCTTGGCTGAAGTATCTTGGGGATATTGGGTACCACCACATTATTCAAGTACTCTAGGATTTCCTTTTTCTGGGGCAATTTGGATGATCTATAAGCACAAAGGATACGCGTGTCTTCGGGAGAGATCTGGTACAGCAGGATAGGAGCATGCTTACCCAATAGAGTGTGACCATGGTTGACCTTTGGAATGGCGGCATTTTTGAGGGTCATTCCTACAAAGTACGAGCCAATGGAAGGGGTGTTGTCCTCCCCAAGGGACTTTCTGAATTTGGAGTAGATTCCATCGCAGCAGACAACAAGTTTAGCATTATAATCTGTGGACTTCTTGGAGGCTGAGTCAGTGACGCTCACTCCGTAGACTCTCTGCGTGGTTTCATCTTTAAGTATGCCAGTCACACTACCCTCCAACTGTGTCACGTTGGGTTCTTCCAAACAAATCTTACGCAGGTTCATGATAAATTGACCATGGTGGAATGCCACTCCTCTAACCCTTTCATCCTTTTCCCATTCGGAAACATCAATGGTGTTATCAGACTCAAGCTTATCCTCATCTGCCTTTACCGCATGGGGGACACTCTCATTGGAGCCATATTTGGTGAGGAGGGACTTTTCAGGGTAGGGCACGATCACCTCCCTGGAATAATACGAGATATAGTACCCTTGAACGTTGATGGCGTCGATGTTGTTGACTGCCTTCACCATACCTAGCTGTCTCAACGCTCTTAGTCCGGCAGGCTGCATGAGCTCACCCACAATTCTATTGGGTTCCTTCCATTCTCTTTCCACAACCAACACTTTTCTACCTTGTCTTGCAAATGCCGTGGCCACACATGGTCCAACCACACCTGCTCCAACCACTATCACGTCATATGTGAAGTTTGGATCTGGTGTGTTGTGGGTCATTGTAAGCGGAAGGCTTGAAGGTTGAGCTGAGATGGGGATCGTTGTGGTTGGTGATAATGATGGTTGTGGGCTATCCCTGTATATAATGAAGTAACCACAGTATGTAGACGCTTAAAAAGAATGACAAAACAGCCGCTTGATCTGTATAGTTCAGCAACCTCTCAGAAGTATGTTCAAGCCAGGTTTTCACTAAACGAGGAATCCGTCTTTATATTTATTCCATCAACCTCTTCTCGCGTATATGCACTTTAGAGATCTGGCCATTTTCGGTCGTTCCTCGTTCCGTGCAGGCGCGATGCGATGCGATGGAGTGGAAGAGACGTGGAGAGTAGGAGGAGGAGTAGGAGTAGGAGTGGGACTGGGAGTGGTGGATCGAGGGCTATTACAGATATCAAGAGGTATTGACGTCGTTATTTATTATTTATTATTTATTATTTATTATTCATTATCTCATATTGTATATATTATTTATTATTCCGCTTGCTACTGTCAGGGATGTGTAACAGGTTGAATTATCCTTACTGAAAAGTTTATAGACAGCATCGGAGGGTATCTGCACATGCGATTCATATTTAATGCAGAGCCGTTGTGTATAATGGAGGGAGGGAAGGGAGGGAGGGAGCAGAAGGGAGACACAGGAAGAGAGGCAGCGGAAGGGAGACGTGTAAGAAGTGGCCCATAGTAAGCACATCCATAGTAAACACCCATGGTAAACCAGGCAGATCATGCCATTTTTCAGTGGGAGAGCAATGGGGACTCAAAAGGGTGGGTGGCCCTGCATGGAAGTGGCAGTAGGAAGACGAAGTGAGGAAGAAGCAGCCATGAATGGGGGGAGACTGAGATGGTGGGATAATGAGATGGTGGGATAGTGGGATGGTGAGATAATGGGATGGTGAGAGCAGTTCTACTCTCTAATCTCCCTTCTCCACTGTCTGCTCCCTTCTCTAATCTCCAGTCTCTACTGTCTGCTCGCTCCTCCTCTGCTGTGCTCCCTCTGCCCTCTCTCTCACGGCCCTCCTTGACTTCCCTGCCTCCCCTGCCTCCCCTGCCTCCCCTCTACCCGCCATGCTAAATGGTCGTGGGTTGGAAGGAAAATACATCAGGAAATGTGGAGAGTGAGATGAGCAAGAAGAAACCCACACAGCCAGAGAGTGCGAGCTTGAGGAATAACCAGCTATGAGCCGGCCAGTCGAGGGGGATAAGTGAAATACTTCAATATTCCAGGACTCCGAGACTGTCCACTTTCCTAGTTTCCTAGCTGTATCGGTGTATTGTCATGTCGTCACCTGCTTATATTTTATGGAAGAGATCCATTGTTGTAGGAGGTGGAATCATAGGATCGGGTGTCCTACTCTACAAATATACAACCCCCACAGAAGAACAGCTCATTGCAAGGTTATCACCTGAACTCCGTGCTGAATATGAAAAGAACAAAGGTCTCCGTAGGAAAGAACAGGAGGAGCTGATGGCCATTGTGAAACAGACAGCTGCTTCTAATGACCCCATTTGGAAGACTGGTTCTATTGAGTCTCCATGGGAAAGAGACACTGCAGTTCAAGGGTTGCCCAAGGGAAAATCTTTGCTTGTTGCTAAAGAGGAGTTTGAGAAACAAACAGCTGCTTTGAAACAGAAGGAGGATATTGAAAAGATGAAGAGGGAATTGGAGGAGACACAGAATATTGAAAGGAAGCAGTCAGATGGAAACAAGAGTTGGTATTCCTGGAGGTGAGCACAATTGACACTGTTCAATGCGACAACCCATTTTAGGATGATGGTGTGATCTTGTTTATAGTTAATAGTAATAATGATAATAATATGATCTTGTTTATAGTTAGAGGCAATAATGATGATAAGATATAGATCCATGCATAGCCTAATATTGTTTATGTCCAACTGCCAAACATCCTTGAACCCAAGCTGGCCACCGCCGAAGTATCCACACTATTGCCCAATACACTCAACGTTGATGAAGTTGAAGAGGTTTGTAATTTATTAGCATCATCCAGAGCCGCCGTAATCTTCTTTATACTCGTATCAATGACCATCCCTCCTTGAACAATCTCTTCCAAAACAGTCTCCAATACTTGCCAGCCAAACACCAGGTCCAATTCACATACGTTCGCAAAACACTTGTTCAACATCTCCACAAACACCTGGATGAGGTCCAATATACCGAGTTCTGATTCTTGTTCATCAACCACAAACACAAAATAAAGCGTCGCATAGTGTCTATATATGACCTTTATACCTTCATATCCCTCCAACAGCGGAGGGGGGGTGAGGAATGAGCATTGGGCAGCAGATCGTACAATCACCAATTGATGAACCTGATGTAGGAGCTGTCTTTGTGTTTGAATGTCCTGCAAATAAGTTAGCACGATATTACCAGTGAGATTATTGGCTGGTTGGCCTTAAAACAAATACCCTGCTTAGATGACCTAGTCTAATTAGTCTAGTTAGTCTAGGTACTCTAGTTAGTCTACTTACCACTGGTGAATAGAATTTGATTAGTCGTGGTGCACCATCATTATTGACTAGTAGTGTTAGTGGGAATGGGATAGAGAATGAATAGATAGGCAACTTTGTGTATACCAGCATACATTAGCACTTACATATTAAGACAGAGTGAATCATTGCTGAAGTAGTGCTGTGTTGTGTTGTGTTGTGTTTTGTGGTGTTGTGTTTTGTGGTGTTGTGTTTTGTGGTGTTGTGTTTTGTGGTGTGTTGTCATAGAATGCGCACTCACTTGACACCCGCCTTGTGGGGATGGTGTTAAGTATATGTTGATAACCCAATGGTGACAATCTAATGTTGATAATCCAATGGTGATATTCTAACGGTGATAGTCAAGCAGAGCGATTTTAAACTGCCTCGTACTAATCTGTGCCATAGTAAACTGATGGTGACTCTGCACTGCATAATCGTACCGTAGGCACATCACAGGGTGGCAGATGTCTCGCGTGCCATACACAAATGATCAGAGGAGAGTAGCCTGCAGAACCACCGAGAGGAGGACACTGAATGGGCTCCATAGAAGGGAGATAGATGGTCCTAGTGGGCCAGAGCAGCAAGACAGTGGAAACTGTAGAGGATCTGGGAAGCTTGTAGAGGATGTGGGGAAAATATGGACCAAAGCATGTCTCAGTAGAGCACCTCAGTGGGATGAACTGAACTTGTGAGGTTTGGTAAGTAGACACCACCCAAAAGCACGATCAGAAGCACGATCAGAAGGACCATCAGAAGCACCAGCTGAATTGGTGGGGGCAGACCAACAGTGGTGGGGTAAGGTAGAGTTTCAAGGTGGCCACCACCGGTTAGCAGTATTATGGTCTGAAGATAATACTTGCCCATTTTTAGGGGTAATACCTCGTGATTGCTATGAGCAAATATTATCTCCACCTTTTACCTTTTACTTGTTTGCTTTTTTACTTTTTTTGGTGTAGAAGAATGGCAGAAGTTACGTTCGGGTGATAGTGGTGGAGTTCCATTCACCATTCCCGAATGCTAGCCCTATGGCACAAGAAAAACCACAATATTAGAAAAAAAATATGGAAACAATTGAATACAACACAATATCCAAACATATTCACCTCGACCAATATGCCAAATGATGAGTCCACCATCCAATGGCATTGTATACTTCACCCACCCATCCATCTATCCCCATGCTTTCATATGCATCCAGCACGTTGTGCATGTTACCGACTCAACAGCTTAACCTCATTGATCACCAAGTACAACACCACCGGCAGTCATAGCGCCGTGCAGGTGAATGTGAAGGAAAAATGATTGATGAGCATAATAAATATTTTAATATTCAATCACCTATAAAGTAGCAATCGTCAACACCACTTGTAATATTATGTGGCGATGCTGTGATTACTATTTATAGTTTGACCGTGCACAAAGGGCTCTAGCACCATTACGTATTCATGCATGCGTCCGTATCGGGAAGCACATCAAACTTAAGCGCATCTCCGAGCCTAAGCGCATCTCCAGGCATAATTTCTAAGCGTGCCGGGACTTCCAGCAAGTGTAGAAGGAACGATGGGGGGAACGAGGGCAGTGGCAGAGGAGGCTCGAGGGTATTGAGGAATCACTCTAGGAGTTAAGCCCACATATAACCGGCTGTGAAATATGGCGAGGTGTAACTAAACCACATATTCCATAAATGCCACAAACAACTGCGGCCATTTCTTTTTATCGTAATCCGTATTCGTACTAATACGAGAAGCAAGGCACAAGGCTTAATGACAATTCTAGCAATAACGATGATAGCAAGGCACACTACTTAGCAATAACAATGGTAGCAATAACAACGATAGCCATATATCCGCAACTCTTTAGCAGCGATAATTCAAGGGCTCATCCGAGTCACAATAACAGCAAGCCAGTTGAAAATAAAGGTAAATATTAAATTGACAGCAGGAGTTTAGCCATTAACCTCACTACCCTCCCTCCTTTCTGTCCCATTGATTCCTTCTGTCCCATTGATCTTTCCTTGCCGCCGCATCCTCCTCCGCCTCTCCCCCCTCCCCCACCCACAGAAGACCACTCTATTGTTCCCTTGCTCCCTATCACCTGCCCTCTGTAATCTGGCTGCATTTATTGTTCTTTTGCCGATTGCGTGCGACATCCCCTTTCTTGCAGCACCTTCGGTCTGCCTTTTCCCTCCTTCCCGTTGGCTCCCCTTGGGTCCCTCCTGGTCCTACGGTATTCAAATGATGGACAACGCTCAGTGCAAAAGGGCAAACAATAACACGGCTCGTCATCGTACAGCACACCACCAAACTGCAGCTAATCCGAACGGCCCCTACAGCCCGTACAGATTTACCTTGCAGCTCACCGGACGCAGCGCGCAGCTCTCTGCCCTTTCACACCTTCCTACTGTGGTTTGGCATTAAGGCCGGATGGTTGACGGGCGGGATGGATGGCCGGCAGCAGCCAACGCAGGGAAGGAAGGCACTCTCTGGCAAAAGGGCTAATTATAGGAATTTGTCAATGGGGATTGTGTGTGGTTGTGGTTGCGGTTGTGGTAGTGATGATAGTGATAGTAACGACATTGGGTGGGATTTAATATATACTAATCTAATAGCACTGTTCATTCGCGTATAGTGACAGTTCGCTAGGTTAACATTGGCTCTAAGCAAAGTCATTGTCAGTTACACAGCACGAGATAACTAGTTGTTGGTTTAACTTCGAGAGGTTGATACTGTTCGATAGACGATCCGATAGACGACTACATAGACGATTCGATCGACGGCTCTGCAGACTACTCCATCGGCTACTCTGTTAACTATTTCACATTTGACCAACTGTCCTTCATTGACTGCTCTCGTCACTCTTTTTCAAACTCCCTCCCTTTCCCTCTCTGTCAGTACTATCCAGTATTATCCAGCAGCATCCAACACATCCACATACGGTTTATATCCGAGATCATTATACAATTACAAGTACACAAGTACACAAACACACCGATACATCCATATATGTATACACACATATATCTATAATCAGAGTAGACAACTACAAAGCCACACTCCCTATTAAGCACGCTCCATACCAACCCCCATCCTTTCCAATGAGCTGGTCAAAACTTTTCAAGGGAAAGAGTAAGAAATCAAAGGGCAATGACCAAACATTGCCCGGGTCCTTTGTTGTGAGGTCGACGAATGTCATCAACAATGAAGGCAATGGCCATAGGATTCAAAGTTACAACGATAACAACACCCCTGCTCCAACTCCGGCTTCTACTCCTATGGGTATAGATGCGCTTGCACCTCCACCCCGTATTAGCGGTGCCTACAATAAGAACAATAGCAGCAGTGACAGATCCTCCTCCTTCTCAACCTCCATTGACTCAAAGAAAAGTCTCAACCATAGAGCAAGCCGTACTTTCTCCACTGTTGAAAGTAGACGCATTTCGTCTGTCCCCACTGCTTTTCTCAGACAGCCGAATGCCCACCCTGCTTCCAGTGCCGGGCAATCAGCATTGTCACCCAGATCAGCCACTTTGGCTCTTGGATCCGCTGGTCTCCTCGACAATGTCGATGTGCCTGAGGAACTGGTCCCCATTATAACGTTGATCCATGCGCAACAGGCCCGTGTGTACGCCGAGTCGTTTGTGCAAGTGCCCGCTTTGGACGACGATGGCAGTAAGAGATGGGTTGTGGTGAGTGCCAAATTGAACGGAACAGAGCTGGGAATATGGGAGATTGATGAGCAGAGTGCTGTGGAGACCGTCAATGACGATAACGGTGGATTCAAACCAATGTACATCAACATTGCCGATGCTGAGTTCACCTACCGTCCAATTGTGGATGGAAACGGTGAGGATAATCAAGAGGGTAACGGAATCTCTGACTTCTTTGATGTTCGCATCACTTTAACCACTACGAGATCCTATATAATCCGGTTCGGCTCTTTGGAAGACCTAAACTATTTCTATGCCTCAATGTTGTTATCACAATTTGAGTATAAGCAGCTCCAGGAGAGTTTCACCGGTGCCCTGCTGTCAGCCAAGGCTGTCCATTTCTCTGATATCCGCACTCTTTTGGCACCAGAGAATAGACACATCAAAAAGGAGTGGTGTGTTCTTAGATTACCCTTTTTGAACGATAAGTGGATCAGATGCTATGTTGTTGTTATTCCTCCTGCCTCTATGAGTGTGGGCGCCTCCGTGAGTGCAAGCGTTAAGTCACCCAAGGTGTCTAGTAAGAAACATAAAAACAGAGCGGCCAAGGCGGAAAAGAGTAACAATAAAATCAAACCGGGTAAGATCGAAATTTATATATCCAATAGACTCACCAAGAAGAACTTGCTGGCAACCATAGTCAATGGAAGGTCGTGTTTCTCCATCTACCCGGAGACTCCTGAGTTTATCGATAACAATTCTCTAATGAGAGTTACTGGTGATTGTTTTATCAATGAGGATCTATTGCAGAAGCTGTTGAGCGGGGAAATTAGTACATCTGCTTCTGGTGGTAACCATGGTAGCAACACCGGATATCAGTCCCCCAGCAGGACTTCCTCATTGGGTGCCACCGTCGCGAAGAAGGCATCAAGTTCATCGTTGAACTCGTTTAGGTCACCAAACCTGAAAGCTGCTATCGCCAACAGTAGTGGAGCTAGCAATGGTGGTGCTGATGGCAGGCAGAGGGCCTTTTCTGGTACTTCGGCTACAGTGCATTCCAGGTCTCCTTCCCTTAACAAGATCAACAACCGTTTGCGGTCATCATCCCTGGTCTCTGCCCATTCATCAAGCTCTTCGTTTAGCAAGAAGGACAGCGGTGTTAACGTCATCACCACCAATTTGATCTATCTGATTCCAGAGGCGCATTCAGGCGTCAAGGCCTCAGAGACAATGATCAGGTTGATCATCCCCGTAATGAACACCTTCAAACTGTACGGAAGACCTTCCAGATTCGTAAGCACGCGTGACGATAGGAAATCGTTGTTATTTGGATTACCCCAGCTGCCCCATACCCAGTACTTGGACTCCGAGAATGCCTGTCATCTGGTGGAGCTAAACATCCAGAACAGTATCACCGAAAAATGGGGGAACTACGACTGGAACCAGGTTTTCAAGGAGATGGTGTTCTTCAAGCTCAGCAAGGGTTGGTCGGGTGCCGGGAGCTTGGTGGAGACGTTCCACGATGGGTTGTTGTACACCAAGGAGAGGTTTGAGTCTGAAGAGTATATATACGACGCTGCTGAGGAGGAGCTGAACTTTGTAGATTTCAACATATCACCCCGTGTGGCTTCGCCTGGGCCTGCGTTGGGCGAAGGATTGGACTTAGAGGAGTACTATTACCCTCCAGTCGCTGGATTTGCCGTAGGTAGCAGTAGCGGGAGTAACGGGATGGGGTCGGGATCCCCACTGGGTGTGTCCCCATCTGGTGGTGATAGTGGAGCTGGGGGGATTGTCAGATCACCCAAAACTTTACAAGTACCCTTGCCCACCACCGATTATGACTCCAGAGGCTCTAGTCGTCCTTCTTCTGGTTTCTACAGTGGGCCAGAGAGTGTTCCTGGGTCTCCATTTAGAGTGCATTCTCCAGTTGGTGGTAGTGGTGATACTAGGGGGCATCCCATTGATGGGTTGTTGAGTAGCGCCGAGTCTATTGGATTTGGTGGAGCAAATGGGCCAATTGGGGGACCTTCGTCTGACCATCTGTTAGCGGTGCCTGATTCTTCCAATAGACTTTATGTAAGCACATCTTCTGTATATGGTAGGGAGAGAAGTGCCAGTGGTAGTGGAGTAACTCCATTAAGTCAAATTGCTGGCCAGCAGCAGCAGAGACAGCAAAGTGCTCAGGATTATCGGGACTACTCTCGACCACCAGGCCCACCATCTACGGGCCTCCAGCCACCTGCTCATATTGGTGATGAAATTGGCCATAGATCATTGGCTCCTGCTTCTCCAAGATCTCCTCTATTGAGACAGAACGATGGCCCATTTGCTGATACTGATGCTGATGTTCAGCCTGACTTCTCCAATGAGTATTTCCCCTCCTCATCCCTTGGAAATGGGTCAAGCGCAGTGGATTATCAGATTGACCCCTCTACACCTCCACCTGTTCCACCAAAGACAGGAAACAGAAAGTATAGTAGTCTTCTTGGTCCCTTTGATGACCATAATTCCGCCCCTCCCCCTGTTGCCCCAGTTATAGCATCAAGAAGTGGTGTTTAAACAGAATAGAAGAGGTTGCGGAAATTATCCCATGTTTCAGTGAAATCCCACATTTGAGTAGAGAAATAAAAATATTGCAATTCAAGGAGTTTTGACTGTTCTGTTGACTGTTTGTTGACTGTTTTGTTGACTGTTTTGTTGACTGTTTTGTTGACTGTTTTGTTGACTGTTTTGCTGATTGGTCTGTTGATTGATTTGCTTTAACGGTCTGTGACCTGTGCTATAGTGCTTTTGTGTTTTATGTTTTATGTTTTGTGTTTTGTGTTTGTGTTTGTGTTTGTGTTTGTTTTGCTCTTTATATTGCTAAACTTGTCGTTATATCTACTACACTTGTTCGTTATATTTTACTATATTTTACTATGCTACACTATCTTCTATCCATATTACAACCCCTCATGATTGAGTCGTGTGACCATGATGGGCTGTTCAGTTGCTGAGGTTCTCTTGCTATGGTTGTCTTTCTCTGGCTGTTTTACTCTGACTTTACTGACCACCTTCGCTTTGGGTATGTGTTTCTCTCGTTTCTGCTATCCCCTGTCCCTGCTTCCTCTGTCTACATTTTGTATCATCAACATAAGGTGTCTATCACTACTATGGCATGTTAAGTATCTGACTCTGTAGTATTGTACAGCAATATCTTGGGTTCTCCAGTCATCCAACTCAGCTGTACAAGTTTCCAGGCTGTTAGTAACTAGTGGTATATGAAGCTGATATATATATTGAGTATACTGGTCAGAATCATTGGCTCTTTGAGTTTCACCTCCCATAGTCGCTGCCATAGTTAAGCTACCATAGTTAACGCGCCTTACATTTACCCCATAGTTAAGCATCTCTGATAGCCCCCTACATAGTTAGAGATAACGATAAGACGCTTGGTGCCTTGGGAGCCATGAGCCTTGGGAGCCTTCGTGGAGCTTTGGCACTTTCCCGTTCTGAGTCAAAAAAAATACCACAACCACCAGATCTAAGAATATAAAGAGGCATTCAACTCTTTGTCTATTACCCAATATGGCCTGGAAATCCAATTTTTCATCTTGTTGATACCATCAAGTCGATATTTGACGTCCTCTCCTCTCCATAGCTGAGTCTCCCGCTATATTATACGAAGACTACCCGCTGCCTCGCTACCCACTATCCACCAGACGATCAGGCCATTCCATCAGCACACCAGACCGTCAATTGGGCATCATTACTTCTTCATCAGTACAATACCCCTTGTTATCAATGGCCCAATTCGGTGACGTGCGGTCACTTATCCTCCCGGACTCCCTGCGGCCTGCAAGGGCCTCTTTTGCAGAGTTTCGACACCTTTTGAAAGAGAGTGGATTCTGGAGGGGCAAGCCCAATAATAAAAAACTAATCGGTGCCTATCTGTGTAAGTATCAGCGAATGTCAATATGTTACAGAACACATACTGCAATGAACCATAACAGTATGCCTTCTCATATGTTGATCTCGTTCCCGATTCCCCACTAACATCTTCTAGTTGGAATGTATACGGTGCAGGTGATATTTGATGTTATTCCCTCGTTAGGTTCACCAGATGATATTCAACAGGCTGAGACCATTGTCAGCAAACTGATCTCCATGTTGGAGACTGTGAAGGTTACCCATAGTCAGACCACAAAACAGGGACTATTTAGTTTAGACATTTTTAAGAAAAGTAAGAAGGCGTTGGTAGGAACCCCATCCGTACCGTCGGAAAAGGGTATTGCGGATAATCCCGATAATACAACAGCCATGAATCAGGAGAATTTGTCTTTGTTTGGTGAAGTTGTTGGTCATGATCTTAGGAGTAGACAGTATTTGAATGAATATGGCAGTAACTATTTCCAAAAGGCAATAGAGGAGATTGAATCAGGAAAAGTCAACGGGTGAGTATAACTAGAGAGGTGCATTTTTTGCAGTATTACTAACCATTGTGATTTAGACATACTGTAGATTTGTTGGGGAAAGCGTGTATATTCTATCAGGTTTCCGTAGGGTTATTTCCATATGAGAGACAGCAGCAAGAGGATGGGAGGGGGGAGGAGATAGGTGAGAAGAAAGAGGAGGAGAAGGTCAACAAGGAGGAGGAGAAGAAGGTCAACAAGGAGGAGGAGGAGGAAGTCGAAAAGACGAGCGAGAGTATACAGTGTTCCTTAGATACTGATCCTAATTCCCTGACTGAGAAACAACCAGCAGATTTAGACCAGGGGACTCCTGCCTCGCCCTCGAAGATTTCAGACTCACCAGTAGATGGTGAAAGTAACTTGGATGGTGACTTCAAAGAAACTGAAACTGAAGCAGGTTTTGAATCCCCTGAATATCCTGATGAGTTGGATCGATCGATCGACGAAGTAACATTGGCTGATTTCCAAAGCGAAATGAACGACCTTGCTATTGCTCCCGATCAGAAAGAGATGGATTATCTTTCCAATCCATTGTTAGCATTGGTAGGGAAAGAGTTTCCAAGTGAGGGACTTACCAGTAGTAGTGGTGAGGGGTTGAAAGTGGTTGAGCGGAAGTGGAAGGGTGGCAGGACAGTGATTGCTGGTGAGCCTGATACCGTCGATTTGGATAAAGCAGAACTGTCTAGACGAATCAGGTTGTGTAAATATCACATGCAGCGTATTCTCACGTGTTTCAAGGAGGGCCGCAACCCGAACGATGATATAGTTGGGGTATTAGCCTTTAGTGGATTGGGTGGTGATGACAAAGGTGAAAGAGATGGTCAAAAGTTTAGTGAGGAGGAGATCAATAGAACGATTAAAGCAGCTCTTGAAATGCCAGATGATGCTTATGATGAGGAAGGGCAAGAAGATACAGATGACGATCACGATGAAGGTGGAGAGGTAACTAGCAGTAGTAGCAGATATAACTCTGCCAGCACTATCTCTAAAGGAGTGGTATTCCCAGAACCCCCAAAGGTTTCTCCTCGTAGCCTGGATCAGAAAAATGGCACCCACAGTAACATCTCCCAGAGTAAGAAACCCGCTAATTCCGCCAAGTCCACTAATTCGACACATTCTACTCGAGGTAGTAATGTTAAAGGAGCTTTGAAAGCTCCAAAAGGTCCAAAGGGTGGTGACAGTGTGAAGTCCGCTCCTGGCGATAATAACCAAGAAGATATCACAGAAGATATCACAGAAAACACTGCAGAAGACACTATAGAAGAAAGTACAGAAGAGGCTGAGAATAGCCATGGCGATGATAGACCCCTCTCTGCAGAGATATCACCTGCTGATGTAATAGCCCATGAACAATCTCGCAAAGTCAAAAAACCATTTAATTTAAAAGACTTGGAAGCGGAGATGGAGAATAACGAGTTACTAGAAAGTGCCCAGAAGTGTTGCAAGTTTGCTGTGTCAGCTCTTAACTATGAGGATGCCGATACTGCGTTGAAGGAGTTATTGGAGGCAGTCAACCTAGTGAAAATGTATAAAATGAGGGTGGACGATCCATAGGATTTATATACACTGAGCTATCTGCACTGAGATTTAACATGTTTGTGGAGATTCGGAATCTTGATGGAGATTCAATATAATGCTGGAGAGTCAGTATATTGGTGTGGATTCAGTATATTGATGGAGATCCAATATCAGCTACGCTTATATTGCATTACATGCAAACATATTAGTTTCCAACTAAGTTATCAGCACTTGCTTGGTCAGATCCTCACTCCACCACATCTCATCTCCAAGTTATGCACTCAGATAGACAAAGGCACTAATGAGCTCCCAATATATGTACATCCATATATCTATATATATGTTTATGTATACATATTGCACATAAGTTGACTTAATTGTATATTTGAGTAATCCTTTCCACTGCTTCCTCGATAGCCAGAGAGTCCCCCACCTCCTTCCCCCTACATGATCGTGTTATACCCAATTACATCACCATACACGTCAACTCATCTATTCCCTTAATAGCCCAGCCCACCCTCTCTATCGATTGACCCGCAAAAAATTTCAGTCGTGTGATGGACGAAAAAATTCTTCACTGTGTGAGAGCTAGGCCAAAGGCTGTAACGAAGGGCGTCAGCTGAACAGTTGGTGAAGGTTCAAGACGGGAGTCATATATATGGTAATTTGCGGGCGCTGATAAGTTGATAAGGTCGTTAGGGAGTATAAATATTTATTTATCTAAAAGACATATTCTTGTGACCAATTAAGGATTGAGATTAAAAGGTGAGTGATTTTAGCGTTCTAAAGAGGAATATAATGAATGGGGGAAGGAGGGATATGACACTGTTGGAGATCATTATCAATGAGTGTGAAGGACCGTGGAACAGACGGCTGAGATGGCCATATGGATAACCAGATCATACAGTACGACTATATGAATAGTGTATGGTGTGTCTATTTTTCGCCCTCATTTATGCTACTCCCCCTCCCCCCAGCCCAGCCCGCCTTTCCCTCGAATCCGTCGAATCTCATCATACTAACAGTTGTAGACACCATTAGAGGATCATAACTCTTGCATTATCCGCATACGAATATATATAACATCATATACCACTTGTCGATAAACAGAACATCCCCAATACATTTCATTCAACCACACATACAACAAATATGTCGACATCGAACTGTAGATTTTACGAAAACAAGTACCCGGAGGTGGACGAGGTGGTGATGGTGAACGTGCAGCAGATTGCCGAGATGGGTGCGTACGTGAAGCTGTTGGAGTACGACAATATCGAAGGTATGGTGTTGCTATCTGAGCTTTCGAGAAGAAGAATCAGATCGATCCAGAAGCTCATCAGAGTCGGCAGAAACGAGGTTGTTGTCGTGCTGAGAGTGGACAAGGAAAAGGGTTACATCGATCTCTCCAAGAGGCGTGTCTCCACTGAGGATATCGTCAAGTGTGAGGAGAGGTACAACAAGAGTAAAGCGGTGCACTCCATCTTGAGGCACTGTGCTGAAAAATTCTCCGTGCCCTTGGAGGACTTATACGAGACCATTGGATGGCCCCTCAGCAAGGAGTACGGCCATGCCTACGACGCATTCAAGATCTCCATCATTGAGCCAAGCGTGTTCAAGAACATCACCCCACCAACCCCAGAGATTCTTGAGGAGCTCAGGATGTATATTGGTAGAAGACTTACCCCCCAGGCCATCAAGTGTAGAGCGGATGTTGAGGTGTCGTGTTTCTCCTACGAGGGAATCGATGCCATCAAGGAGGCCCTCTCCCTTGCCGAGGAACTCTCCAACGACAACCACCAGATAAAGGTGAAGCTTGTTGCTGCCCCACGTTATGTCATTACAACTCAGTCTTTGGATAAGCAGCAGGGAATAGAGATCTTGGAGCTTGCCATTACCAAGATCAACGAGCGCATTACCCAGAGCGGAGGTGCTTGTAACGTGACGATGGCTCCAAAGGCCGTCACCGCTACTGAGGATGCAGAGCTACAGGCCCTTTTGGAGAGAAAGGAGATTGAGAACCAAGTTGAGAGCGACGAGGACAGTGAACTTGAGGAGGAGGACTAATTGGGTCGAGAAAGTGTCGAATGTGTTCAAGTTGAGATAAGTTGATGAGATGAGGTGTTGAAGTAAATTAGGTCTTGAACTCAGTGTTGACGATGAGGTGGTGGACTGAGTGTTGCGGTAATTTTTGGTGTATATATATAGGTATGTATAGTTGTGCTACTATATGCTGTTGTCATAATTAAAATGGTCAGTAGGATGTATCTATTCATGAATGAGATAATACCAGATTCGTTATTCGTTATTGGTTAACTAATTAGCTGGTTGATGGATTGATTCCTCCATGGATGGTTATTCACTAATGGTGTGAACGGTCAATACTGAATATTCAACCATGGACACTCAATGCGAAATATATAACACTGACCACCCAATCCTTCAACTTACATCAAAATTATACCTATGTATAACTTTTTATTCATTATCATTACTCATTATATCATTATATATATCGTTTGCACTGACCACCTACAGTGGGCTTGGTGCAAAATGATCCATAGAAAATAAAGACAAAAGATTAACATCTTGGATATTCTTGGTATCCATTAAATTTAAATTAGTCATACTTCCAAACGAATTAATCGTCCCATGGCCATTGCCATTCCCATTCACACCCATGGAAATGTTTCCATTATGCGTGTGATTGATATCGCCTGGTGGACCAGTCGGCTGTCCCATATCACTTGGGGAATTAACTTGAGTAACAGTTTTGGAACTCTTGGTAAAATCACCCTTGATAGTCCCTTGGGGTCCTTGGGGTCCCTGCGCTCCGTATTCACCCTTGGCCATAACCTTATTGCACAAATGATAAGAAGCACCGGCCAACCACCAATAGTCTTTGAGGATCTCCAACAGCTTCATGGACTGATGGAGCTGTTCGTGTCTCTTTGAAAGGTAGACAGATTCCATTCCAGAAGTATCTGAAGCTTTATCGATGACCTGGGCAAGGGCCTTTATCTCCAAGTGGAGGATCACCACCACGTGCAATACGGCATGGATAATTGTGATATGATGGATGACGGACATGGACGAGAGAGATTGGATGATATCGGTTGAGTATTTGTGGATGAGTCTGATACGAGAATGGGACGATTTAACAGAGGTTGAAGAGAGATCAGAGAGAGGGGATAAGGTGGCATTCATGGCAGCAGACGCAGCGGAAATTGGCGTCAAATCATTGCCATTGCCATTGCCATGTCCATTATCGGAATTCCCTGTATGACCACCACCATTGGGCGGGAACCCATTGGCAGCATCAACTTCATAGTTCAAGGCACTTACAAACGATAGAAAGTCAATTTTACACCGAAGGAAAAGTATACAGCAATAGCTATGGCACAGCTCAATGAACTTTGTGTACCGTGGCCCGATGATATGGGGCAATTGAACCTTCCATGACATCAAGTCTTCTTCAACGGTGAGATCGCTGGTGTCCCTATTGGCAGGGGGACGATAATACACAATGAGAATTCGTTCTAGTAACAGACAAACAGAGTACCAAGTACGGAACACCTCAAAGTCAAGCCGCTGATAGATTCCATCGTCGAAGTCCTTCATTTCGGGCTCTTCAACAATGAGATCGGCACGGCTATAATGCATGGCCCTCCCACTGGTGACGGCAACAACACGGTCACAACAGAACGAAGTCCAGAATAACCGCAGCAGGAAACCCCTCTTGTAGGTTGTGGTTGTTTTCCCACCCTGGGGCGACGTTTTGGGAACAGGAATATTATTCATCATTGGGTCACTACCACCGCCATCGGCAGAGGACCTCTCTGTGCCCAGACCTTCAAATATATCATTTTTTCCTGCCAAATTGGGGATCCCCAGCTCCTCACATAATATACATGCCTTGGAGATGTATGTCTTTGAAGAAGTGGAGCCATTGGACCCTTCCTCGTGGATAGACAACAACAAGAATGTCTGAATGAGAGTCACCTTATTGGACTCAACCTGTTCCAGAAGCTCACATCGATGGAAGAACTCTTGGGCCCTGGCACGTACCATCTTGGGGTCAATGGAGGTATCATAACGAATACCCGTCAGGAACAGGGCATTCAGCAGGATCAAGGGGATCGACCGGATATCCTTCATGGCAGCACGCTCCACGACAGGATACAGAGGGTAAACATTGTCCAAGTAGAGCTGTACCATTTTCCGTTGGAGATGAATGGGGGGTAAGGTGAAGGCACCCTTGCGTTGGAGGTATTGTTTGAGATCGTCGTCGATGGTGACAATACGCTCGCCGAAATTATCGAACCGGTCTCTCCAGGGGTAGAACATGCCAAAGTCTTCACCTTCAAAGCATAGGAAGGAGTCTCTACTGAGTAGGGGTGCCAATGGCTGAGTAGCACACACAAACTGTGGGGTAATGTTATTGTTGTCGAGGACTTTTGCATAGACGAACTCGTCATTGTAATCAAATGGGGGGGGTTCAGACACGCTTGATTTTTTGCGCTTCATGGGGGGACCACCACTAGCAGCAGCAGCACTACCAGCCATCTGTATGGAGTTATTCCTTTTAGAGTCAACCGCACTGGTGTTGCTGATGTTGTTGATGTTGTTATTGGTGGTGGCCATGGCTGTGGTGATGTTATTAAACTGTATGCCATTACCACTATTGGTGACTGTGTTTGCCACATCATAGCCCTCTATTGATGATGCAGTACTACTACCCCTTTTACCAAATGTATTGGATGTCTCATAGGAGACCGTCCCATTAAACCATCCGGTACTACCGCCTTCTGTCCCCACCTCAGTACCTGTCTCGTTTTCCCAAACACATTGATGACGGCCCACTTTGCAGTTATCGCATATCGTGTTGTCAAACTGGAGAATACACCGACGATGGTGTTTCTTACACCTCTCACAAGCTTTCACGGAGCGCTATTTTGTTAGTAAGATAATCAGGATATTGAATAAACATATTGGATGAGGATACCGGATAAGAACACTGGATAATAAGACTCAATAAGGATATTGAATAAGCTGATTCAGTAGACAGATCCAACAAGAAGTACTGGGTTTCTAGCAGTTGCCAGCCCGACATTATTGACTCACCTTTCTCTTTCCTAGAGAAAACGTTGTGACCGTACACCCTGCGTTCATTGTTCAGGAGATATAAAGAAGATAAGGATATAAAATAATAAAAGTGGATTGACAGGATAGACAGAACAGACACCTGTAGCCTAAACCGTGACAAAGTAGCCAAACGATGATAGCTCAATAAACGACAATCCCAGCCTCAGTGAGCTACACGATATGCGTACCCTCAGTAAGTGATACAGGAGTATTGTCAAATCGACTCTTTTGGTAATCCGTCCTCTATAATCCCGACACGGTTCTTTTCCCACAAGAATGAAACGAAATCAAAGCCTACTGTATGACGTAGTGGGGGATGTCGTAGTGGGATACTTTAGATGTATACCACACAGTAGGTGGAAAGAATACTCAGTGGAAGGAATACTCAGTGGAGAGTATATACCAAGCGACAGTGTCAGTGACGTGTGTCTTGACGGCGAGTGTATCGCGACGGTGTAGTAGGCGCTATGCTAATTGTGCCGTGTTCTATGCTTGGTGGAGACAGTTTACTGTTAAGCTTAATGTCGATAGTGCGTGCCCTCTTCTGCGAGTTGAATGTCAATTCCGATTAGATGTCAATCCCGCTTAGATGTCAATCCCAATTAGATGTCGCTCCCGCTTTGATGACCAATTTGCTAACCGATTACTCCACTTAGTAATCTTTTCCAATTTTCCACCGTATTGGAAAATCCTTTCACTGTGGCCAGCTGCTGAGTACCATAGCGTGTATCCCATAGTGTGGGGGGAGGGGAGCGACGTGCCGTGGGGACACCTGGGGACACCTGGGGGACCCCTGGGGATGTCTGGGGGAGAGCTCCGAGCTGCAGTAAAAGCTGTGTGGTCAACCCGAGCCAAGGGGACAGAAAGGTGTCATGCAGAAAAGCGGAGAAATAGGACGGATTTCCATATTAGGAGAAGGGCGAGATGGGCAAGATGGGCGATTCCCGAGGAGATGCAGGAAGTGCTTGCGCGGCAGGTTCAGTGGAGGCCAGAGACATTACGGCAGATGATCGGAGGGACATTGGGGGGAGAAGTCAGCGAGGGCAGTCTGTGGAGGCAGTCTGTGGGGCAGGCACCGTCCAAGGACTGGTAGAAGGGACTGCTACAGCGAGCAGGATAGTTAGAAGGCAATAATAGGCTGTGGGAGAAAGTCTGGGATATAATCTGGAGTCATAATCTCTGGGATCACAAAAACTGGGGTCACAAACTGGCTTCATCATGGAATCATTGCAAATGACACAATGGACTTGCAGCGCATGGGCATATGATGTCTGTGTGCACTGTTCCATGAGACGCGAAGACCCACTCTGTGGAGACTCCGTCGGAACACAGAGGTGACAACAGTGAATCTTTTGTACATGTACATTAGACCCCCCAGTAGACAGGGGAGATGTCAAGTTATTGGACCAGCCTCAAGGAAGTATGTTTTGTATTATGCAACAGATCATAGTGGCTTAGATATCTGAACCATTCAATGGTTCAAGTGGTAGAATGCCGGCGATGAACATTGATGACACGGCTGCGGCTGCTACAATAGGAGCAACCACGGCTGGATTCTTTGAGACTAAATTCTTCCGAAATAGGTAGGTAGCATCAAACCTTACAAGCATACAAGGTGATCAATTTACGGGGGAGTAATAGGGCAGTGCATTTTGTTGTGTATCTCACCTCTCTCCTTTCCAAGTATATACCTGAGATAATGACTTTTCGGAGGGATACTTAAAATGGCAACCCATCCACCTCGTCTCTTGCACCTCGTCGCTTTAACTTATACATCCCCCTTAATGGAATAAACTTCATCATGACATACTGCTTGTAATAATTCCGTAGTCATACGATT
This sequence comes from Kuraishia hungarica, assembly GCA_030567555.1. Lineage (NCBI taxonomy): Eukaryota > Fungi > Ascomycota > Pichiomycetes > Pichiales > Pichiaceae > Kuraishia > Kuraishia hungarica. Next base: position 471,220 of record JAJLSL010000010.1, read on the forward strand.
TAAAGTTCACCATTTTTTGACATATTCAAAGTTATCCCGCATTACCCATCTCACCTTCCCTTTGAGCTGCCGAGGGAGGAAGACCGCTTTAGGAAATTCCTCTCCTCCAACAATACCTGCATGCCATGCATGCAACCGGGGCTAAAATATGCCAGGATATGCAGGGCGGTTGTGACCATTTCCCCCAGGTTTTCCTCAAATATATAAAATCGTGACTTCCCGGATATTGCACTGCTGAAAAATGTAGATAATTATGACGGCACCCGGTTGTTGGTAAAACTTTTCTCAATACTTGGAATTATCCCACACTTGCCCTTCCATTGGTGCACACGCTTTGGCACCCACCCATCTCTTAGGCTCTTTGCCCCGCAATTTATTTTCATCATGTCCCTGACTGCATCACTCACCAACACATCCTCTGATATCGCTCCAAGATCACAACCTGTCCTATATCTCCGCAACAAATATCCAGTGGCTGATTTGTCCAAAGCCAAAGTTAGACCTAGTGGTGATATTTCGTCTGTGTTCAACTCTCTGGAGGGTATTGATGCCTCCAAGTTGCCTGAAAAGTATGCCAAGCTCAAACAGCAATTGATCAAAGATCCAGAGGCAGTCAAAGCTTCTTGGCTCAGATTGAAACAGGCTCTCAAGGAAGGAATCGCTGAGATCAAAGAGAAAGGATCAGATGTTATTCCCTCCATTGAGTTTTCAGAGCTTCAAAGCCTGGCCCCCGAGAAGAGAGAGGAGCTCCACAAAAGAGGCTGTGTGGTTATCAGGAACGTTGTTCCTCAAGAGCAGGCCAGAAAGTTCAAAATTGATTTGGAAGCATATATCAGGGCCAATCCTAATACGAAGGGTTTCCCTAAAGGTGCAGAAGTGGTGTTTGAGCTCTACTGGAGCAAAAGTCAGGTTACTGCTCGTTCTCACCCGAATATGATGGGTGCAATTAACTTCATGAACCATCTATGGCATGCGTCTGAAGCTTCAGAGCTCTGCTTGGACCAAAACATTTCATATGCAGACAGACTTCGGATTCGAAATGCTGGTGATGCTTTGTTTTCTCTTGGACCGCATGCCGATTCGGGTTCCTTGGAAAGATGGGAAGATAAAGAGTACTCTGAGTGCTATACACCCGTTTGGGAAGGTGAATGGGAGAAGTACGATGCGTTTGATGCTACCCATCGTGTTGAGGCCGATATGAACTTGCATGTCTCCAGTGGTGGATGTAGTGCTTTTAGAACGTTCCAAGGCTGGCTGGCCATGTCTGAGATTGCTCCTAGAGAGGGTACCATTATGTTTGCACCACTTGTCAAAGAGGTGACGTCATATTTCTTACTGAGACCTTTCTTTGATGCCAACGATAACCTCATCCTGGACACCACTGATTTCCCAGGTGCTTCTCCCGGAAAAGCTCAAGAGTTTAACAATTCCATTCATCCAGATCTGGAGCTTGAATCCCTCATGACACCTGTTCCAAGGGTCAATCCAGGTGATGCCGTGTTCTGGCACTGTGATCTCATCCATTCCGTAGACCCCATTCACGAGGGAGACCATGATGCTTCTGTTATGTATATCCCATCTTCGCCGTTGTGTCGTATCAATGCTGAGCATGCTTTTATCCAGAGAGAAGCCTTTCTGAGGGGTCTGGCCGGTCCAGACTTCCCAGGCTTTCCCACTGATGTTGCAGAGTCTCAGCATGTGGGGAGAGCTACGATTGAGGATGTCGAACAGACTGGTGGGAAAGCAGCACTTCAAGAATTTGTTCTGGCTGAATTTGACGTCAAGGATCATTATTCTGAAGGCGCAAAGAAGGTTATTGGGAAGTATAACAAGTTTTTATTTCACTGAGTGGAGGTGTCAGGGATATCAGAGATGTTGAACTTAATGGGCGAACTGTATACTGAATTTTGCTAGTTATTTGGCTCAAAATGAATGTAAGATATTCTGAAATCATATACTGTCATCAAAACAGGCATAATTATTTTTATCAGGCTTGTTATGTAGTTGTACTGTCCGGATATGAGAGGTGTGTCTGTGAATTTCGGTCTCTCGGCATGCCGGGTTACAAAATCGGCAACTGGTATGGCCTGGTACTGCCACATTAAGGAAGCCCGTGCAGACTTGTCCTTGTTTACGATAGTTGAATATTTATTATAAGCAACAGCTTTAATGGATGAAGGGTTCCGAGACAAAAAATAACTGTTTAAAAAATAGCAGCCATTTCGGAGGTTTTACTTGACCAAGCGAGGTTCCTGACTCCTCTCCCGTAAATTAGCTACTCTACCACCGCTGCTCATGTCAACTCAGTACGGGCTCACCAGGCCGGGACACCATTGGGGGTCCGCAGGGGGTCTGAAGCGATTCTGAAGGGAAGTCCGGAAGGTAGAGGTACACCGTACGGCCCCCTATGTAGCTGAATAAGCAATTGGGCTGGAAGGGATATGAAGGGCAATCAAAATGGGACTTCGAGGAGCGGCCCTAAAAGTTAGAAAGGACATCACTCGGTAGGAAGTGGCAGCATCGGTGAAGCTATAGGACGATAAGCATAAATGGAATGGGCCGGACTTGGGAGGGAGATGGGGCGGGGAGTTACACAGGAGAAGTGCATCTGGGAAGGGAATGCGATGGCAGATGGCAGCAAACCGTAGAGCAGGCAAGGGGATGAGCTCTCCTCCACTTTGGAGTATCTCCACACTCTTTCATTTATCCACCTCTCTGTGAGAGGGCGTTGAGGACGTATTTACAAGTATATTCTATGCATTCCCATTGGTTTCACATCTTCTGTATTTACCTTTACTTTCTTTCCCATCAGCTCCTGCTTCCAATTTTCTTTGCCCCACAAGATGAAAGTCCGTTCTGCTTCCCATGCGGGGTCTTGGTATACGGGCGCTCCTTCTAGGCTCGATAAGCAGCTGGAGGAGTTGCTATCAAATGCCCCAAGTTCTATTCCAGGTGCAAGGGTGCTTATTGGACCGTGAGTATATATTGGTCGTTGGATGGTGTTAGAGGGACATACATACCCACATATGTCAATTGCTTACAGAGTTATAGTTTGACACACTTTAACCCTCTTGCTCCATATCTCGCCCCCTCCTCTTCTCTTCCCTCGTACTAACACAGGTTGCTTTAGACATGCCGGTTATGCATATTGTGGGGCAAGACTAGCAGAGACCTATAAGGCATGGGATACCACCAAAGTGTAAGTACAGAAAGGTTGAAGGTTTCACAGGATTATATGGTGATGTGATTAATTGTACTTCCAACCCCATATATTTATATATATACATATGTATGGATGGATGGGAAGTGGGGGCTGTGCTCGCTAGGGACAGCAGACTCCATTCGTAGGGCCATCTCGCGATGGCCCGTACGCCCTTACCCGTTGCTCATCGCTGGTCTCATGCCATTTCCCCCTGCCATTTTCTCGTTCCGTTTTTTTTGCCGTTCCGCCCTCTCCCCCACGCTCCCCACGCTCCCCATGCTCCGTCCCCACATTTCACTAACACTCCATTTCAGAAAACGAGTTTTTATTATGGGACCCTCCCACCATGTTTACTTCAAAGGATCCGTTTATACAACGGCATTCGACTCGTATGAAACCCCTCTTGGTGATATTCCTGTAGATACACAAGTAGTCAAAGCGTTGGTAGCTCAAGATAAAACATTCTTCAAGTATATGGGCACCGAGATGGATGAAGATGAACACTCGTTTGAAATGCATATGCCGTTTTTATATAAAGTTACAGAATCTCTTTCTACGGGTACTCCAAAGATTGTTCCTATTCTAATTTCGCATTCCGATGAGTCCTTCGAGCGTAAGTTGGCCTCTTTCCTGCTGCCCTTCGTCCAAAATGACGAAAATGCCTTCATTATCAGTACGGATTTCTGCCATTGGGGGTCTCGGTTCGGTTATATGGCCTATACTCCCAATGGGAAATTACACAGTTTGCAACATTTAAGTAAAGGAAGCCGTATTGCAACAGATTCCCTTCCCATTTATAAATCAATAGAAGCTCTGGATAAAGAAGCAATGAAAGTAGCCTCTACAGGGTCTCATGAGCTATGGAGGAAGTACCTCGGTGAAACGGAAAACACCATCTGTGGTGCCAAGCCGATCTCCGTATTGCTGTCAGTAATTGAACAGTTTCATACTGGTGGAGCAGTCTCTTCAAACTCCCCTGGCTCGTCTGGTAAGCTTAATTGGATCGGATATGCTCAGAGCAATGATGTCATCAGAGCTGATGATAGCAGTGTGAGCTATGCTAGTGGATATGCCGTAATATAAGTGTTGACACCACCATGGCTAGGACTACCCCGGATTGTATCCCACGGCCTGCAGTAACAGCATTATATGCTTGATGCTTCTATTTTAGATATTTCTATTTCTTTCTACCCTCTTCATCATTTAAAGTTGTTCATCATTCTATTTGGCATGGTGTATGATATGATACGTCGTATACTACTGTTCTCTACACGTTAATGATATCTTGGACTTTTTGGTTGCTCTCTTTTTGGTTATTCTTTTTTTCTTCTTGGCTTTCTATTTAGATTATTTTGGTTATATTGACAATAAAATGATATATATTATCTAAGTTATATCATAATATCTTAGGGTCAAATGTGGTGTTACCTATGGTGGGGAAATCCCTTAGGACGACGGGCAGAGATGAGCAGCAGAGAGCAGCAGAGAACGCACCAGCATGGAGGGTGAAGAGCGGACAGAGGAGGCAGAGGGAGGGAAATCCAGTACGGGAAGTCCACCGCAGCAAATCTATCGCAGGGGGGATCAGCTGGTTAATGGGCCGGCCCCTGCGCAATGGCGGACGGGTTGTCTGGGGTGCGGGATGTGATGGGACGGAATCTTTGGAATTGTACTGTATGGAGCGGCAAGAGAGGTGGTGGTGGAACCTTTAGCTGATGAGTATGCCTCTTACTCAATATTCTGTATATTTATTGAATTGTTTTATCCATTGTTTATTACATCAGTTCTTCAAGGGAGACCAACATATTCACACTCCCCAGGATCATTGTCAACCATTCATTGATCATATAATTCCCAGACGGTTAGACGCGGCAGGACTGGTTAGAACTGGCAAGAGCGATTGGACTGGCAGCATATTCCAATATCCACACATATCACGGGCCCTTCAGAATAGAAAGGATAGGAGACAGAAAATATTTACTTATACAGTTTCCGACTCATTACAAGTACTTACAATATATATAACCATAGGCACACACATTACAATTATTCACTACAACTTGCATCCACCCATCCCACTCTCCCCCCGCACTATTATTATTCATCATGAGTGATTCAAAATTATACACCAGGGTAAGTACAACGTAATGGGTATCTACACACTATTACCGAGTTGTTATATGTATACACTACGTGAATGGTGTATGTGGTATACATATACATATATACATACATATACAGGAGGCATCATACATCTCAACTATAGGCATCCACCCTATCCTACTAACACTTTCCCCTAGGTAAAAGCAGCTGATCTCCTTTCGGAGCTTCAACAGGTTGAAAAGAAACAGAAGAGCCTGGTGCGCAGGAAAACTGTCCTGAAAAAAATAATAGCAAACATGACAATTGGAAATAATGAAGTGGTTGAACTATTTCAAGAGGTGGTCAAATTATTAAAATCAAACGAGTCAGACCTGGAAACACGCAAAATGTGTCTCCATTATATCACCGTGTATGCCCCAGTGAGGATCCGTGACACTACCCAGTCGGTCCTTCCCTTCCTCGTTGAAATGTGTGCTGGTGCTTCTGCTGGCCGTGGGGGCGGCCGTGGTGATGTCTCGGACTCCCAGGGAGATGCATCTGCTATACGCAAGGTTGCCCTCAAAGCATTGACTTCCCTTCCAAAGGAGTGTGCAGAGCAGTCCGTGGGTCCCGTGCTGGCTGGGCTGAGAGATTCCGACCCAAGCGTACGGAAATGTTCAGCGTTCGGCGTGGCCAAATTGTATGAATCCAGCACAAAGATTGCCCATCAGACCACTGGGCTCATTGAGGCCCTCAATGGGCTGCTCACTGACCCTGACCCGAGCGTTGTGGCGGCTGCCTTGGCCGCCTTGAGCGACATTACAGAGAGGTATCCTAAGCTTTCCCTCAGCATTGATAAGGCGCATGCGAATGATTTGGCCGATAATCTCCACAAGTGTGATGAATGGTATCAGATATACATGTTGAATGCGTTGATGGCGTATGTTCCTCAGACGTGTGAGGATGCGTGCCAGCTAATCGAGAAGGTGATGCGATATCTGCAACACTCGAATGGTTCGGTTGTATGTAATTGTCTTCAGGTGATTGTGTACCTGTGTAATTATGTTAAGAACCCGGAGGATGTAATCCCCGTACTTCCCAAACGTATCAGCAGTGCTCTGTTGTCGTTGTTGGGGAAACCTGCTGAATTGCAGTTTCTGGCCCTGCGTAATGTAATCTTGCTGTTGCTGACCAAACCTTCGCTGTTGAACCTCGATGTCAGGATGTTCTTTTGCCATTATGACGATCCCATATATATCAAGGATACAAAGTTGGAGATCATATACCTCTTGGCCAATGCCTCCAATATCGACGTGGTGTTGGGGGAACTGCAGGAGTATGCCACTGAGGTTGATGTTCAAATGGTTCGAAAAAGTATCCGTGCCATCGGTAACTTAGCGATCAAGCTAGAGGATTCTAGCCAAAGTTGTGTAGATGCCCTTTTGGGCCTCATATCAAATGGAATCTCCTACATCGTTCAAGAGGGGGCAATTGTCTCTAAGAACATTCTGAGGCGGTACCCGGGACGTTACGATAGCTTGATCCATAGTTTGCTAGAACACGTTTCTCTGATAGATGAGTTGGAATCTAAGGCTTCCATTGTGTGGATTATTGGACAGCATAGCTCGAGAATCCCCAATTCAGTAGAGCTACTGCGCTCGTTTGCTTCCACCTATAAGGAAGAGGTTGTTGAAGTTCAGCTGGCTCTGCTAACTGCATGTGTAAAAACTTATGTAAAGAGTAGACAACTGGGAGAAATGGGCTATACCCCAATTAATACGGATGTCGGGGCCAAAGAACTCGTGCTGCAGGTGCTGCAGTGGACTATAGAAGATGTAGATAACCCTGACCTAAGAGAAAGAGGGTTCTTCTACTGGAGACTTATCTCTTCGCAAAACGAATTCCCTGGATCTGTAGAACAGATCACCGTCTCTAAGTTGCCCATCATCAATACGGAAGCTGATAAGTTGCCGGGTGATATCCTAGAGGAGCTTGAGCTCAATATTGGCACCCTGGCATCCATTTACCTCCGTCCTGTTCAACATGTATTTCGTCTTGCACGGCCAAGGTATCTTTTGGATAGTCCGGCGCTTCAGAAGGAGAGTTCAGATCGAACAGGAGGAATAGATGGGCAAAACGGTGGAAACAGCGGACGCAGAAAATCGGCTGTGACTGCTGGCAACGGAGTTAATGTATCTAATGGTGGTAATGGTCAAGTGAGCGATTTCCACACTGGTCACATGACCCCGGCTCATACTGAATATAGTACAAACAGCTCGCGTGTAGATAATACTAGTACGACCAATATGATGGATCATGCTCAGTCTCAGGGTCAATCACAATCTCACCAACAACCTCAACACCAGCTTCCTCAGGAAGTTGCAAGTCCTCAAGAAGCTTCTCATGACTACTCTCTAAGTTCAATTGCTTCACCTGGTCAAGAAAGTGATTCGACAGATGGACGGGGGGCTGACCATCCAAGAGGGCCTGTTTCCCCCATTGCTGAGATGACTGAAGATTTCCAGAAAGTCAGTACAGGTAATCGTTCAAGTTCTGGCTCTCTTTTGGGTAGGAAGATGGGTACTAGGAAGTCTATTTCAATGATAGGTAAGAAGTTGAGGATGTAAGGAAAAAGAGCCGGAGCATAGGATAACTTAGGTTTAGGTTTATAGTTTATGATCAATAAATGTATGCATATATATGTATATATATAATCAAGTAGGTCATTAAGTTTAAATATTTGCAAAATCATCATCGTCATCAAGATCACTGGGTTGTTCTAGTTCTATTGTGGGATCTTCCTCCTTAATGATCACCACATCAGGAACTTCAGTTGGAGAAGTTTCAGAGATTAGAATAGTCTCTTCCACAATGGTCTCTTCTTGGTTCTCGCTCTCCTCCTTCTCCTCTTGCTTGATTTCAGGGAATTGTTCATTCCCCGTATCTTTGACAACTTTCACTAGTTGAACAATTTCATCTTTGGGAGCTGGCTCTGAAAGTGGCCTATCCGCAGGTCTCACGTCAATGATCTCCACATCTGGGGACAACTTAACCGCAGATGTTGAACTAACTGGAACTACAGTTTCTATTTCTATTTCTGGCATATTGGGTTCAGGCCCCGAAGGTATACTATCCAAGTCTATTGGTTTCCCTAGTATCACGGCCAATATGATTAGAGCAGCCGGCTTGGATAACACCATAGACCTCTCTTTACAGAAGGGAGCAGCACAGCATTCAGGACACCCCCACTCACAGTTTTGTGGACATGACATTATGTTGGAAAGAGCCTTCTCCAGTATCTCATCTACATGCTCAAATGCTTTTGTGGAGAGACCACTGCCACACTGTCCTGCTTTAGCATCATGGAAGATAAGACGGGCAGGTCTCTTACGCTTGGACTCACGATGCGCAAATTCCTTCTCTGGAGCTTTACACTCCGTTTGGATTTCATCTATTCCGGATATGATATATAAGGGGAAAACGTTCATTATGCCGTGCTCAGCAGCATGGATTCCCCCGGCTACACTTAGGCTCTTCAGCTTGAGGATTTCCAAGGCTTTGGAAGGGATATCTATCCATAATCCTTTAGATTTGACGATTATGGGTGGGTTATTGACCTCTACGGCATCGAGAATTCGGTTTTGCTTATCCATTTTGAAGAACCCAAACACCACGCTGGTTGACTCAATCTTACCGAAATATATAGGAACATCACTGGTGCTACTCCTCAATGACCTAATGAGCTCAATCTCAACAGGGTCCACGTTGGTGAAATCCCTTTGGGAAGTGATCCAGTCGACATTCACCCTTTCAACTTTAGCATATTTGTCATGAGGATTGAACTCCCTCACCAGATATGGGTACCCCTGGTGGACGTATATGCCACCGTCGTATATGGTGAAGGTTGTTCTGCTGGCTTCGATCTCTTCAATGACCACATTCCTCCCATTGGTGATATCTACTACAGCATACATCTCCTGTTCTATGGCTCTGATCGATACACTTGAGGCTGGCCAAGGTAAGAACCTGGAATTACACTCATACCCAGGAACACCCAAATTGCCTGGGTCTTCGGTGTATTCAAGGCGTTGCTCGCATATTTTGGCCACTTGCTTATAGTCAGAGAAGAATGTTGTTTCCCAGTCGAGGTTGGTTACGGGTATTTCAAAGGCTGCACATTGTATGTGCCCTTCTAGCACCAGGACATTCTCAAAATCCAGTGGGATATCCGGATATCCCATACTTACGAGCTCTTTGGGGTTTCTCATATAATGCTGGTTTACAGGATCATCGCTACCTACAATTAAAGTAAGAGAATCATTATTTCTACGACCGGCTCGACCGCTCTGCTGCTGGAAATTGGAAACAGAAATGGGGAACCCACACATGACTACGGCATCTAGAGATCCTATATCTATACCCAATTCCAAAGCATTTGTAGCTATTATAGCACGTAGATTGCCATGGAACATTTCAGCTTCGATCTTACGCCTATCCCCCGCTGCATACCCTCCTCTATAAGACATTACATCACCAAGTAGATCCGTTCTCTTTATGTATTCCAGTTGTTGTCTCACCTCTTTCATTAGGAGTTCGCATACTTTACGAACCACACAGAAGGCGATGGTCCTTACGTTCTTGATGATGAGTTCCACCAATACTTTGGCGGTCTGCACAATAAAGTTCTCCCTACCGCTTCCTGGGTCGTTGTCACTTATATAGGGTGGATTCCATAATACCAAATGCTTCCCACCGGAAGGAGAGCCATCCTGTCTAATATGGACAATGTCGTCTATGGGGATCCCAAAGATATTGTGCATATGTTTAGGAGGGTCCTTCAAAGTGGCAGAACAGCATATAAACTGGATATCCGAATTCCCTAGCCAATGGCATATTCTACGTAGTCTTCTCATTATAAGTGCAACATGGGACCCAAACAGACCCTTATACATGTGTAGTTCATCCACCACCACATATTTCAAATTCATCAAGAAATTACGCCAACCTTTATGGTTGGGCAATATACTGGTATGCAACATATCCGGGTTGGTGAAGATGACACTGGCTCTTTCCCTGATGGAGTCTCGATTCGTCTTATCTGTGTCTCCATCATAGGTTTCTATAACGAGGTCAGAGAGAGATGGAACCGCAGAAAATAACTCAACTAGAGAACGGCGCTGGTCCTGGGCCAGGGCCTTGGTTGGGAAAACGTAGATAGCAGTTGCTCTAGGGTTAGTTTCAAGCGCCATGGCGGCCGGGATTTGGTAAATTAAGGATTTACCGCTGGAAGTTGATGTGGAAATGATTACACTACGGTTATCGTGTATAGCATTAATAGCTTCCGCTTGGTGCGAGAAGAATCTATCTATATGTTTCTCGACAGAGAGGGCAGTCTTCAGAGCAACAGGCAATTCGAAGTTGAGATCTCCGTAAACAGCCTCCCTTTTAGGTAATACAATTTCACCACCTTCTACAATTTGGTTTCTATATAGTGGAGATGTTTTAAGATGATGAAGAACCTCTGTGATAGAAGCAGTCTCCTCTTTGTCACCTGCACCTCCTCCCCCACTTCTTTCTCTTTTACGTTTTTCCATTTCTTCTATTGGATCTATGAATGCTTTTGGTTGAGGAACCTTCTCAATAGCCCTATTGGTGAGCTCTTGCCAGGCATCTTGAATTCCTTTGTCCTTACACTCCTGTAAGAACCTGCCCACGGCTATAGTAAACTTGGTATTCCGCTTAGAAATGATCCTTCTCATGGATTCCGGATTATATACAGGCATCTTCATTTCTGTTTTATATGTTGTTGAAGTCTTCGACTTTTTCAAATTCCCATCTATGAACTCAAACACCAACAATTGCTTGGAGTACCTAAACTGCTCGTCCTCCGCTTGGAGCTCAAACATATCAACCTCCTTCTGTTCAAACCCATCTTTCCAGGTGAAATGCTTGTCTTCCAGAACAAACTGATTCTCATCAACATACTCAAAAACGATATCTGTGGGTAACAAACAGGCGATTTTAGCCACATCCAACACTGTTAGTGGTCTCTTGATGGACTTTTCAGCTGATGTCTTCAGCAGATCAAACGTGGTGATGACATGTTTTCGAGAACACAGGAACGTGAAGTATGAATTGAGCCTGAAATGGATGGTATCTAACTCTTTGAAAGGTTCTGGCCATTGTTCCTTGGGCACAGTAGTGCTGAGCTTGACGCGTTTAATCTTGCGGTTTTCAGGTGTGGGGTCATCGTGTGGGGTTGAAGTGTTCTTGCTGGTGGCGTGTGATGGGGAAACTCCGTTTCTTGGAGATTGCTGGGGCAGATCCAACGACTGCAGGATGACTAAATCATCATCATCATCATCATCATCAGACATGTGTGTATTTGTGCGAGGTAGCGATGATTGGCTGATGGTCTTTGAATGGAGTTTATCTTTTGATCCATAACAGGCAGATAAGCATATTTAACTCGGTAGTGTGAGGATCATTTTTCATTCAAATGGCAAGGGTAACAGCAAGAGTGATTAGTAGTGTTATAACCATTTTCTTAATTATTACCATATGCAGAGAACTATGGGAGTAGCTATGGGAGGTTGACTGTAGGGAACTCGGCTATAATAGCCCGGCTATCATTGCCCGGTTACCACTGCCCGGTTCTCAGAGCCTGACTAACAACCCGGGTATAGAAGTATACAGTCAACAACGTATAAAAGTATACAGTGGACCCGGACATCAATAACTGGTTCCGGAGATATCCCGAAAATAAAATAGTATAAAATGTATTATTGGCCAGGTAAGGTCTCTGATCTCGGTATTTCATGCCATTCCCGCTTGGCTCCGGCCCCGCGGGCTTCGGACTCCGACAACTCCGGGCCAGGCACTCGCTCTGTATCTCTCCCTTGCATGGATCAACTGATCTGGGAATAGGCGGTACGAGGTCGAGGAATGCAGAAGTGATAGGTGGCAGGAGTGGGATGGTGATTACTTCTAGAAGTAATCACCACGAGATTCAGGGTATTCTGTATTCTGTTCATTTTTCAGCAGTTATTCAGACCAACCATTTATACTAGATCATCCACTGAGCGTGGAGTAGCTCAATGTAATGATGAGTCATTGGTAGTGATAATACTGACCAATTGATAATCAGAGAGCATTAAACTCCTACTCATAATATGTACAGCACACTAATGTAACCTGATATTCAATGCATAGAACAAAGTCGAAAGTTCACTAACTCAAACCTTCTTCAATTGAGACTCCTCAATATTCTAATCTGTGTATCTACACCATTAAACTGGACCACCACTGACCTGCATCTCCAGCCAATCTAGCCGAGCTGTGGGCTCCAATTAATGTTCAATCCACCCCCTCTAACCCATTCAATCATCCAATCAGAACTCTCCTGTAGTTGGTTGAGCCCCTCCCGGGTATCACACATTATGCAGAAGGCTACCCCTCTCCGTAACGTAAGAGAGGACCCATCAAAAAAAACTCCGATGGAATTTTCCACGCCGAGATTGGACGATGACCTCGAGGTGCGTCAAAGTGCGTTTGAATTATGCGTATTGCCAGAGGAAGGAGTGATGAAAAGTTGTGAAAGGTGGTGGAACATGTTAGAAAGTGGTGACTTTTAGAGTGGTGGTACCCATTGGGATATTTGTTGATTATATGCATGGAGCGCAAAGTAGAGTGAAAAATTCCATAAACGTAGTGCAGAGGAGAAGACCTGAGTAAGTGAGTGAGTGAAAGGACTCAGGGATCAGTAAAGGGATCTTTTATGGTATGAGTATCTCTCGTCAGTGGAATGTTTGGGAAGTACAGATGGAACATTTCATGAAATCTCAGCCCATTGATACTTATTACACCAATTATCAATACACGCCCATCACTTTTGTGCTCACTATGTCCTCACTATCTTTGTGCACACCAAGTCACACCTGCGTCACCTTGCACGTTAAGCGCAACAAATGGTCACTCAAAGGGTGCATGACAGATAGATCAAAGTCTACCAGTTGCCGTCAACATCAACGATCAACTCTATGGATCAGCCAATTGATGGTGGACAGCACACTAATGAAATTAAAAGAACTCATTGGTTCATCCATCCCTTGACTTAATCATACACAACCAATATCTTCCCTCAATATTATCTCTCACTATCGTCTATTATTGCTTCCTCTCCCCTCCTCTCCTCTCCCTGCTCCCCTCCCTGCATAACGTAATTTTCCCGCTGGTGACACAAACACACCCACCCACATGCACAACCCAAACCCATCAGTCGTGCGCTTCTAATTAATCTCACCACAAAGTTGGCCTGTCTCCATCGCCCATCGCCCGCCATTCTGCCCTTGTTCACTTCTCCTCCCACCTGTGGCCTTGTCATTGTCCTCCTCCCCTTGTCCCACAGCCTGTTCGTGCTGCTTGCAGCCAGCGTTTATTTAAGCGCCGACAACTGCACAATGTTCTTGCGGTATAAATTTTCATCTCTTCTACTCAATTGGATCAATTATTCATTGAATATATCAACTAATTGACTTCATCATGTCCTTTGCAACCAAGATCTTTGCTCGTTACGTCTACGACTCTCGTGGTAACCCAACCGTTGAGGTTGACTTGCACACCGCCAAGGGCCTCTTCCGTGCCATTGTCCCATCCGGTGCCTCCACTGGTATTCACGAGGCTCTCGAATTGAGAGACGGTGACAAGTCCAAGTGGCTCGGTAAGGGTGTTCTCAAGGCCGTTGCCAACGTTAACGAGATCATTGCCCCAGCCGTTGTTGCTGCCAAGCTCGACGTTACCAAGCAGGGTGAGTACGACGAGTTCCTCCTCAAGCTTGACGGTACCCCCAACAAGGCCAAGCTCGGTGCCAATGCCATCCTTGGTGTTTCCCTTGCCGCCGCCAAGGCCGGTGCTGCTGAGAAGGGTGTTCCGCTCTACCAGCACATTGCCGAGCTCTCTGGCACTCCAAAGCCATACGTTCTCCCCGTCCCATTCCAGAACGTTCTCAACGGTGGTTCCCATGCCGGTGGTGCTTTGGCCTTCCAGGAGTTCATGATCGTGCCAACTTCCGCCCCAACTTTCTCTGAGGCTTTGAGAATCGGCACTGAAGTTTACCACACTTTGAAGGCCCTTGCCAAGAAGGAGTACGGCCAGTCCGCAGGTAACGTTGGTGATGAAGGTGGTGTTGCCCCAGACATTTCCACTCCAAAGGAGGCTTTGGACCTCATCACCTCCGCCATTGAGCAGGCTGGTTACACTGGTAAGGTTGGCATTGCCCTTGACGTTGCCTCTTCTGAGTTCTACCACGATGGAAAGTACGACCTCGACTTCAAGAACCCTGACTCTGACCCAACCAAGTGGCTCACCGGTGAGGAGCTTGCCGCTTTGTACTCTTCTTTGATCAAGGAGTACCCAATTGTGTCTATTGAGGACCCATTCGCAGAGGATGACTGGGAGGCCTGGAGCCACTTCTTCTCCACCGTTGACATCCAGATCGTTGGTGATGACTTAACCGTTACCAACCCTGTTAGAATCAAGACTGCTATTGAGAAGAAGTGTGCTGATGCCCTTTTGCTCAAGGTGAACCAGATCGGTACCCTCAGTGAGTCTATCAAGGCCGCTCAGGACTCCTACGCCGCTGGATGGGGTGTTATGGTTTCCCACAGATCCGGTGAGACCGAGGACACCACCATTGCCGATATTGCTGTTGGTTTGAGATCTGGCCAGATCAAGACCGGTGCTCCAGCCAGATCAGAGAGACTTGCCAAGCTCAACCAGATCCTCAGAATCGAGGAGGAGCTCGGTGACAAGGCTATCTACGCCGGTAAGGACTTCCACAAGTCTGTTGCCATCTAAGGGATTAAGCTTGTTGGGTTGTTTTTAGAGCAGCTGGTTTAATCTGCCTCGCACATCCTATTAGGCCCTCAGTCCTATTCTAGTGGCCATATTCTAATGGGCACCTCTTTTTATTGGGCTTTTTTGTGCTGGTATCTACAAATACATTATTATAAATATTTAGTGATATAATTGTTTAGACGTAGTTGTCCTAATCATTGTAGAAGGGGTGTATCTATATTTTGCGCAATGCAATCAACTATATATTACCAAATAATATCTCTGATATTTATGGTCAGATCTATTTCACATTTTGGAAGATCAGATAATTGGTATTTCCGTTTTGACCAATGGATCAGTTGTTCCTGTAATTTAAAGGAGTATTTTTATTTAATATCAAATTCATTGTATCGTAATTTTAGTAGCTGATAATATTGAATAGAAGAATATTTCCAAGTAAAATTAGTTAGCTGTAGGAATTCTATTTCAATAGGGAAATACAACAAAAAAGTTACCATTATTATATCATCTCAGTCCTCTTTTGGTGTTATATTAATAGTTTTTGCAGTTCATGTAGCATCTTCTTAATGCCCTGCCAGTAGCGTTCGTGAGGTTTGCGCTCAGCACTCTGCGGCAGAACCCAGCAGGAGATGCCGACACAAATACTACGGTGAGGAGGGCCGGCGGTTGAGATGGCCTATCCCGGTTTCAACCCTTGAGGATCCCGATCCTTAGGAGATCCGGCCGATGAGCATTTGTGGCGACCCGGAAATCCAACCTCGGCCATTTCACCACCGAGGGGCCGAGCAGAAAAGCACCGGGCAGCCTACAAAGTGACCGAGTGACCGGGTAAGAAGCGGAGACTCTGGCAAAGAGCAGTTGCCTTCTTACCCCTGAGGCTAGTCGTGGGATAACCAAGTAGTGAAGAGTCGTGAGTTCACCAATTAGTAGAGCCCGAATGGTCAATACACTGTCTTTCAACTCTTATGTAACGTCTCTAACAAATGTGAAGTAATCACCTTTTGATCCCTACACTATTCGCAGCCCCGGGCGGTGTTCGCAATACCGTGAGGGAATCCCGTCAGCTCCGGCCTTGGGTGGAATAACTGTACGTGGAGCGGTTCATCTCTCGGCCCGTAAGTAGCTGGGTGAGAGAGTGCACGACTTTGTACCGGGGACACTAAAGAGGAGGAGACAAGGAAGTGGAGCTGGGCAAAAAGGGTAAGGCGCGCGGGAGGAAGGGAGCGCAACGGGAAGAGGAGGGGCCATTTCCCGGCATGGGTGGTAGGCAGACAGCAGGTAAGTAGCACGGGGGCAGGCACATAGCAGACAAACAGCAGACGACCAGGGAAAGGGGCCAGGGCAGAGAAACAATAAGGGCAAGCGCCGAGAAATATCTTGCTGTCTCTGTGCACATGGACACAAAACCAGCGGTATATTGACAAAATTGTGAAGAATATACAAAATGTATCATATGCAGTTAATTATACTAGGTAATGACTACATGGCCTATGTTTCCTAGTCCAGATCCCAGCTCCCTCAATTCCCAGAACCCCTGATCCCCATGATGCCCGATATCCCCCCTCTTTTCACCTCCTATAATTTAGTGCCCCCTTAGTGCGATTTGGTGCGAGTTACAGCTCTCCATGCGACACCGTAAGCCCCCATTAGGTGCTTACGGTGCGTACTGAGATGTAATATTCAACCCCGCTAGCACATGAGAGAGGCTTAACCTTCCCAACGGTTGTAAGGATCAAGAAGTAGGGGCACTAGTTTTTTTTGGTAGGGAAACTGTAACTTCACAGGAGCACCATGGGCCCGCCCTATATTGGTAATGATATCTGGAGAATTGATCAGAGAGCTTTTGGTCATGGAGGAGAGAGGAAGTTGAAGCTGGTGAAGCTTTGGCGATGGAGTCAGACAACGCAAGCCCAGTGCCAGTCCCTGCCTCCCCACACCAGGTGGGACATTCCCTGGGCATATGATAAGGTTCAAGGCGGAGAGTTTGCGTCATTAAGATAGCATATTAGATGACCTACATGACTGGATTGCCTATTCAATCATTAGAGATCATCATCAGTGATCATTCAGTATCTCGATCACCACACATCACGCAGACAGCGGCGCCTATTTGAAATAAGTGCGAACTTAATCAGATATATGCAGATACACGCAGCATTTCTGTATGATTTCAGGCACGCCCCACCTCATCCCCCTACGCAACTCCCATCCACTCTAGGCAGTCAGTGGAAATCTACAATTTTCTCAGCAATCTACAATAATCATTCTACGATAATATAGTCTCTTTAGTGCCACCATATATCATATAGGGTATATCATACTCCGTAGTCTAGGCAAGCCTAGGCACTTATCACTTCAATTAATTGCTGCTCAGTTGGTTAGCACCTGTTGGAGGTGCCTGAAGGAGATTCGTAAATGTACATGCCATTATGTCCCCTCCGACTATTAATTTGGTCCTGCCAAGAGATACAGGTAACTCATTATATTTCATCTAGTACATGTGGCTGAATGCCTCACAGTGCACCTCCCTTGAGAACCCCCATACGCCCC